>OX402530.1:26332136-26721198 GCA_948098885.1 Drepanosiphum platanoidis
TCTCGAACACTGTCGTGTCTGTCTGTGTAGTGTGTGCTCACACCTCGGTCGAAAGTGTGGAAAATTCTCCGTATCGAGTGGGAAATCGGTCGGTTTCGTGACGACGCGTAAATTATACGTATATTAGTATATGATATGTATTTTATAAATAACTGTACGTTACGATTCCTTGCACGCGTGCTGCAGCAGTGTTGTATGCCGAGAGCTCGATGAAAATCGCAAATCGTGTGAAAAGCTACAGGTACGGTTTCCCCTGCGCGATCGCGAACGCGAACGGCGATCTAAGGCTGACCGCACACTGCAGGTAAAGCAAAATTGACTGAAGAAATATGTATGTCATAATATTTAGTCATTTTGCTTTTAGTCATAATTAGGGCTACGATTTATATGCATTGGTATGTTTTTTTTTGCAACTTCTGATTACTTATTTTGTAAGTAATGTCCACGAATTAGCTAACTAGCTGAGTTAAATGGTGGTATTTTTATTTGTCATATTTTTGCATATTTTGGAGAAAATGCATATTTTTGCATATTTCGAACAAAATGAATATTTTTATACATTTCGACTACAAAAACACAAAAAGTGCACGTTTTATAGTATATTTCATTACAATTCATTTTATCGCAGTACAAAAATACCCAAAGGTAATTTTTTCTTATTATTTATAAAATACCGGGCTAAAAGCTATGTCTACGATACCTAATATTTTAAATGGTAACAATGTAGATGAAGATTTTCCAAATCTAACTCCTGGGGAAGTTACAAAATTTAGATGTGCAAAAATTACGTCATGTGATGTCGAACGGAGTTTTAGCAAATATAAAAACATACTAAGGTCGAACAGAAGATCGTTCATTTTTGAAAATTTAAAACATCATGTAATTGTTTCATGTAATTCATTCGAGTAGCTTTATCAATTTTATATCAATTAATATTTTAGAGATTTTAAGATTTTAGAATTTTTTTAATGTTTTTATATTTAAGTGTTTAACATATTTATTTTTATTAATTGGTATTTAAAAAAAATTTATAGAAAATGTGTTTTTTTAAATAATATTTATTTGGTTTATTTAAGCATATTTTTATTGCATATTTTTGCATATTTTTAATAAACCAAATGCATATTTAATTATTTTTTATTGCATATAAATCCTAGCCCTTGTCATTATAAAGCATTGTTGTCGCACTCTAGATAAAACATAGTTAGTCAAATCAAAGTATAATGTATATCAAGTAGTCGTCAAAATGTCGTCCGACCAGGAGGACGTTGCTATATTCCTATTTTATGGTTTCTTTTAAGAGAAATTGAACAGGAAGAAAATAAAAAAAAAAATTTGTGTTCATCCTTTGAACTTGAAACGAACTGAAAATAATACAATTAAATGTTTTATAAATGAACTATATATTAATGAAGCTATATATAGTGTATAATGTATAATATATAATGTATAATTATACCTTTATATTGTAGACAATTTAGCATAAATAAATAATATTTGGCATAATTTTGATATAATTATCCAGTGACTGCTTGACAACGACTAATGAAAATAGCGCACGTTCTATTTCAATAAAACAATATTAGTCATGACTGAAGACAAAAATGTTTTGTTTTGACTGCGCTTTATCGGTGTGCGCATTTTCCATAAAATATAAAGGTTTTTGTTTTTGATTAGTCATAATAAAGCGACTTAAGTCGCTTTAGAGCAGTTTTGCTTTACCAGTGTGCGGTCACCCTAAGATCGCGTGCCCTGATACAATGTAAATTAAATATAGTTGGTTTTCCACAGTTGACATTGGTTGTTCAAACATGAGTTCACCAAAGCAATAACTCATCATCTTCTTCTTCTTCTAGCAAAATAATTTTTAAGATTTCTTTATCGACTGTATATCCATTATATAATAATTTTTAAAAACGAATAGTACTCCTGCACCGTGAACTCGGCACTTCAAAATAATATCGAATACGACTGACTGTTAAAATATAAATTATAAATCTTTCGGTCGCAACGAAGAATCGTCTAGAGCAAACCAACATGACGCGAACGCGATCTTAATTCGTAGTTCGCGTTCGCGATCGCGCAAGGGAAATCGTACCTTTTAAGAAAACAAAACGTATTTTTTTGAGTTTTTAATAAACGGAACGCGTATTATAAGCGTACGTACGTCGCAACAGACGCTAGACGTGGCGCAGGTGATATCGTTATAATATTACAAAACCGTTGAAAACCGAATCTTTCTTTTTCGCGTATAAAACCGAAACAACGTTTTAGAGCAGCGGTACTCAAACTGTGTAGTAAGTAGTCTAGGGGGGCTCCGTGGCTCCCCGGGCATATCTGTATTAATTAAATTCAAATTATCATCATATTTCTTAGTTACATTTTTTAATTTTTATATTTATTATTTTAAACGCGTCATAGTCAAAATGAGATTAGATAAAAGTCGGGTTTTTCGTTCGTTCGACATATCGTACGATAATTTTGTTAATTTTCTAAATAAAAAAAGCAATAATCAATATTTACAATTATTGACATCATATTTTACGAATTATTGTTGTCTCAAATAGACATTTCTGATTTTCGGGGCTCCGCGAACAAAAAAGTCTGAGAACCGCTGTGTGTTAGAGTATACACACGTACCGTGAAAAACGCGATCGACAACCAACGGAATTGTTCTCATCGTTTGCGAAATGTCGTTCTGAATATTATTATGAAATCGGTTTTAAAACTTTAATAGTATCGTCATATACGTACATACTGTGCGATATTAGAACAATATTACACTCGGGTTTATTCCGACAAACCGAAATCGTTATAAACATTAAAATCACGTTATGTTTTTCATAATATAAATAAAAAATAAAATATATATCTTACGTTTTATTTTATCAGTAGCTTTGAATAATAATATATAATATTTATTCGAGAAATTTAATTTCCATTAACGATATGTTCGCGTGCGTTCGATTTCGTATTTTTTCGTTTTCGTTTCACTGTAAATGTAGTAAATAATGTCGTATCGCACTAAAATCGATTTGGAATATTTTTAATTTTAAAGTAACTTTATTTTTTTTCTGATAAACAGTGATAGTACGTATGTATGACAATGATAAGCGAGTTACGCGTTAGAAAACATAATAGTTATGTTATTTCACTGCATTTTTACGCGTTATAAAAGTAACTATAATACCGTATTAGTCATCATGTTATCGACCGAGTTCGGAACATTTCTCGATTTCTCATTAATTTCGTTCAAATTCTTCGAGTATTAGGTTAATTTTTTGTTATTTATTCGGTAAACGGCTAATTCAAAACACGAACCAAAGGCAATCGATATCCGTTACTATTATAACCGACGAGTATAATTATTCTCACAGGTAAATACGATCCAAATGGAATAATAATAATCGCGTTTATTATTTTAATTGATTAATTAATTTTTTGATTTTTACAGTTTTGATTATGTAATGTAATAACGACTTATGTGATGATTTTTTTTCTTTTCGACATGAAGTACAATTTTTTCAAACAATTCTTAACAACATTCGGTAAATACGTACTTGGCAATAATTAAAAGCGTACGTTAACAAAAACGTACACGAATGTTAATTCATTATTAATAATTATAAACAGATATCGCGAGATTAGAAATACGAACAGTAGGTCTTTACAAACGGCAACTTGAGCGCGTTTTGAAAAAATTAAAATCATCAATAATAGCGTGGGTATACGGAGGAAATTAAAAACGCGATACCTATACTAATCGAAATTCAACGACTTTTATCGTTTCGTATTCGTGTCCTCTCTACGCATTTCACGTGATAATATTACGTATGTACGATCAATATAAAGTCGTATTATATTATCGTGTTTGGCGTTTCCACGACGGGTTAATATTGTTTTTATAAGATACTAGTTTTACCATACGATCTCTAACAACGCTGTTTATAATATTCGAGGAACGACGATTAATGTCGTAAAGAGTTCGACGGCAAAGAAAAAATAAAAAAATAATATAATATAATATACTTGTATAGTATATAAATAAAAAAAAAAAAACACGCGCTATTGTAAACGAACGGGGGATATTCTCGAACATAATGCACGAGAGACCGCGCGCGCGCGTATATTGCATCATATAAAATATATACGCACGAGATGGGAATCGTGGATTCGTGGCCCCGGAATCCGATCGTTCATCACCTTTACCGGAGCGGCTCCCGGGCTCTAAAGCAATAATATAATATATTCCGTCGTCGGCTAAATGTTTTTATAATGTATATTATACACCGCGGGCACACGCACGCGGATCGACCGAACGCAATTAACATAATATTGTAACCCGACCATTAAGGACGTCCGTTCGGCAATAAAATGCAACATTTTTCGGTTCCTTTATCATTCGATTTTATTATGTTATTTATAACGTTCGACCATTAGCGACCAATAAAGATAAACCTACTGACTTTTTTTTTTTTTCTTTTCAACCCGTTCTTCCCGCATACCTGTATTGTGTATACTGTATATACATACGTACGTATATATATAATATAATATGTACATGTGAATATGTTTTATGTATTATATGAATATAATGTAAGAAAAGCGGCAGAGTATTTATATGGGTAGGTGTCGGCGTCGTCGTCGGCGAGGATTCGGAAAACGATAAACGCTCGGGCGCGCTAACGAAAACGAACGATATTGGGTGTCACGAATTTAAATAAAATAACCATAATTAAAAAAGAATATACAAGTCAAACGTGAAATGCGCGCGCGCGCGCGCCCGCGTTTCGTATTATTATGCTAATTGTTATTATTATTACGATTGTACGAGAAGACTGCCACCGGTCGAGAGACCGTGTTACATATTACGTATATTATAGGACGAGACGATACGACGCGGGCAGATCAATCGATTTCAACGATATCGCGTTTAAAACTGCACTCGACGACGAAGCCACGGCGGCGTGTGGTTTATGGGCTCCGGCGTTTCGCGTTCACGTTTTTCTGGATTTAGATACGTGCAGGCCGCGGGGGCAAACATAGAATTATTCAAACCGTCGTCGCCGTCGCGCGATTTGCGTCAAAAAATCACTATTGTGTTTAAGAAACGCTCGTACGTATATAACATACTCGACCGGAGCTGAAAATGGAACTTATCGATTCATCGAGATGGTTTTTTTTTTCTCAGTAGTGTTTTTCATCGCGTTCGGTCGATTACAACATTCGTCGTCGGCGGCGTGCGCATTAAAAAGATAATATCGTCGAAATAATAATGTTATTAATTATTTTTCATTTCAATCGCGCTCCGCCGACTGGTAAAATTCCATACGCGAACAAACGAATCGACTGTTTGTGCGTTTTTTTTCTGTATCTTATATAATATGAATGTGTGTAATAGGTATTCGCGCGCGTTAAGTTTGTACGCAGATATAAGGCGACATAAGGCACGGTCTTTGTGAAATTCTATGCGTATATAATATTAAATAAGATAAGGTGTCTGTGAAACGTACAGAAAAAAAAACGAATCTAATCACGTAGTGCCCAAACCGCGTTCCGGCGGCGCCAACGACAGTATAAATATAATTATGCGTTGATGAATATTTCCAATACTTTGATAAGAGTCACCACTCACTGTGTAGTCCGAACACACACTGGCGACCGCGCGACGTCGGAGTGTATATTATTATTATTATTATTATTATATCGCGTAAAAGGGTATTTTTCTATTGCCGCCGAGTACGAGCCCACGGCACGAATATTATCGTGTTTGATCTGACCGGGATCAAAGGGGTCCGCCGGCTTCCTGTTATATGGCCACCATAAAAATCGCATTGATAAACAATCGTAAAAATACACTTTTATAAATAAATCCATAAAAGAAATATATATATATATATATCTCTGATTGGCCATTAAGAGGAGAGACGTCCGTGTGAACGCCGCGAGAAGAATGAGAAAACGAGAGGGGAAAAAAATAAAATAAAAATAATAATATATATTATATGAACGTACGTTAGTATATAGTAGTTATACCACGAGGCAGGTGGCAAATATGCTGAATATGTTTGGACCGTCGTCGTCGTCGTAGTGTACTTAAAGTGTTGACAATCATCGACAGGTCTTTTTGTCGACGCCGAAAGAAGAATGCGTGTGCTCACCCGAACACCGGTCGCCGCCGAGGGATGTGAGAGAGAGAGAGAGGAGCGGTCGTTTGCAAAATTCCAAATCGCCAATGGATATATACGTATATAGCTTTTTTATGTACTTTTTTTTTTTTCTTCAACTATTTTGTTTCGGTTAACGACGGAGTCGAAAAATGCCATCCGAAAAAATAAATTCCTTATCGAAATTCATCGGCCTCATAAAATAAAGCATTCGGTTGTAATACGCACGTACGGTGGTAGCAGCGTTGAAATTTCCCAGCGTCTTTTGTCTACGATGACCCCCCCCCCCTCCCATATGACTATATCGCACCCCGACGACGAGACGAGAGGTGTTGGTCGAATGCACACGTCACATTATTGAATATTTAACCGAATGGTTATCGAATTTTCGCCTCGCCGAAGTACGACGACGCGCGACGATATTATTATGCAGCACGTGTTACAGGGGTGGCCACTAATCTTAACTTTGGGAGCCGCAAATGTATAAAGCTAATTCGAGGCGAGCCTGCACGTTGTATAAAGCGATGTTTATAAGACGAAGACACATTTTTCATTTCGAATCAAACGAAGTGCCAATCTATCTATACTTATATAACAGGGGTGGCCACTAACCTTAACTTAGGGAGCCGCGAATTTATAAAAGTAATTCGAGGCGAGCCACATTGTAAAGCGATATTAATGAAGACACGTTTTTAATTTTAAATCAAATAAAGGAACATTTATTATTTTTTACACTACACAAAAAAATGATCATTATTGACATTATTAACATTAACATTATTGTTGTTTTACTCGCGAGAAGTGCTTTTTCGAGTGTTCATTTTTTCTGTAAGTTTATTGAAATCTGGCTGATAATTTGTAAGCGCAGTTCGCACAAGTTCACTTAAATGTTCATCAGACAGATCGATATTTAGATTTAATTAATTTAAACGAATAACGAAACCGGTGGCAATAAACACACTATCTAACGTTTCTAACGATTCTAACAGAATTTTATTAGTTTTAGTCTAAATTTGGTTCAAGAGCCGCATGTGGCTCGCGAGCCTCGTTGTGGCCACCCCTGTTATATAATAACGACGACTGTAATTCTCATAGAATTTCATATTTTTTAGTTTTAGTCTAAATTTGGTTCGAGAGCCGCGAGCCTCGTTGTGGCCACCACCCCTAACGTATTATTTTTTGGTTAGGTACGTCTTCTCGTATTTTTTCTATAGTCGATTCGATCTGCAGAACAACATAAGTCGCACTGCTAGAACAAGACTGCCACAACTCAAAATTTATAGTTTTGAGAAAAATCGATTTGAAGTTCGGACCTAGGATATTTTGATGAGTTTTTTACTTATGCGTTTGAAATTTAACACTCAAATACTTACAATCATACTTTACAATATTATTTTTTCAAATATTATGAAATTCACACTTAAACCCAAAAATTTAGACTCGTGGCCATTTACAATTTTTCAAGTAAGTGCAAGACTGCCATATTTTGAGATGTGACTGTATTGCATACAGAAATGGATTTTTAGATGGCCACTTTATAGTCATATTTCGTGTTGTGGCTGCACTATCACAAATTATATAAAATGCAATACTGCCACAACTCTAAATATTGCTGTTTTGCACTCAACATCATATCACACGATAATATTAGTTTTTATTCAGTGCAAGAACAACGCCACGAGTCGAAATAAGGCAGTCTTGAATTTTGACTTGAGTGATAATTTGGATAAATTAAAAGTCAGTATACAGCCATAAAGTAAATATGGCTCTCTTGCATTGAAAATTAACCAACATTTAAATAATTCAATACTGACACATCAAAAATGATATTGAATGTGGTGTTATTGCATTTTATAGAGCTTATTTTTCTCTATTCAACAGTAGTCGTAACTGAAAATTGACGAATTTTGAGTTGTGGCAGTTTTGTTCTAGGAGTGCGAAATATAGTACTGATTTCACGTATACAACTATTGTTTGCGGCTTGATTGGCTGCCGGATAAGTAGTGCGTACGCGCATACGCACGGTGGTCGGTCGTCCTGCACAGTGGAACGCACATAAATTATATAATTCAGAAGTCGAAAACGAGGAATAATTTAAAAAAAAAAAAAAAATTATTTAATACCGTCGATGGTTATTTTTCTCTGGGCACCCCTGGATATTATATTATTATTATTATACGGACCCAACAACGTAAACACGAAAGGCAATAAATTATCGTATATATACACGAATAAATTGATAAAACTCATAATTCGGAATCCGTTCTGTTCACATGCGGCGGCCGTATTATTATTAACCGAGTGGATATATACGTGTATTTTTATTTTTTTTTTGTTATTTTTTTTCTCTCATATTCGAATACGTGTATGTATGTTTTAAATAACAGGGCAGTAAATCATCGTATCACAAAAAAATAACACAAGGAGAAAGAAATACGTTTCCCAACCGATCGGCCGCCGCCGCCGCCGCCGCCGCCCCCTCGTACTCTAATGACCCGTAAAAGGCGATTGGTTAAGGCGACCGAGAGTTTAATCAGAATTTATTGTTAAACCGCACAAAAGGTGCCAAACGACATAAATATGTATTTCTTTATTTTCCCCCCTACATTTCTCTATCGCTCTCTCTCTCTCTCTTCGCCTTCATCGCCGCCACCGGTAACACCGTCGTCGTCGTCGTCGTCTTCGTCGTTTCCAGAATTCAACATTCGGTACGGTCCTCGCGCACCTGTTTATGCTATTTCGTGTTTTTTACCATTACGTTTTTTTTTTTTTTTATTTCTTTCCCGTACCCTCGTGAATTGAAACTCTGACGGAAATACTCGTGCGACCTCAAAAGGTCTGGAACCTTCACGAACTAAATCTCTGTTGCCAACAGCCCTTTTGTGTTCGCGTGTGACGTGTTCTGCGTACACAACTAATTACGCGCGCAGCAGGATCTCGACAGGATGTTAATATACGTATATTATTATAATGCGCGGATCCCCGGTAGATTTGTCGTATCGATTCGATTCTTCTGAGAGTGTTAATTCGATTATTAATTTATCGTTATGTGGACTATATTTTTATCAAACGAGTTGAAACTCGCTTTAACAGCATATAAGATAGGATTTTCGAACCCGGCTTAAGTTTCTATGACTATAGTTTTGTTTTATGTACGTATTTATATATATATATATATGTTGTATGCCTTTCCGCTGAAGGTAATTTGAAAATCGAAAGAGAGCAGCACTATTTCTCATTTGAAATTGCTTTTTTTTAAAGTACCTATTTAGTTTATTTTCCCTTCTACTAAAAAAAATGATAAGTCCGTGTCTTTTTGGCAACAAACGCCATTCGCCGACGACACTTAAGCGTATTTCAAAGTCTACAGTATTTTACGTCGTCGTTCGCTCTTCCGCATTGTATCAATATAATCATTGTAAAATACTTTTCGAAAAACGTCTGCGTAAAACACTGCCGTGGGCCATTTTAATCAAATATTTATATATATGTGTGTGCGTGTGCGTGTGTGCGTGTGTGTGTATCTATACAATACGTGTACTTTAAAAAAAAAAAAGTGCTGTTGATATCGCGGCGCGCTTTTAGAAGGGAGATCGATTTTTAACAGCCCGACCGGAGGCCAAATGTAAAAGAAAAATACTTTTTATTTTCCTCTGGGGGACCCGTAAAAGTCTCGTACGGAGACAACTGGCCGTGGAAAAAGGGCACGTTTAGACTATACGATTTGTTGCTTTTGCACTCGATCGCAAATATTAATCTTTGTTGCTCAAAGAGCAGTCGTTCGTTTACAGCAGAAAAAATAAAAAAAAAAAACCCAAAATCTTTTGACAATAAACGCATTATTTCGAATACACATTTGTCGCAATCGAGTACTATAATATGTACGTATTATTTTGCAGTATTGGATTTTGTATCCTTTCCGCCCGCAACGTGTTCGTCTCGAAACGATTATTCGGCGAAGACATTAAAAAAAAAAAAAAAAACCGTTTTGACGTCACATAATATTTTATTAATTATTATTTATTTTCAACGATAAGAAATCGTCAACAGTTTTTATCCATCGTTTTACGATAGCAGTACCGAAAACCACAGATTTCTTTTCGTCTATCCATTGAACAATAGTTAAATAATATTAATTTATCCGTCACATGTACAAAGTTATTACTAGGCTTAGGGACTTGTAGCATTTGCATGGTTTTTTTTTTTTGGATAATCTAATAAATCCTGAGAACCTAAATCCAAAATTGTATACTTTTGCATATTTTCATGTACTTGATTATTCGAGCATATTTTCGGATTATCTATAGATTATTAGTGCTTTTTTTAAAACTACTCGTCGTCAAAAAAAAAATAGAAATAACTTATTTTATCGAAAAATGATTAAATTATGATTAGAATGAAAGCTAATCGGTATAAAGTACACACGAGTAACTGTGAAAACGTTGTGACATTATAGCGCGCTACGTATACCAGCAGGTCTGATTGGCGATTGTCGGATAACGCGGTGGGGCGGGCTTGTTGTTTTATTATTGTTAAAATAGACCGAATTCGTATGGAAATTTTGGGTTTTCAAAATGCATTTCCGGTGCATATTCGGTCATTTTTTGGTGCGTATTTGTGTATTTTTTTAAAGCTACAAGTCCCTAAGCTCGGAATATAAAAACGATCAAGCAGAATGTTTCGTTGAGGGCATTGGACTTAATAAACTTGTCGTCTCGTATATAATATTATACAGGTCAATTTTATCGCCAGTCATTAACCCAAAGAACTTTTAATGTGAGAATAATATATATTTTTTATTTCAATTCGTACACGGCCGGAGACATTGTACACAGACGTGGTTCTATTCGTCTATTAATATAATTGAAGAAATAAAATTTTCATTTTTTTTTTATTTCAAATAGTTTTACTCGTCAATTATTATTTAATATTCTAGTGCATTTTTTATGTTAGATTTTTTTTTTTTGCGGTTAACACGTTTCAGTGTACGAAGCGCAGCAACGTTTTATTAGATTTTCAATTAAGTTTTTTCGATTAAAGTATGATTTCCTATTGAAATTCACGCCTATATACTTTTACCAATGAAATGTTTATTAAAAGAAAAAAAAAAACCGCGTACTTTATACGAGTACTTAAAAAAAAAAATCAAATCACAATAATTACAAAAATTGAAAAAACTTTTCACACACATAATATTATGAAAAAAAAAGATGCAGTTTCTATAACCAGCGTTTAGGTAGGTGGCTCTATAGAGTTTGCGAAAGTATCGAATGGAAAAACGATATTTTTTCAATTAGATTTTATTCCCAACACCGCGCCGAGAAGTGTTACGCGTTTTCCGAGCAGACTCGGTTATAGTTCACTAGCGGACACTTTCTCTCTGCCGAATAGAAACGATTAGAAAAACAAATGGTGATGAATATAAAAGAGACATATATATATATTTTTAATAGGAAACTACTTACTAATGATGGACATTATTATGTTTTGAACATACTTAACACATCTCACAAAACTTAATATGGACAACACGTGGACGACGTGTGCGTATGAAAACATTTTTCATAATGCATCACGACGACTGATATATAATGCGTTTTATTCTCATTCTAGGCCATCGTAATTACGGTTCTAATTAAAGAATCGCTTCTCATCGTTGTCGGCCGATAGAATGGGTTGTTGATCCGCGCGCGGCGACGACGACGACTACGATCGTGCCGGTCTCCATCGGCTCACGTCTTATAGGAGATCGATCGCAAACGACACGTAATAATATTATTTCGGGGTTAAGCTTCTTCCGGGAGAAGAACAAAGCGCGCCGTCCGTCGGGTTTTTTCTATATTTTTTTCTCTTTTTTTTTTTTTACACATTACAATCGGCCATTATAAAGCTATATACGTAGGTAGTGTACGGTTATTGGCACATACTGCGCGCGTCGCGATGCATTAACGGCCCGTGGGGTTACGCGCACATCTGTTATTATAGTCGTACGGGAAAGAGAGAGGCGCGACCTTGAAAATCAGCTGCTTTCAAAGTGGCGTACGGCCCCGGGACTCGTAAAAAAAAAAAAAAGACTGGAATAAAAGTCATTCGAAACGCAGCCGTCCGCGCGTACGCGCGTTTAACAACACCTAATGTATAATATACATTGTGTTCCGCGCGGAAAATTTCAGTCAGGTCCCGTTCACGGTCCCGATATATTATAATAATACGCCGCCGCCGCCGAGGGGAAACCTTTGCCGGCGCGCCGGTTGTGTTTGCGTTTTTTTCGAAATATACAATAATACTGTGTACGTATTATTATGTTATACACGCCGACGGATCTCGCACGATATAAACGTGTAGAAACGCTCGCCGCCGTTCGGGGATCCGGAAACAATAATCAGGGCTCCGGAAGTCATTGGCGCTAGAAAACGCATATGCGAAAAATAATAATTATGTCTTATGCAAACGAATTTAAAAGTACGCGCGCGTTAAAATTAAAATTCTAAAAAATATCTTTTACGAATATAATAATATATACACATATACATAAATACAATAGAACATCGTTGCCGAGTGGGTGGGAGACATGTGCGCGAGAAAGTGAATTTTCATATTGGAAAATACAAAGTGTGAAATCAATTAAAATATGCACTTTTTTTTTTTTTTTTAGCTAGAATTGACGAAATATGTCGACTTTTATAACTCGCCGTCGTCGTGTATAGTTCGGATTTTTATAGCATCTTGGTCTGCTTTAAATCGAGAGCACAATGTGCAATTCCCATACGAGCCCTAATAATAATAATAATAATAATACAGTGGAACCTCGAGTGGAACCTCGATTGGTGGGGAGGGGGTCACACGGATAAATGAAAACCACGGTTAATCGAGACTTTTTATATAAACTAAACAACCAGCCTTGTGAAGCATTAAATGTTTCCTCAATTTTCAAATTTTCATGAAACCATTTTGCTTTTTCACATTTGCCCAGAAATGGGAATGCCTTCAATACGCTTCTGTTTAAACCATTCGAAAAGAGCAGATTCCATGGCTTTTTCATAGTTTTTCTCTTCTTACCTAATAATTCTACACAGGATATGAACTTGAAAATTTTCATTTTCTTTTGTTTGATTAACTCACGAGCTGTCAAAATGTTCGATTATAACTACATACATATTATATATCTACAGTCCATACTTACACAGTCGAGGCGTGTAAAATGTAAGAACGAGCGAGAGAAAAAGTCGCGGGCTATTTTACACCTCGCGGTGTTCGGTTTTTCTTTTAAAAGAGCATCACGCGAAACGCGGTGTAAATAACCATCAGTGATACGATTCGGGTGTTTGTTTTTTACCCGACGGCTTTTGTTGTCCGCCGCGCCGCCGCCGATACACTCGAAAACCGGCGGAAAACGAGCGAACGCGGGACGGGTTTTTTTCTTCTTCTTCTTCGGTTCCTATAGCATATTGGACGACACCCGCGCGCCCCGTGCGATATTATTTATCGTCTGCGCGGCGACAACGGTCGTCCGATACGCGATTTGCATAGATTGCGAACAACAACGATAATAATAATAATAATTCCTTTTTGTCTTTTCGTACGTCCCTTCGATCGGCTCCGCGCGATACATTCGATTTGCATACGAAACAAAAGGACGCGCCGGCCGTTTATCATCGCGCCCCCCCTCCGCCGCACCGCCTCGCCGCCCCGTTACACATAAATATCGGATATAATAATACGCACAATACGTAGGGATCGTGAATTAATAATATTTCCGATTGTTTTTTATATCCGCAGTGTCTTCTCTCCTATACTCGGTCTCGTCCCGCAGCGTATGCGTGTCCATTATCTCGATAACGGTGGCGCCCGAGTTCTCACGGCTAAGTGCTCCGACCGTAGATTGGTTTCCGATGGGGGTAGTTTCCGGTGGCCCCGAGGCCAAACCCGAATGTCGTCGTCGTCGTCGTCGGAGACCGAAGCGCACCGTGCAGCAGCGACTCGCTCGCACACTGCACGACGACGCCGCCGCCGTAAACCGTACGGTATATACAGTAGAGCCTCGATATTCCGGACGAATTCAGACCGAATTACCCACTCGAATGACTAAAATTTGTATTTTTTATTCCACCGCCTTTATAGTATTTATTGCACTTTAAATTACAAAAACAATAAATATATAACTTTTCACATAACGAATAATAGTAGTCGTTAATTTTTGTGAAATGTATTTACGAACAAATGGACTCGTGCCGTCCGGATCGAGGAGGCTCTACTGTAGTATACGTTGTGCACCGTGCGAGTCAAACGATATTGCAAATATTTAACCATGTTCGCGTCACGTTATGTGAAAAAAAAAAAAAAAACGTAATGTATATATTAATGTACGCTCGCGTTATAGAACCGCACGGAAATGTTTCGTACACAACGACGATTAGGTTTCGAAATCTCTCGAATCAGACTGGCGTTCGAACACGCGCGCGTGTGCTTCTCGTCCCGGGTCTATGTATTTTTATATGTCTACACATACTCGTACGTATATTACGTGCTCGCATTAGATGAACGCGACCGAAATACGTTTGAACGCTTAACGTCGAGCGATTTTTATGAAAACAATAGCGTTTAATCAAAATAATATGCTATCGTTACGTGCAAATGGGCGGTCGAGAGTCGAATGTGAAACGGACCGCGTCCACTACAGCAGCTGTCGTCCGATAAATCCGTGTTATCTGTGGCCACGCTGAATCATCGGTATTTTAAAATCTGCGTCTATCGAGAGACGACGACGACGGACGATGAGACGATTCTCTTTTTTTTCGCCTTATTATTTAAACGTGTCGTCATCAGCACACAACATCGTGTGATGTTCAGTAGATAACGCTCCCGATAATACTTATCTATGATATTCAGTAGATTATGAGTGACGAGAAGAGAAAGAAAAAAAGAAGATAATATTCGTTTTCGATATTATCATTGATTATAAATACTAGTATTTATAATCAATGATATTATTTATCGCCACTCGTGATTATTATAATATAATATTTGATTAGATTTCGTTATCGGTCCATAAACGATAGCTTTGAGTCAAACCGGAAACCGATTTAAAACGACCTTATTGCAAAATAAAGAAGAAAAAAATAATAGTCTCGAAAATAAATCAGATTAGTCGTGAAAGACGTTTGGGCCAAAACTATTTCACTCGCCTACGAAACTATTATTATTTTGCATTTTTTTTATGGGGTAAACGAATAATGCGTTTTCTTGATCGATTATCTACTATAATATACGTATACTATTATTCGACGGAAATGAGTTTGAGCGAGACACGTTTTTTTTTTTTTTTTGAAAAGGACAGCCACAAAGACGAATAATAAAAAAAAACACGACTTCCTTGTGCAATACGTATTTAACACGTACGAGTGTATTTCGTTTTACGAATTTTCGAATGGCGTCCGGACACTTTTACAGACTCGTTAGCCGAGTTTTCAAAGTTCTATATATTAATACACGCCATAGTAAAAATATAATAAAACGCCAATCCGATTTTATATTATCGCTATACGACCGAAAATCATATTAAAATTAGGTATCAAATGGCCTGTTTTCTGACTTTTCGACGAACGAACGATCATTTTTACAATCCGACAGTGTTTGCAAAAATAGAAAACAGTAAGAAAACAAATAGAAATAGTGTGTCATAAAAAGTATGTATTCCCAAAACAATTACGCGATTACGTATAAAATAAACGCTAAATTAGTTATGAATTTATAATCGATATCAATAACTATATAATAATAATACGTATATTTACACATATCGGACAGTTATTTTGTCGTTAAATAGTTTTTTAGATTATTTTTTAGATATTTATGATAGATTTCTTGAATAATTGTTCTTCTTCGGACAAATAAACTTTGTGTTTGAACAATTTATACATAGTATTATTGACTTTTTCTTACTATTTTTGTTCTACGATTTATGGAAAAAAAAAAAATGAAAAAAAAATCGACTCTTTATCTCGACGGTTTGTGTTCGTATTTTGTTACCATGTTAAAAATATGTAACAAACAAAATAAATGGCAAAATTCTTAAATTTATAATTCATAAAACAATGTCTGTAGTCTTTTAATTAGGTACTATTAAAAACACATTAGCGAGATAATCCTTTCGACATAGTTAAAAAAAAAATACACTAGCGTGCTTATATTTAAGCTTCGATTTCACTGATTTTGTATACGATTAAATAACATTAATTTTATTACTAATTACTTATTATCGTTATAATGATAAATTTTTAGGTTGGCATAAATAATTGGTTCGGTCAAATTTTCTCATGTTTTATCTACATTAATTATTATTACTAATAATAATTGCTCGAGTAAAATTTACGGTCAGTTTTTTTTTTTTTTTTTTATATACTATTCATTTAGATGTTATATGGTAATTTTTTATTACGACTTATTATAATAACAATAGATCGTAATAATTTTAATTTTCCGGAATATTCTATTTTACCATAAATAATAATAATTTAATATGTTTTTATATTTGCATAATACAACGGTTGATGACCGACATCGAAATAACGGATAAATTGATACGAGCGTAATAAAAAAATTAATTTTTGAAAATATCAGACATTATAATACAGTACGACCGTGATTTTAAAACTTCATATACGGACACATCCGCGCGACGTGATATTATTTTTATTGTAATAACTTTTTCGCACATGCTCGTATACGTTTTGCATTACGTTTTTTTTTTAGGCTTTACATTTTTCATACCTACTCGTATTAAATTTACGTCACTGGCCGAAAATATTAACATAACATATTTTCAAAAGTAAATTGCTACTTTCTGATATATAATTATGTAAATATTTTGTAACCTTAATAAATATAACTTGAATAGTTATGAAAATAATTCACGTTAAAACAGCTGAATTTAATTAGTTAAAAGTATTTCGCCACATGATAATATACTCACTTATAGGTATTATTATACTAATACTAATACACGAGATGTAAGTGCGAAATAATATTAAAAAAAAAAAACGAAAATCGTAAAAACGCATTACAATGACGTTGCACGTTTGCTGCGGGTGTCGTGTGATACGTAATTGACAATTTTTTGAAATATTTCTTCACTCGAATCGTTCGTCGTCATGACTACTTCGTTTTTATCGTAACGATTTTGTCGATTTTGTCGTAACGATCAGATCGGCGGCGCGTAGTCGGAACCTGCGGCTGCAGTAATTTCGATACTGTAATATTTGTATTTCCGCTTTTTCTTCCGAAATCCGTTTCGTTTCACTTATTCTTCCGACGCCTTTTGAATATTTGTAATGTCGTAGTATTTGCTAATATTAAATATAGATTTCTGTTCGGGTCACACGAGTGGTAGGTTAACACGGACGTTATTATTTTGGTCAGTCTATATAGGGACGTCTAGACGCCGCCGCCGTCAACGTCGATTAGTCAGTTTTTTTTTCTCGTTCAAATCGGACTCGTCACAGATAATGTAACGTTCTCGACCGTGCGCAGTTTTATTTTTCAATCTTTATGACATTCATTAGACGATGACGTATGTATCCCACAAAACTATAGATGCTTTTCGACTCCTGCAGCAGATAGTAATCGTTCGGCCTCCGTATCATAATACCGGTGAATTTTTTATATTTATTTATATTATTTATATATTATTATTAAAATTACGGACGAAAATCACCCCGTACGAGTGAAAAAAACGCTCCAGACGTGAAAAGAGCGTTCATATGTCCTCGTTAATTCGATCTATCGATAATATCTCGTCGGTCTTCGACGGAAGTGGAACGCCGTGATGCGATTGTCGGCCACGTGTTCACCGTGACGTCCTGAAACTAGATTCGAACGCAAACGCGAATTGTCCAAAATCCTAGTCGCTGTTTACTATATACATCAGGGGTGGCCAAATCACGGCTCGCGGTCTTATTTACAAAAACCAAAATATTTTAATTTTTTTTGTATACATTTATAAAAAAAAATGTTTTTATTGTATTTATTATTAAGGCTATAGTATTATAGTGTATAGAATATATAGATTAAATCAAACAAAAAAAAAAAAAAATTAATTAATATGAATAATAAATTAAAAAATTAAACATTAAGCTAATGTTGTTTGCGTGGTATTTTTTTCGTGTCTACTTTTTTAGTAAGCTTCTTAAGATCTGGTTGAATCCGAATGAAGGTGGTTTTAATGCCTTTAGGTCTCGAAATCGTTCTTCGAAGTCTGTAAACTCGGTGAACTTTTGTGGTATAAAAGTACACATTAGATAATTCGGCTCTTGATATAATTTTATTAATACGTACATGTGGCTCGCGTACGTAGTCATGTTGGCCACCCCTGCTATACAATATATCATATCGAATATTGTGTAAAAATTTAACGTTTTATAATATGTATAATACCTATATTCTGTAACCACAGTAACCGTATTATCATTGTTTATACATATTTTTGCGAATCGTTTTCAATTAAAAAAATATATACATAATAACGAAAAATCTATCGACTTGTTTCTCAAAATTCAACCCCTGAGGGGGTAAAAGGAGGTACTATATTTCGAGACGCAACGATAAGTGATCAGTGCGTGGTAATTTGGATTTCATATAATAAATAGATTATAAATTTTATCTAAACGAATGGCTGGCGTTTTGTTATTTTTATGGGTATCGTCATCGTCCACGGTGCTCCTTTAGACACCATCCCCACATACTTACAATAAGTTAGTTATTTTTTACACTACGAAATTCGCTAGAAATATATGGCAAAACAACGTTTGCCAGGTCGGCTAGTATCATATATATAAATAATGTAATCGATACGATCCGCGCTGCGGCGAATATGCTTTTTGATAACACGATCGCTCGCGTCTATATTACACTGGATCGTCGGCTCTCTATAATATTACGTTTATATAATAATAATATGCAAAAAGCTCGAAACGCCGCCGCCCAGCGAATGATGTACGACCGTTCACTTCCGGCGGCGGAGAACCTTTCGGATCGATACATCTCCGCCTCCGTCTATATCGGCGAGTAAATCGTGTGCCGGGCGCGCACGCACGTTCACGAAACACACGTACGACGGGCGCGCGCGCGCGCGCAGACACACACGCTTTATAGTACGCGTTATAGTCGTTCGTGCCTGTCGGCGGCATCTCGGCGGCGGTAGTTATTAGTCGTAATGGCCAGTCATGTGTGAAGTCGATCATTACGTTGGCGCCGCCGCCGTTGCTCGGTCTCTTGTGTTGGTTTTTTCTTGCTCCGTTCACGTCATCGCCGCATCTGTCCTTAAGGAGACGACGACGACGACGACGACGACGGCGAAGGCGACGGTGACGAGGAGGAGGAGAGCGACGAAGAGAGAAATAAAGAAGAAGAAGAAAAAAAACGTTGGTCGTGTACGTCAAAGACAATCGAACCGACACGATTCTCTGTTGATTACAGGGCTGAACCGCACACACGAATTAAGTCGGACGAACACGCTGCGGCTCGCGTACAGTCGCTACCGGTCTTTTCGGTACGCGCGCGCCCGGCATCCCCGCCGACATCCGGTTCTGGCGATGCGTGTGCGGCGGCGGCGGCACCCCGTGAATTGAAATATTGTCTCCTCGTTTGTGTATTTCATTCCGTTTTCGGTGCGTGTATATACGTATTCACACGGTAGTTAATACTTCCGACTGGTCCGCCGCGTGTGCAGTGCAGGGAACCCTCTGAGACACGAACCGACGCGCAGTAAAGACAGTCGTAAAAAGCGACAATCACGCGTTTGTATATATATATACAAATACGTACACTGTTATAATAATAAAAATACGTAGTCGGGTCAAACGAATGATTTTCTTAGCTCAGACTAATAATACGAACGCGGTTTAGGATAATTCAAAAAAAAATCGGCGTTATTGTAAAAGTGGAAAAATTCATTTTCTCCGATGATGATGGTTTTTTTTTCACGCTTAAACTCGTGTACGTGTTCCTATTTGCATATATAATAGCTGTAGCAGATTAAACACAATACGTCAATACGTTTTTAGGATTTCATGGAATTCTGTCGATTCGTAATCGATTTTTCACGCCTTTTTATTCCTTGTCCCGTCGTCGTCGTCAGTGGAAAAGAGTCGCGATACCGCTCCTAACCGTGAATCCTACAATAGGTTTCGCCGGTGTTCGCCGTACTCTTCTTACCGTAACACAACAATATGACGACGTACTCGTCCCGCAACTTCCGGAAATAACAACAAACGTTGGTGCCAGCCCGCCTAGTGGCGCGATAGCCGACGTGTGTTTTCGACGAATCTAATTCGCATTAAATGTTATTGTAATATTTTAGTCGTCTAACCGGTACACAACAACACTCGCGGATATGATGTAACCCGCGGTGGAAAACATTCGAGTTCGTCGGAACTCCCTGTCGCCCCACGAATCTCGCGTAAAACAATAATTATTACAATAACACCGTCGTCGTCGTCGTCGTCGTCGTCGCCGCCGCCGCCGCCGAGTAAAGCACATGCCCGCGCGTGTTACGCGATGTGCCGTTCGAACCCTATCGTCGTGTCTCGTACGCGCATTATTTATCATTAATAGGGAACGGACTTAATTGTAATAAAAAAATCAAAATATGTACATAAATATGTAATTAATTTTATTAAAATATGTAAAAAAAAATTAAAAATATGTATATCGAAAAAATGTATTAGTATTAGTAGGTACTAAAAATTACAAAAAAAATATAGTATAAAGTTAGTTTGAAAATAGGAATATCCGCGCGAATCAACATATGACACAAATCGGTATTAAAAGCTGACAAATTATTGGAAGACGTAGATGGCTCTGAATTCAAGAAATTTTGTTGAAATTTTTTTTTACGATCTCTATTTATGGTGCTTAGATGTAGATATATGTTGAGTAACTGAAAAACGCTGATTTATTGATACTGCCTTTTCACAGCATGAACAGAATAAGATTTCTCCATCACTTTTAAATGTCTCGTTAGGAAACTCTTTTAAATAAAAATTCGCTTTTGATTTCGATTTCACAACTTTTGGCATTTTAAAATTATAAACTAGACGTCGACTAGTACACGAAATTACGTTTTAAATGCGTAGAAACTACGAATGCTACTAAAGACGATTGTCGAGTACCTACATGATCATCATTAATGATTCATTAACATGTAATAAGTTACCGTTTTTTTTTTTTTTTTTTAATTTTTCTCTAATTATTGTTATTCGTTTTCGTCCGCCCGAGCGCGGACGGAGCCGATACAACGCGTGACGTCATAACAATATTATGTAGATTTATCATCAACGACCGCGCGATGTCGATGACACCGCCGCGGCGCGCTACTATGGCCCGCGAAAGTCGCGAGTATCCGAATTACAACGCGCGTATAAATATTCATAATCCGAGTCTTATAAAACGTAGGTATATATATATATCTGTATAATATGTCTAGGGGGCGCATTTGAATTTATACAAGATTTTTCGCTTAGCCGTAATAACTTCTAATTAAATCCGTTTGTATTGCGCGCGTCGTCTTCGGCGCGCAAACCAGAATAATGGTAATTACCCACCCAACTCGGTGTGCAAATAATACACGTTATACGTATATATATATATATTTAACGCGAACATCAACGAATTACGTCGCACCTACTTAAATAGAGCTCCGTCGTCGTCGTCGTCGTCGCGTCTCTTCCTCATAACAGCAGCAGTCATATTTTATTTCTCCCGTGTGCACACATCCTGCGCGTGTCGTATGGATTTCGCGCGTACACGTTGCAAAGCGATGTGCGTTTCGCGGACAAATTACCTAATACGCTCTCTCCACCACTGTCGTCGTCGTCGTCGTAGCGCCTCGTTAATAATTTTGTCAAACTGTACACAATACGCGCGCGTACATGTTTGCGTAATAATAGGTACGCTATGAACGCGCGCGCGTAACACAATGTCGTTGCGCATAATAATAATTATAATGAAAATAATCGTGTTAGTGTCGGGCGTCGTTAAACGCGATCGATCGTACGCCGCCGCCGTGACGTTAAATATTACCGATCGAATGATTATAATCCGATGTTACGATAAAATTATTTAATAACGACGACGACGACGACGCGACGCCCTCGTAAAAAATAAATACACCCCTGCCCGCCCGCCCGCGTAAGACGCTACCGTAATATAATTATTATTATAATATATAGTAACTATATAGGTACGACGATCGACATACATAAAATTAAAAAATAATATTATTCACACGTACGCGTATAACACATAGATTACAGAAGAATATATTATTATAAAAAACGTAGTAGTAGTACGAGGAACCGATAACGTGTATTTGTGTAGTTGACATCGTTTTTTTATTTTTTATTTATATAATATCATCGAGAGATGAGAACAGATGGCCGCCCGGATTATTAGCATAATCGTACGAGCAGTAAAATCGGAATAATTCGTTTTGATTTTGATTTTTTTTTTTTTTCCCGTCGTCGTCGTCGTCTCGGTGTGTTTTTTTTTCTTTCTCCTCTTTTGTATTATACATACGTATAGTAGAGACGTCTTTTCTTCTTCGTGTGCAGCGCGTGCACGGAAATATCGCCGGAGAATTATCACGCGCGCGCGCGCGCAAGACCAGTGGCTTTCGATAACGTTAAATCCGAACGAATAACCCTCTCATCTGCAATCCGATCATTTATTATGGGATTTAAAAAGCGACAAGTCACGCGCATTGAATATATCATATAATTACTATACGCCGCCGCCGCCGCCGCGATGATATATATTTATATTTATTATATACGCGCGTATGGTTATACCGAAAATCCTTTGATATATGCCAGCCGATATAATATCGAAACGATTTTTTTTTTTTTTATTTCTTATTATTATTATCGTCGTTTTTTTGTCTCCGTGTTACTTTTTTTCTCATACGGCTATACGTATTTACCAATTTGATTCATTTCAATGAACGTCGCCCTTTAACGACTAACGCTATATTTGAATAAACCACGCGGCATTCCTTCAGGTGTCCGTAAACTGGTTCGTGTGTACGTGTGTGTGTGTGTGTAAGTATACGGTGTGTGCTCGCGGGTTATCGAAATGTTACGATACAGCCGGCGATGACACGATGTTACTCCGTTCTGGACGATATGAAAATAGCGTGTTTCCAGAGGATATCTACCGGGACCGCGTACAAATAATTGCGTCCCGCGATTATCCGAATAATACCCGTCATGATCAATAATCGATAATATGTGACCAGACGAGTTGGTATAATCTTGAAAATCTTCAAGTAATAGACAGATAATTAAAAAAATAAAATATTTTTCTTTAAATCGAGAACAATCGACGTACGTATATCGGATAAATGTAAGTTTTACCGTTACCAATACAAAATGAAATTTTTCCAGATATTTTAGTAGGTATCTGTCTATTATAAAATTCAAAATTCAAAAGCCAGTCTCTACGACTGTAAAGGTAAACAATGTATTTGCATCGGACGCGATTCGTATATTATGAAAAAGGGATCTCGGGACGCAATTCGTTTGCTGCGGCAATGTTCGCGAGGTCTTTATTTTTCAACTTGCGGCCTATTCACAAATTCAATCGACTCGCAATCGAGTAATACACTGCACAGTAAATAGTAATAGGTTAATACGTTTCTTCCTAGACCGCAGAAAATAATGACAAACAACAACTTTTGAAAATCGTCAATTGAATATTATCCGATAAAATTACTATCGGAAACGTCGCGTATCCCATCGGAATTACCTGTACTTTTGATGTTGCCGAGATGAAAACAGTAATCATAATATATATTATATACTCGTATATTGAAAACGAAATAATCAATTACTATCCGGAAGAAAGTAATCGCGCGTCGTAAGTCTTGTCGTATTACTCACTCGATTATACACCGCGCAATCTATCGTAGTACTGGAAACGGCATATTGTTCGAATCCGCATAACGTAATAATATTATGTATTAGTAAAATCGTTATAAAAACTTAATAAAGAAATACTAATCATTTTTTTTTTTTCAAGTTGTTCGCGGAAAGTTTTGCCGAGTATTTCATTTTCAGATTTCTTTCTTCGCGCGCATATAATTACCGTGAAATAAATTACAATTAAAAGTTAAAGAGTTAAGTTTGAAAATTTATGACCGAAAACACGTAACGAAAAAAAAAAACAAAACAAACAACATTTGGATTCTATCTGTAATTTTCTTCTTATTTTATTTTTATTTTTTTGTGCGTATATTTTTTCATCGACAACAAAGAATGTATGGAATTTTTCTGTTTTCCATAACTCCTCGACACGCACATTATTATTATTATTATTATTATTTCACGATACTTTTTCTTTTCGGAGCTCTCTGTCGACAACGAATATTCAACTCGCACCAGTCTATCTATAATATTATACGAAATGCAGTATTTCACCGTCGTCGCGTCGGTTGATATTATTATACTTCCTAATTCAATTCAATCCAATCAAACCGACAATAACAAAACGGCAAACGTATCCGCTAACCGTGCGGCCGCGCGCGCATTCGTATATACGTGCATACACACACTCGTATTTTTTCAATATAAACATTTTACAACTCCTCTCGCAATCGACTCTGTGCAAATCGATTTTAAAGACGCGCCGCGCCGCGCGTTCGGTCGGTTCATTAGAGCGCCGCCGCCGCGCCGCGGACCTTTAACGGACATTAACGTTCGATAAATTATACTCGTCGTTGCACGGCGGCGGCGCGGCGGCGAAATTAAGATGGAAAGCACATGACCTATAAAGGTCGGTCGTAAAACAATAGGCCGATTTATTAGCTCGTTAATTGCCCTGAAGAGATTTCGGCCGCGCTTCGACGTGTAATACAATCTCCCGGGTCTCGCGGTCGCTATATTATAGGGCTATATTTACATATCGTGACACTGCGCGACGATAGTCTTCATGGCTTATATATTTATCGCGTCAGCGGCAAGTGTCCGCGTTTTACGAAACAAACGCGACGTTTTCATTATTATTATTATTCGAAATCGCATCGCCTCGTCTCGACGGCCCTGTTATTATTACGTTTGTATAAAGTTCTCGAAAACACGTTTCATTAAACTAATGAGAGCGATTTTGCGTATGTAATTCATATGTAAAGGCGGTCAAAATGTCGGTTGTGTCCGGACAAATAGCTGCCGTTTTCGTACAGGATTTGGAATCACCCGGACCACAAAAACCAGGATCCAAAAACGTTGGTCCGACGTTGAAAAGGATCTCAACGTGAACGGACGAACGGTATATTTATTGTTTTATTTAAATACGAGGGTGGTCCCAAAAGTGAGGTCTCCCATTAATATAAAAAATCGAAAAAGTGTTTTGTTAAAAAAATTTTTACATGGTCATATTATACTACTCATAAACTATTTTTCGACATAATCGCCGTTCATATCGAGACATTTTTTTAAGTCGATCTGGAAGCTTTTGTATGCCAGCATCATAGAACCCTCCGTCCACCTCTTTTTCCAAGTACTCCATCACTTCAGTCTTATTCACTTCTTCGTCTGAATTCAGCCTTTTCCCTCCCAAATGCTTCTTTAGGTTGGTGAACAAGTGATAGTCTGATGGGGTAAGGTCTGGGCTGTTGGGGTGGGGGAGAATGTCCCAACCAAACTTATCCAAAAGCGCTTTTGTGTTGCGTGCCACGTGAGGTCGTCGAGCGTTATCGTGCAAAAGACGCACTCCCTTCGTTAGCATTCCAGGTCGTCGGTTTTACTTCCTCACATTTTTAATTGACATAGACGTCGATCCATAAGAGGTACAAAGTTGTCGATGGATGGCCGCCGGCGTCTCGCCACGCGAGTGAAGAAAACGGATTACCGCGCGAAGCTCACACTTGGAGCATGGACAGATAAGGAGGCGGACGCTGACGACGTTGATGCGCTCGTCTCGTTCACGTGTCACGAAGGAACTAAACGTCTAGTTCAAATTTTCTTAGACACATAAGAAGTTAATGGTTATATCTGTGGTACCGACTTATAAAAATAAAATTTTCCTCGGCCGCTAGAAAATTGGAGACCTTACTTTACCTACGAATATGCACTATTGTACGTCAACTACCTAAAAAATATAATATCTATTATCAAAAATAAAACGAATACGAGCGAGGTAAAAAACGCGTGTAAAATCGCAGAAATGCTCGAAACGCAGAAACGCTCTCAGTGACGTAGTTTTCATTCGGACCGTAACGGCTATCGACAACTGCCTTATAAATTATAATATTATATTACCGCGGCGCGGCGGCGGCGGCGGTCAGACCGCTTGCACTCCTCCGCCATATGCGTAATACGGCAGAAGGACAGGTGCACGAGTCGCGGAGCAATATAATATTATATACTATTCTTCGATCGAGACCGTCGTCGTTGTAGAAATTTTTGGCGCGATCCCGGGGGGCCCGTCTAATAGAGCTTTTCCTCGCCCGTAATTATAGGTTTCTGGTTTTTTTTCTTTCTTTACTCGCACGTGCGCGAGGCAACAGCGTTCGATATAATATAGGACAATCGAGAATAATTGACCTCGAGCAGGCGAAACGCGCGTATACACCGGAGGACGCGCCGCGCGGTTATTGGCGATCTGGTGTCCTGTATCTACACGTATATACGTACTAGCGGAACGCGCCGCGGCGATCTCGTCACCTGCGCGCCAGGATCGAGTTTTTTCATTCTCTCGTAACGTAATATCGCCGGCACTTTTGAAATTACCAAATTAAACGTTAAATTATTACGATAAAAAAAACTCGGTATTGAGAAATCATTATTATTTGATGAGATGTTGAATATCAGATGGAAAAAAATGAAAAAAAAAAAATGTGTGTGTGTGTGTGCTCAATGACACGGAAACCGGTTCCGCGTCTCGGCGGATCAAACGCACGCGAGACGCGGACACTAATGTAAATCGAATATTATTACAAATCGTAATTTGAATTTGATTGGTAACAACCGGTGTGTGTGTGTGTGTGTGTTGGGTTAATTATTTCCCGTGTTCGAATGACGCGCGAGCGCGGGGTGACGTCGTCGGCATCCAGGGCGATCCGGCCGGAGGGAAATAATAGAAAGAAAAATATATAAAACGGCGGCGTTTTTTTTTTCTTTCTTTTTTTCCCCCACGTTTTGATTGATTGCTCGCAATGTCTGTTCTGGTGTACGGTATACTACGGCTTGCGGTTTTTGTACACGGCCGCGTGTGACAAACGTTTTCCGAATGTTTGTGACAGGGTAGCGGTGGCAAAAAAATAAAAGAGGGACAAAATAAAAGGCGATACGACGATTTCGGTTGACCGGCGCGAATTTTCGTATATACGTATGTGTATACTAATAAAATCATTTTCGGGACCGAGTCGTTGCCGACGACGACGACGAGTGAACGAGTGAAACGTACTCGAAAACCGTTCGGTCGTCCGCCAATTATTTCGGTCTAATGTGCGTGTGTGTGTGTGTGTGTGTGTGTGTGACGTTGTGAGAACGAAAACGAAAAAAATAAAAATAAACACATATATATATTGTTCACGTATACGTATATATAAAAAGCTGCAAAGAAGTCGTAATAGCGTTCTATAAATACGACGACGCAGGAAACAATAATTACTATCGGAGGGTAAGATTCTTATCGAGATACCAAGATGGATAATTTCCTTTAAAAAAAAAAAAAAAAACATACCAACGGATTAAGAACGACGTTTTTTTTATTTCCATGTTCTTCTTCGCGACTCCCTTTTATTTCGAGGACATAACATTACGTACAATATGATTTATTAACAGAAACATTGAAAAATCGCGTTTAAGACGAACACATATTTACACGGCCGTATATGCTACGAGTGTGGTGAGATTAACCTTCGCCTTGTCGGAGAATCGACGACGGAAATATAAACGAAATAACGTACGATTGTCGTACCACGTTTTATAGATCGATTCATATATTCCAAATCGTTATATTATTTCCAAAAAAAATATAATGTCGCGTTAACGTTTTGTTCGAAACGTAGAGAAATTATGCGAAAATATTCGTCGTCGTTTCCGATCAGCAAATCGCAAATACGGTAAATCCTTACGGCGGCGGTCTCGTTTGAAATTATTCGCTTTATATTTGCGGTTCTCGCGAGAAAAAGGACATTTTAAAACAAAACAACGTCGACGGTCGTATGATTGTCGTACCACGTCGTCGTCGTTTTAGATCGATTTATATTCCAAATCGCGTTAATGTTTTATTCGAAACGTAGAGAAATTATGCGAAAATATTCGTCGTCGTTTCCGATCAGCAAATCGCAATAAGGCAAATCCTTACGGCGGTCTCGTTTGAAATTATTCGCTTTATATTTGCGGTTCTCGCGAGAAAAAGGACATTTTAAAACAAAACAACGTCGACGGTCGTACGATTGTCGTACCACGTCGTCGTCGTTTTAGATCGATTTATATTCCAAATCGCGTTAATGTTTTATTCGAAACGTAGAGAAATTATGCGAAAATATTCGTCGTCGTTTCCGATCAGCAAATCGCAAATACGGTAAATCCTTACGGCGCGGCGGTCTTTTTTTGAAATTATTCGTTTTTTTTTTATTTTCCGGTTCTCGCGAGAAGAGGAGGACGTGTTTTTTTTTTTTTTTTGTAAATACTCGACGAGAATATACGTACATTCAAACGCAGTCGCAGTCGCGGCAATATTTATTTTATTTTTTTTTTCCACGCGCATTTATATATATATATCGTACTCGTATTATTATTAAAAATACGGCGTCGCAATTTGTCCGGAATTAGATTATGGTAATTTTTAAACGTCCCCAGAGCGTTTTAATGACTCGCACAGTGTGACTTATAGGACATCAGAAAGTAATGGGCGTCATTATATCTAACCTTATGAGTAGTTTGGAAAGCTAATGAAACATCGAAGATGTAATAAAATATAAACAGATGTGTAGGTATAATATTATCATCTACGCGCGTCGTCGTCGTCGTCGTCGTCGGTATGATCGTTTGGGGAACGTGTTGTTGTTCCCTCCTCGCGCGTCTCGTATTATAATTTTTTTTTTCTCGTTCGTAAAAAGTCGATCGCGGAGCGAATAATAGCAGTGTAAAACACAAAAATAAAATGTTACAACGAAACGGGGCGCGGTGTTTAAAAATATGTTTATTTATCGCGCGTTTCGTCGTTCTGTGTTTTCGATAACGCGTATTGTTATTTTCGCGCGAAATTCACAAACACAAATCATTTTCACACGCTCATCATACAATTGAATTTCAGGAAATAATATTTTACACGGTATAGTACGTACACGTAGTTCGGACGGCGAATTGTTATTTACGACGACGCGTATTCCTTTAATTGTTACGACCTTATGAAAACCCATTACGCCGCCGCCGTGTAAATGCGCGTGCACGTCTCGAACGTGTTAAAATCGTCGTCGTATTTTGTTTCGACGGTTTTTTATTCGAGAAACTAGAATTATACGTTTTTCAATTAAACAGTGCGTCGACCTCGGTAAACCTAATAATGTGTATATCGAGCTCGATAATATACGTGCGTTGTCGTTACGGGGCGAATCGTCGTCGTCGTCGTCGGGAGAAAAACAATTTAATATTCTTTAGAAATTATTCGTCTTCGGAGAGGGAAAAAAAACTCCAGGTCTCAAGCCGCGTCCAGACCGAGAAACATTTGTCGTCGACTTTGTCAACAATATCACCAACAAAATTTAAAAACAGGCGCGTCCAGACCGAAGTAACATATTTGCTAAACATTTGTGAATTAACACGTCATGTGAATTAGTTTTACATTCCCGATAAAATTGACCAATCAAGTTTTTCATTTTTTTTTCGACTTTTAATTTTTGAAATTTCACGCCACGCAGTATTTTTTTAAATTTATTTTTGTACTCGGTTTGAGTTTGGTCCCATGATATTTGTTTTTCATGATATAAATCAATCAGATGACAAACACCATTTTCTTTCGACCATTCTATTATTTGATTGAAAAACAAAAATTAAATATTCGTTCAAAAGAAATTTACAGGTTAAAATATGCCATACATACAGACGGACGAGGTGAACTGAACGGATAACTAAATAATATGACGTGTATTTATAAATGTTTATCGACAAAATTTTACCGGTCTGGACGTGTCAATATACATTGTCAGTGACTATGTTTATACATAAACTTTGTCGCATTTTTCCCGAGTCGAATGGAAAACAAAAATTTGTCGGAGACATTGTCGCCGACACATGTTTCTGACAAATGTTTCTTGGTCTGGACGCGGCTTTACGATGTATGCGTAATAATACGTCGTCCGCCATAATAACCAATTCATTCGACTCGATAATCAGATAATAATAATAAATAATCGGTCGTTTCCACAGCCGGTACCGAACTGGAAAATACGTGCGTTATAATAATATTATATTTTTTTACACAACGATTTTTATTTTTAGATTCTCGAATCGTAATTAATTATAATAATCATTAATCCGACTCCGGTGGACAAAATATGCGCGCGTTTATTATAAAATATACGTTTCGATAATATTTTACACGTCCGATTATTACACGGCGGCGCACGTACGTATTATGTTTATTACGTATAGATACGAATACGAAAAGCTACGATAAATAATAACGTTAATACGTCCTCAAACGGACTCGGTGCTTCGTAAACCGAGGAACGCGCGTATTACCACCTCGCGCGAGGATAAAAAATATCATATTTACATAATACCACGAGCGCGCGCGTATTATTGTTATCGTAAAAGTATCGAATTCAAATGATTACATAATATTATCCGTCGTCCGTTTACACGCGGCTACTGCTACTTTAAAACTTTTACACGACAAACAAGATAATAATATATTTTACTATTTTTCAACATAGTCGCCGGTTTCAAATCGATCCATTTTTCGGTAATCGCGTTCACGACCTCCTCCTCCTCGTTTTGAAAATGAGATTGAAAATCAAAAAAAAATCTCTCAACGTGCCAGATCAGGACTATATTATTATGTTGGACGTTGCAATTTTTTCCTTGTAAAAGCAATACCGTGTCGTTTTTTAAAATTTTCAAGCCACCCGTTACTGGCCTTAAATTGTTCGTGGCCTAATGACTTTGCGAAATTTTCTGCTTTTTCTTTTAAAATAGGACCTCCGATACTGACATTGGCATCTCTGCATTGCTTAAACCACTTAACTACACATTCTTCTACGTCTAAAAAATCAGGGCCTCTCTTCCTCTTTCGGTCTGTTGGAAAGTTTAAATCAATTTCTTTACTATTCTTTATTATGGTAGATAGTGTGCTGGCTGGTATTCCAAATTCTTCGGCGATTTCCTTCTTCTTCCTTCCACTTTTCACTACTTCAAGAACCTTTTGTTTTTCTGCAATAGTAAGCGTTTTTAAATTACGAGGCATTTTTAATGCAAACACCACACACGCGTAACCGATCGATCGCAACTGGCAATACCGATACAAATGAAAAATACCCGTCATTATCCGTCTATATTCCGAGCACAATATCACAATATGTTCGAGTTATCTATAGTTTTTTTTTCGAGTAATCGAGGTTTTCGCAAGGGAACAGAATTTTTTTCGACTTATCAAGGTTTTCGACTTATCGAGGTTCGACTTATCGAGGTTCCACTGTATTTCCTTTACTTGTATTTTTCCAGCCAAGCTTTGGTTTTTCCCGCCGAATGTGGGGTTGCATTGTCGTGCAGCAGTTTCACGTTTCTCGCGAGCGTAATATTATTGCGCTCTTCTCTTGAAACGAATTTTTTCTTTCGATTTTTCTAACGTTTCAACGTTTCGGTCAGCGTTTATTGTTTGATTTGTTGATAGAAATTCAATCAATAAAATTCCCCGCGCATCCCAAAACACGGTGGCCATCACTCGTTTTCAACAAATGAGCAGGAGGTCATGAACCGAGCAATTACCGAGCACTTTGATGGAAAATGTGCTGCGTGTTTCCGAACTGGCATTTTCAAGTTACTTATTATTAGGGATGAGAAGTTATAGGATTTGCATATTTCTGTCTGTATCTTCTATGTATAGCTAAGTGAGCTAAAAATCTGTTCTATAACCTAATGCATTGAAATTCGGTATTTAAATTGGTAGTTTTCTTAAAAGTTGCATATTCGTGTTTTTTTTGTGCATAAAAATGCATATTTAGTAAAATTATGTGGATTTTAATACAATTGACATGAAAAATGTATTATTTTATGGAATTTCATATGTTTGTTGTCAATAATCAATAAAATAAAAATGCAGATGGCAAATTTGACAATAATTGTAGAAGTGTCAATGTAAAATATAATATGTAAAATAATTATTAAATATATTACAAAACTTATAAAATTGTTTTTTTATAATTTTAGATTAAATCACCCGACTATCAATATATAATCAACACACCTACCAATCGTTTATCGTCTCATATTTATAACTAGTATTAATTTTTTACCACTCAGTTAAAAATTATTTATATTTTAATAGAAAAAATTGAATATTATAATATATTTTTTGCATATTTTCAAATTTTTGATGCATATATTATAATTTTTCCTTGCATATTTGCATGCATATTTTGTTTATTTTAGCTCCTATAACTTCTCATCCCTACTTATTATCGTTGGGAAAAATGCATCAATTCGAACGGCCACTGTGTTGAAAAATAGTTAAATATATCTCGTTTATCGTGTAAAAGTTGTAAAGTTATGAATTAGTTTTTCATTATTCAGTATAATCAGTATATACATTTGTACCTTATTTATCGGACAGCCTACGTATTATAATATGGTATAGACAGCAATCGATCTCTAATACGATTCGATATTGACGAAAACGAATCGCATAAAAGATCATTGAGATAGATTTGCGTTCGTGCAATGACAAAAATAAGCGAGTCGCGCGCGTCCTATATATTATATGTTTATGTGACGCGTCACTTTGACTGAGTCACACACTTGGTGTCGGGGACTTTGCATACACACGCGCGCGCGTAAACTAATGGTCGTATATTGACGAAAAGTCCTGCGGGATCTCGTGCCGCGGCGTAGTCGAACATTCGATTAAGATAATGGGGCCGAACGAGGATTGATGAACGCGAATTTGAATATACGACCATTGATATTGACCGTGTCGTTATTGCGTGTGACGGTCGGAGTGTGGGGTGAGTTTGACAGAGGGACAAGTATCTCGTCGTTCCTATTTACAATTTATATATATATATATATATGTATATACATGTATATAATATACATTATACAAAAGAGATCGCGTCGCTTCGGAAGTAGAAAACGCGTAGGCGACGGCGGTATCGTTTAAGAGCGATTTGTCCCCCGCCTTCGGCGAACAATGGCCCCGGGATCAGAGCTGCTTCCAAAGGTCCGCCAAAGGGGTTGTTGTCGCGAGCGCGGCGGCGGCGGCGGCGGCCCGTTTGATAAATGATAAAGCGACGTTTTACCCTGTCCGTTTTCGAAACATTGACAAATTATGTAAACGTCTTATTCGCATTAGCCGTCCATCGGTTTCGCCCGCCACCACCGTCGTCGCCGCCGCGGTGGCCTCGCGGTCGTATTTCGACTTTTTTTTTCCATCTCTTTCTCTTGTCATTGTCGTTCGAAATCGTTTTACCGAGCTGTATGTAATAATATAATAATATTATACGTACACACAAATCAAACGATAAATAATTGAAACGTCAAAACGCACACAATTCTATATTTCATATGCGCGTACAAGTAATGACGAAAAAACCATCTCGCTTTACTACGACCGACGACGCAGTGACGCAAATTATTCGATTTTTTTTTTGATTCCGTTTTTTCTGCTCTTACGTGTCACGACGACGGCCGGTTTCCTCTACTCGAAGTAACCTGCACCCTTTTAATATAATAACTCTTTTTATTTTTTGTTCCCAGTAATTAAATTTGATTTTGTCGATTTCATAACGCGCTAGGGGTGAGAACACGTCGCAAAAGGGTGTATAACGACTAGTGATATTTTCTCGAGTTGTGCAATCGGACACACACATACGTATGAAAACCGTTTTAACGCGTTCGTTATTGTAACGTAGATACGTACGCGTAGGTCTGCCACTCGGTAAACAGGGTGGCCCGTCGTCGCGATGGAATTAATATCTTCGCGGGTATTGCTTTTTTTCTCTCTAAATTTCGTTTCGGTTTTTTAAAAAGAGGGGAATTTTTTTTACGTTCGGAGGTTGGATTTTTCTATATTAAACTCTCTGAAATATAGTGTTTTCAAAACAAAACCGTTCGTTTTAAATCTATTCGATTCAAGGCAATTTCTTTCTAAAATAACAACCTAATCGGTTTCATAATTTTAGAAAACATTAAACTCGGCATATTTGGTATATATGATTTAGATAATGTATACAAACGCCTCGGCTGAGGATGGTCCATCTCTTAAAACGTTAAACGTGTAATTTTATTTATTCTAATAAATCAACTATGGCCAATTCATCTGCCGAGTTCGCTTACTATACTACACTCTTCTATAAACTTTCTACGATTTTGGAGCCGATTGTTCGATTTTATCAGTCGCGGTGGATTAAAATTTCATCGAAAACAATGTATTCCGAAAAAACGTTTAACGACAAATTATTAACTTACTTGAGGAGACATCCGGCTAAAACGAACGCTACGTCACGTTACGGTTATTGTTTAAGTATATTATAGCTGTGATTTCTAAACAATTAAAAACACAATACATGTCGGTTCTGCGAGTATCGATTATTGTAGCGATAATGTAAAGTCGGACGGGGGGTGGGGGGGGGCCGTTGGACAACATCAGAGTGTTTTAATCGGCTCGGGCCGTTTTAAAAATAATTTCAAAACGCTCTCCGAGTCTCGAATTATGGTTTAAATAATATTAACTAACTTTTTGCGAGCGCGAAATTAAATACACTTTAATTAATTATCGGATTAGTCAAACTTTTAACGCGGAATTATTTAACGATAAAACGTGCGTATATTTTCTTCCGCAGACTATCTACGCCGTACAGTTTCGATCGATTTCGAGCTCTGCAGTTTCATAAACAACGTGCAAATAAATCGTATTTCTCGAGTATACGTATATAACCTATATAAACAACAATATTGTATACGTATTATATTATATCAAGAAACCCCCCGCGCGCACGCGATTAATCGTTTACAAAAATGTGTTCCTATACGCGTGTGAATTCAATTTCGGAAGTTTGTAAGTTTTCGACGGCTATGCGCGTGCGTGTAAACATATAAATATAAAACTAACGAAGGCGGCCGCCGATATATCGTGCAAAGAACCTATATAAATATACATATATATATACTCGTATGTATTTAAAGTACATATTTATTTTTATTTTTTTTTCAACATTGTAAAGCAAACTTCATTTTTATATATCCGTATGCGCTTTTGAATAATTTAATATCCGCATTAAGTATCCTTAATCATACATTTTTCCTCTTCCAAATGAAGGATCATATAATATTCGCCTTTTACGTATATCAAAGTAGCGGATTTTTTTTTCCATCCGTATTAAAACGGATAGGGTTTTTTTTTTCTTTTTTAATACGGCAACGTTTTATACGGGGCAGGCACACGTCATGTCCACACAACTATTTGGTTATTGCGTTTACTTGGCGAAGAGAGCCGCCCCGCCTACTCGGAAACAACCCGTTAGGTGGATCGGAGATTTATTTTTTTATATTCAAATAATCTTTTTTGTTGCCGAAAGGAATATGATAAAATAAAATAATATAATATCCCGCGCGTTTATATCATCATGCCGTATGAATAAATGTATGTATGTATGTGTGTTTTATAGTTCCGAGCGAATTTCTCGGCATCAAAGAATATTATGATATTTTCATAGTATATTTTCTATACGTACGTCATATTATTATAGTCGAAAACGAAATTATAATAATATTTTATTTATTTCCCTCGCTCTCTCTCTCTCTGCCCTTCACGTTTAAAAGTGCGCCCGCGAGTAAATAAACGCGCTGCAGCTCGGATCGTGAAAAAGAAAAAAAAGGGTAATAAAAACGAACGATGTCGTGTGTTTTTAGCCAAATCGAAATTTACATTTACGTTTTTCTATAAATCAAAACGATACGACCAACAATGGGTCGTATAATGTTTCTCTTTCCTATATAATATATCGGATACATTTACACGCGCGTGATGGTAAGTTTGTAAATAATAATTATAGATCAACGTTGCACGCTAAAAAACATGATAATAATTGTTGTAAGCCGTTGTAAACTTTATGCCGGTCAAAAAAAAACAACAGCAACAACAACAACGTAATGTTAATATTAAAGTTCAATAACTCGGGACGAGACTCGATAATTCGATTACGCGGACGGGCGGCGCGGCGGCGGTAGAGAAAAATTAATTTGATTTTTATATAATTTATAACTTTCCCTTCTGGGAAATCTTTGGGCGCAGGAACGTACTTTGTAATACGCTATATTATATTCTCCCCGATAATATAAGGAGCGCGAGTAGTCGGTCGTTTTTCCTTTCTACATTTACACGGAACGTACTCAAATACGTTGGCGGTTTTCTACGGAAGGAACCACCCGAACGAAACAACAAAACGGTCTCGCGGGCCGCATAATAATATCAAGTCGTGCAGGATAGTACACGACGGCGCGTACAATCGATATCAGTAACCGTTTAAGCTCATCGAAACGCGTTGGAGAGCGTGGCGCGCGCGCGCGTGCGTGCGTGCGTGTTTACGTGTGTGAATGTTTGATGATCATTAGCATTTGAGATTAATAATAAAAAGAACACACCAAGGGTACGCGTTACCGATGCATAAATTAGGCCGTGGGAAAACGGTATTAATTTATGCCGGCGAAAAGGGGCACACGCACACTACGGCGGCGGCGCGGCTCATATTCTCGATAAACGCGCGTATATATATACGTAGTTTATAATAATAATAATAATATGTGCGCCGAAGATAATGCAAATTCGTCCCCAAAGAACAATACCCCCGTCGGATTATGTAATTTTTTCCGTTTTTGTTTTGTTTGCTTCTTTTCCTCCCGATGTGTCCTCACCGGCGGCGCGGCGTATATAATACGCGCGCACATATTTATATACGCTACGACGCACGTACACACACCTATATAAAATACTATGTATATAATATAAATACACGCGTATACCTTTGGCGATAATTTAAAACACTACACCGGGGCCGGTTACTCGGTACCGCCGCGGCTGTGTTGGGTGGGGCTTACGCGCGTATATATCTATATATATATACACAACAAAACGAGGCTGAATATTTAATTAAAAGGGTTCGTTAGTTTTAGTTTAAGGGCAGTCACGGATAGAAGGAATTTGAATCCCTTAAGTTCAGCCTTCCCTTAAGAATAATACTACTTCGTTTGCATATACACACCGTGGGGCCGGGCGGCGCGGACGGGTGGGCCGGGGGTTGATTAGTATTACCCCTTTTTAATCAATGGACACGATCTGCATGCTTAATTATAACCGGTCTCTCTGCCGCCGTCGCGGCAGCTAATCAATTCCGGACGCGGAAACTCTCGCGCGTATTCTCCCGCGCGCGCGCGCGCCATACCGGTTCGCGCGGCTTGCAAAATAAAGGAAGAAAGAAATCGTACGGCGGCGGCGGCGCAGGTACGTATATAAAATATTCTAGCGAACGAGAGAGAGAGAGAGGGGAAAAATCGCTCTCGTACCGCATAACATAACATATTATATACAATTTTATATTGTACACGTACGGAGTAGGTAACAATAACGCACCGGTGGTGTGACGGCGCTAATTAGCATATGCAAATTCGTCCGGGAGACGTTTCTTTTGTTTTCCTTGGCCGCGCCACCACCGCGTGTCTATGGGGCGTTTTTCACACGGCCCGCGAGATCGGGCCCGTTGTTTTAACGACCGGCGGCCGATTGTTTCCGTTTCTGTAATTTCCCCGAAAGACGACGACGACCGTGCGTGCGACCTGTGCGACCACGTCCCTTCTCGTCCCCACACGGCTGCGCGGCTTTCCGTCTCTGTACGCGCGTACGCAGGCCGCCCGAGACCCGGGAACTCTTTGTGACAAATAACCGTTTTTTTTTTTTTTTTTTGCGCCGAGGCGGCCGCCTGCAGCAACAGCCGGACATCATCGCGTTCCGTATCGCTCGGCATTCCGATGAGAATTTCACACCGGGCGCGCGGGTACTCGTTTGTTTTGGATTATTATCGGTTTTCCTGCGGCGGCGCGGCGCGCGCGTGTGTGTTATCAATTTTTTTTTACCTTTCCCACGCCGATCGGTCCCTTTCTCACCTCCAGAAGTGGTTTCTGGTCGAAAATTCTGTTCTTTCGGTACTCGGCGGAGTCGTTTTTCAAATTTGAAATACAATATTTTTCCCAAAAATCGAGCGAAACCGAGGAATTTTTATCGTAGACAGTGTTCACAGACCACTTGACTTTTTTTTTGTTGTTGTAAAATATCGATAATTCCAGTCGAACAGAGAATATTAAAAAAATATTAAAAATACAAAGTTTCTCGCGCATTATATTATATTCTCACTCGCGAAAATACTACCGGAAATCCGTTTTCAAAAGCGGCGTTTGAAGTTTAAATTTTCACAAAACATCTGCAGCGACTATTGGTAGTCGATTTAAAGCTTGAAAAATTTCACGAGCGTTTGAAAATCAAATTTTAACATACAATTTTCGACCACTCCAAAGTCGCAGCAGTCCCTCTCGTCATCCGCATCCAATCCGATCTCATCTTTCCGATCTCTATGCTTTTTCTATATTTTTTTATTTTATTTTTTATCTCCGACGAAACAGAGTATTTTAATCTCGAACGTCTATTAATAATAACTATACCTGCCTGCCGCGTACGATGACGTCGTTATGACGCAATATCGCAGTGTATCACACGCAGAGACGGTCCCGCGTTTCCTGCGCAAACGAATATATTATTATTATTATTATTATTAGTCGATAGTCTGATGTATACGTAGAAACGAGCGGCGCGCGGAAATACCATAGAGCGTCGTTATAGTCGGAATAAGAGCTTAATCGACCTTACATCCTCTGTTCTCGGAGGGGGCGGATCGGTTGATGTCTAATTTTTCCTCTTCGCCCCGTATTATCCTGCAGGCAATCGAGTAATATTTACAGACCGTATGATTAAATATATTTATAAATATTATATATATATAAACGCGTTCGACCGTGATTTTATATACATATATATACGTACGTACACGGTTTTTTTTTTTTTTGTATTCCGTTCTATTTCTTTTCTTTTTTTTTTTTTTACTCCGCTACACAGTCGATTATTATTACCATTCGTAATATTTTATTTTTTTATTTTTCCACCGTTACCTATCAATCTTGACCGGTCCTCGCGTTGCCTCCTAATGTGATCTTAATTCGATTCTAATGACACACACACACCCGGCGGGGTCTTCCCCCGATCAATCGAACAACCGCCGCCGCCGCCGCACAGCCGTCTCGTATACGTATATAATATTATTATTATTATATCCTCGTACACGTTTATACGTATACCAAACGTAGGTTTTTTTTCCGCACTAATGTCTCACGGTGTCTACCCCCACCCCCCCCACACATATTATTCAAATACAGATTTAGAATATTTTTCTCCACCACCGGTAATATTTGTGTTGACAAAAATATGGTTTTCAGTGGCTTTTTTTTTCGTGTCTTCTTTTCCCGTTCTCATGTACGCCGCGGCGGCCGTAACGATCATTTTAGATTATTTCCTATAATGACGATGACTAGTGTCTTTTTCGAAGGAAAAAAAAAAATAAAATAAAATAAAAAAGACCCTCTTCTAAGAGTCAGACACACGTTGTTTCGTGCGGAGGAGCCACGTTCACCGTGTATTGACATTTGGAAATTATTAGTTACACATACGACTACGACGACGACGACGACGACGACGACGACGCCGTCGTCATCTGGCGGTATCCGGTGTGCGTCTTCGTGGGGACCAAATCAAAGACCACATGAGTGTGTCCAATTAAAAAAAAATACATATATGATGTATTTTCGTCTTGACAAAATTATTCGTGTGTCCCGGGGCACACGTTTCGAACGACGATCATTTGTTTCAGTCGAATTCAACGTCTCGATACAAAACGACGACGACGACGAGAAACTATAATATCGTTCTACAACTGTATACGGTTTACAAACACAATAACGTTTCCCGCGCGCGCGCGCGTCGATCGTTCGTTATTTTCAATCGACAAATCTACATTTCTGGTAAATTAAAATTAGAAAAATCGGGCAACGTATAAAAAGTCGTAATAATCGATTATATTATATTTTAGACGATACACCTTCAATAATCAATTTAATAATTTTATCGATTTCGATAATCCGTTTTATGATCGTAATAACGCGAGTATTGCGGCGGATTTCTTTTATTGTTCTTGTGGACGATTTCGCGATTGAAAAACCAATAAATCGCAACGAAAAATGACGCGCGCGTTTTCTCTCGGCGGAATATTTGTTTTATAAACGGTGTTTTTTTTTTTTTCGCCGCGAGGTATTTCCACTACGAATATTCTCTTAATAAACGACGATCGTAATCGTTTTACAAAAGTATATAACAATACATATTGTACTGTATTGTTGGTTTAAAATTACGCTTTTAAAATTTTAAAAAAATAATATAGTAGATATTTCTCATCGTTGTTTACCTTTTTTAGAACATCATTTCCCGTTTATATTTAATTAAATTGAATAAATATAATACGTGCGCGTTTTGAATAAAAATTCATAAATTCCTAATACAGTCGTTCCAAATAACGGAAATTGGAATTTAAATTGTTTCGAGAACACGAGTATTCCGAGTATTTATTAATAATATTATAAACACGTCGGACATTGAAAAAGAAATAACTGTCAAACGCATCCGACACGGTAATTAGTGTATGCTTACATCAAATCGAGTACTTGTTAAATCTAAAAATCGTTTTTTACCATAAGACCCCGACGGACGCGACGATCGAAACGGACGCGATACAGACGAATATTTACTTTTTTTTTTGTAAACACCTAACCGATTATTATTATTATTATAGTGGTTTTTCTATACGGTCGCGCGTACATAAAAAATACCTCGACATTTATGAGTCATAATCAGGAATTTCTAGCGAACGCATATTTTTCTCGGTTCGTCCTAGAACCATCCAAATTGAACATACAAATACGTTTATCCGTCGTCATACGCGAAATTTTGATAATTTAAGGTTTTAAGTGCTATTTTCGGGTATATTTTCACAAAACATATGAAATAATTTAATAATTACAAGCGTACGTTTTTACAAACACGTTTGTAGGTGATTTGACATTTTTGCCAACAGTTTATAATATTCAACCAGTCCCCCCGACATCTATGAGCCGAAAATCGTATAAAATCACATTTTTTTCGCCAATAAATCGATAATTTTTTCCCAAGTCGAACGATGAAATGTTGGAGTTTTTAAGTGCACGTTCAAGAGCTAAAAAGCTAAACATTTTTTAGTGCCGGTAATAATAATAATTATCGAAGCTCGCGCGCTCGTCCATCATTATACGTCCGTTTCGAACGCCGCACAACGCATACGATAATAATATTAATAAATGTATAAAACACACAACGCGTAGGCGCCTCCTACCACGTAAAACTCTGCGGAGAACAGCGAGACGATCGAATTAATTCGAAAACAACAAAATACGGTAATAAATTGTTGTTTCTACGAATCGCTGAATAATTCCGCGTCCGATGAGATCCAATTGTGAGAGAATAACCGACCGAAAAGTTAATTTTTCTTCAATTCCGACGAACAATGGGCGGCGAATATCTGGGCCACGCGATTCTCACAAGAGATTTTTTATTATTTCATTCTTTTTTAATTGGCCGAGCACATACGCTCGCCGCGATAATATCCGCCGCCGATATATATATATATATACGTATGTAAGTGCACCGGCCGAGCGTCATTCGTTTACACGCTCGCGCGTGTGTAATGAAATAAATTAACGGTCGAAATTTCCGTTCGCGTTACGGTTCTTCTTCTTCTCCTCCTTCTCCTCCTCCTTCTTCTTCTTCTTCTTCGTCTTCTCCTCCTCGTAATTCGGACAACAATTATTATTATTACCATTTTCGCGAGCGAGCTAGCGCGCGCGCGCGCGCGCGTTCAGGTAGGTTAGGTTAGGTACGTACATTAGGGCGCTCGTTTTTCGATTAATTTTTCTCACATTAGATCCGATAGCGCGCGCGCCGCGGACGAAATATCGTGGGAGTTTTTTGGTTTTTTCGCGCACGATAAGAGATATTCCGCGGCCCGATCGTTCCACCTCCGACGACGCACACGTCGTGTAATATATTTGTTTCCTCGAAATCGCGAGGAAAGAAATAAATATGCGCACGGTTCGTCGACACCGCGAGGAAATGACGTATACGAAATTCCTACTAAACGATCGCGTCTTCTCGCGCAAAGACCACACACTATATAATATTATTATAATATAGTATCGAGTGATTTATACGTCTAAAAAGGAAAAAAAAAAAGACACGTCGGTGAGTTATTGCCGGGGCATCTGCTGTGTGTGCGGCGGCGAGCAGAGAGGAGTCGCGTAAAAATAATTTAAACTTCATCGACGCGTACTCTCCTCGTTCACATATCATTACGTATTATCGTTGCTGTACACACACACGCGCGCGCGGGATATTTTGTCGTCGCGCAACAGTTTCCGATCGATCCGAAATCCGACGCGTTCGGCCCACGCGCGCTCCGTTTTAATGTATTCGTGTAGCGCACGAATTATGCGTTATAAATACGTATTATTATAAAACGTCGCATTGTTTTTATCGCTTTCCAAATTTGGTTTCATTGTGCGTCGCGTGCGCGACACGTCGTTCAAGGTCTCGATATTTGATTAATAATAAATTATTCGTTTTCTTCGGTCGGTATGAACCGACACGAGTATATTATAGCACGTGCTCTCTCTCTCTCCCCGCCCCGGCAACTCGAATTTAATTTCGGAATAATATATATTTCTCCGAGGCAAAAAAAAACTATCGCTCCGCGCGACGATAATTAATAATTATATTTCACTTACCGAGTCGATTCGCTATTATATTTTACATTATTATCATAATATTTAGTACGATTATATTTTATTATCAACTGTGCTTCTTCGAGAGACCGCACGAGTTTTTTTTTTCACACCGTCTACGTGATATACGCACGTCGTCATTATACTCGTACATACACCTAGGTGTATTCAGATTGTTTTCGAATAGATGAAATCGACTAGCTCCTCGTACGAATTGAATTTCTAGAAAGTATACGTAATAATAATAATTATTATGTTATGTCGTACGGTCGACGAGGTCGGAATTAATAATATTTATAATAGCAGTAGTAGTGCCTATTATATGTCACGAGTGTAACGAATTTTCATTCGCATTGCCGGTGTCACGATCGCGCTTACGAGAATGTAACCTAAATACTTCGAGTCGTATAGAAATTAAATAAACAACAACAAAAAAAAAAACCTCCGACGCGATTTACGTCTGAAAAACAATTTCGTCCTCTACCTGCCCCCCTACCGATAGAACGATATTATCGTATTATCTCGTGTGTTTATTTCATATTTCTAATCGAAACTTGTACAATATGTACTCGTACCGAGTCATTTTTTCGATATACGTATACCGAAAAACGACTTGAAATTCGTCAAAGTTTCGTCGCTGCAGAAACGATAAAAACAATCTCAATATATCTCATTGTATATCAAATTCTCCGGTCACGGTTTTTGTCGTCGAACTATACTCGACCGATTTTCATGACAGTTATATTTGCTAGGTCTGAGAAAAGGACGTAAACTAATTTTTAAACCCCTAGAGGCGTTAAGGGTGGCCCACCCCAAATATTTTTTTAATGTTTAACGCGTAAATTGTACACCTATAACCGCGTCAGTTTTTATATATACCGGCGGCGTTCCTGTAAAGTGTACAAATATATAAACGGAAAATCTGACCGAGAAATAATATTTCTCTATTTAAAATATTTCTCAGTTATTTCTCGGTCAGGTTTTTCATTACGTTTTGTATAACCTACAGGACGCCAGTAAAAACTGACGCACAGCGTTATCTAGGCAACAAGATTTACTATTTATTATTTACAGTGATAATTCATACGTTTCTCTTAAATACGATCGACTATGAATTCGATAATACTGTCTGTTTCGGCGAACTCTATTGCTTTCAAATGTGTCCGCGCGTTCTAATAATCATTTCCATTATAGTTGTTTGCAAATACGTAATATAAATAATTATCGTCGGAAATAATGTTTGTTTTGGGATTATTTTTCGAATTGTAAAATAGTACTTTTGATAAGAGTATGATTTATTTTGTGTTCGATTTTTTTCTATGAGATTTTTCTCGGAACTAATAACCGAATTGAACTCGATGCAATATCATCCGACAGACTTTCGAGCTGGTAATAATTATAACTTTGCCAGTCGATACCCGGAGCTGCTGCTGCTGCTGCTGCTTTAGTGTCCAAAATACGTAGTATGTTTAATATTTCATATACTTCGGGAGTTGGTACCTTTTCTATAGAAACGGGCAGTCTATATTTCAATGCAAAGTGCATATTTTTTTGGTTGATCATACACAATGCTTTCTAAGTACATAATTCGTTTCATGTAACGAGGGTTTGAAAACTACAAATTTTATTTTGCATTTTTTTGCATATTTCGACGTTTTTACATTTTTAGGGCATTTTTAGCATTATTGGGTCATTTTGTTGGTTTTTAATGCATATTTGTTCAATGTAGATATAAAACTTGGACTATTTAAAAAAATTATCTTAAGATAAATTATTTTCTTGATATTTAAAGAAGGTTTATCGGGTTTTTCCATACACATTGTCAATTTTTTTTTTCGATTTAGTTTTTATCTTATCTTAATTTATTATTGACTGTAGATCGTCATGTAAAAATAATTATCATGTCTCATTTATAAATTATAATTTGTATAAAAAAAAATATATGGCATTTTTAAGGTCATATTTGTGGTAAATTGTATTTTTTAAGGGCATTTTTAAGGTCATTTTTGTGGTAAAATGCATTTTTTAAAGGCATTTTTGGCTATTTTCTAGAGCATATCTGTATGGTTTTAAGTGCATTTAAATCCGGGCCCTAGTCATTAATAATGATAAAATAAAATAACCAAATTTTTAGTTGCATATTTCGGTTATTTTAAGTGCATATATGTGCATGCATATTTCTTACAATTCGTGTGCGAAAAGTCCCGAACCGTAGTCATTATTAACACGAGTATCGTTTCCAGTATACGATATAATAATATCATAATAGTCGAACAATAATAAATTATTATTATTCACTTTTCTTATATGACGATTACGAGACGAAATCGTTTTGTTTTTTCCCTCACTTTCTAATACATTCAATTTAAATTACATTCGATTAATAACGATTATTCCGAGGCACGTTAGTTTGTTGCGGCGGCGCGGCGTTATACTGCATGTAAGACGACGGCACGAGACTTTTGAAGTAGGACGCCGTCGTCGTTTGTTTTAAATTCTCTTACCTATTCGCGTTTAAAAATAATAATACCGAGTTCGACAGTATAGTTTTATTCTGTTCGTTTCACTTCGGTGATAAATATTATAATATAAATAAAGTTTCGTATACGTTTTATTATTCCACACGTTAAATAGGTTCTAAAGAAAAAAAGAAGCGAGAGAGAGAGTACTATAATTTCAACGGAAATAAAAAAACGATCATGAACACGTGTCGACTACAGAGAGATAGGTAACCGTTAAAAGTCAAAAGTAATAACGATCCGAACTATTAAAAAAAAAAAAAAAAAAACGACATATTTTTAAATTGGCTGGGAATATGTTTTAAGCGTATACAGCGTATACTTTCAAAGCAAACTACCTTATTCAAACAATTAAAATCAAATAACCAATTATTATACGATATTACGACTACATAAATTACTCGCTTAATCATCGTTTGGGTGCCAATGGTTTCCAGATAAAACAAATACGACGCGCGTCTGTATATTTGCCGCGGACGGGGTTTGCCAGTTATCGTTTCGCTTCACGTTCGATTCGATTTTCGCGACGTGAAAAAAATTTTCAAAGTCCACATTCGGAACCGACGAATTACATCGCGGCGCGGCTGCGCGCCGTGAGCGTGAAACGGAATCGTTAGGAAAAAAAAAAAAAAACGTTAAACCCATATTATTGTATCCTCCCATTGTCTGAGGAACGTTGTTCGATAAATGTACGCAAACCTTTGATATTTAGTGTACCTCCACAAACAACATTCGTTAACGATCATTATCGAAACCAAATATTATATAGTTTTTTTTTTTCCATTCCTAAAATCGTCAGAAACACATTAGGTAGGACTTCCTCCCGGCTGAAAACCTTACGGTAGTAAAATTTCACGTGAATTCGTTGTTTCTCGATTACTATAAAAACTGATAAATTGATCTACAGGTGTTGTATACAATCGAATCGGTGATTGTTATTGTCGAGTTAGAAAGAGTCGAGTTACTACTATTAACGAGTCACATTTTTCGTTTTTTCATTGAAACTTCTAACTAAACGAGTTGACATTTTTCCGATGATAATAATTATTGCAGTTACTCGTATTTGTCACGTCGTCGTGTTGCAGAGTTAATTTTTTTCCTTAAATCATACTAATCAGTAATCATTAGGGCTCGGGGATTTTGTAGCAAATGCTTCTTTTGATGGCAGTGTGATAGAAAGATAATTCTTATATATATATAAATACGTTTCGAATCGTTCTGATTTCAACGAGGTAAACTTTATTTTGCTTTTTTTCCACAAAACGTGCTTTTTTTAATGCTTTTTTTTCTCTATTCGGGTTCTTTTTTCTTCAGTTTTCACACGATTTTCATGAAAATTTAACATTTTTCACTATGTATACGTATATTATACTTGGACTATATTATTATTGCCAGAAATTATGAAACCAGTGAAAAATAAATGGATGACCGACAAAATAACTATCGTTTTTGTGCCGAAATCGTAGTTTTGAAGCATCTTTTTCTATGTATAAAAATATATTAGCACCCAATGGGGACGAGTCTAAACGAAAGTAACTTGACCAAACGTATGGTCGTAAATTCTTTTCTTTTTTTATTTAACGTGTAATTTAAATCGGTATTTTAGAATTAAATTCAATTGCTTTTTTTTTTGCATTTTGCATTTTTTGGCTACTTAAAATGCTTTTTTAAGAATTTATTTTGCTGCAAAATCCGAGTCCTAGTGTAGACATGATATATTCCATAACAACCATTCTTCATTCGGAAGATGTAGTATTATCAAAGGTAGTTTTAATTTTAACTCAAATTTTGTAATTTTTTTTTCTACGATTCATATCATTATATTCTTTGTAAAAAACATAATAAAATAATTTTCAACTCATTCGAATTACTTTCTTTTTTTTATATATTTATATAAAGTAAATCTCGACTCGCATTTTTCTCGATAAACACCCAACACTCGTTTGAAAACGTATACTCGACCCCGTCAATTAGTCAGGCAGTAGTTTAAACTCTTTTAAAACAAAAACGTACAAATGCGGATGTTACAATAGTTATATTATCATAACATCGTAATAACACGACCGTAAATTTGAAAATTACGGCGTCGTCGCGTGAAATATACCTATAATTTAAAATTATTATGATCAAGTGGACGTCCGCATAGAACGGTTTATTACTATAACCCGCGTTAAATGGAACGCGCTAATGAACTTAGATTTATTACTCTTTATAGCCTCGTTAATCGTTATTGTAATAATTTGATCATCATCAATTAGAGCCCCATTGATCAATATTGGTTCAATTGTTCGAGCGTTCGGGTCTGATCGTACCGATATAATTAATTGATAACCGAAAAACGACGGAAAATATGTTTCAAACGAACATCAATAGTTTGTTATACTAAAACGCGTCATGTGACCGTTGAAATTATAATATCACGTGCACACGGCCCGACAAACAGACGTGACTTTTTTTTTTTTTGTAAACCGCACGTTTTTTTTTTTTTTTTAAATACCCGTGTAAACACACACACACAGAGTATATATTATTATATACTCGTAAAACTATAATAATAATATGCGTATTAATTTTCACCGCGCCCGAACAATAAATAAGTATTATAAATCGTATACATAATATACGTACGTATACACGACGACGCGCGCGTACACGAATTCGATAAATCAGTGTACGAGTATTATAATAATTAATCACGTCAGACGGAATCGAAAAATATCGAAAAGAAAACGACGACGACGACGACGATGATATGCGTCGTCGGGACGACACAAATGGATCGCGTGCACACGAGCGAAATGCATTTTGTACTACATAAACACTGCAGACGACTGCAAGCGCGAGAATTCGGAACGCGCGCGACGACGACGAGACTACGTTACGTGATCGAGTGGCAGAAAAACACGGAATTTTCATCGGTACGTGTATATTATACATATTATTATTATAATATGATATTATTATCCCGCACAGCGTTCGCGTATAACGACCACCGCCGCCGACTCGACGCGCGGGTCCTTCAATCTGAAAACTTTTCATCGCGCGCTCACCGCAATACCACCTATGCGCTCTCGCTACTCGACTGTAATATATACATAAACACTGTATATACATATACGTATATATATAGAAGAAAACCTCCGTCTCTGATTATATATATATATATATATATACTTGACGCGGATGTTTCCTAATGAATAATATTATTTGACGCCTCGCGCGTACAATAATGTGCATCGCGCGAACCGATAATAAAGCGTAGATCCCGTCGCGTCGTCGTCGTCGTCGGTGCATTATGCGCTTACACGCGTTTGTGTTATCGAATCGGCGGCGGCGCGGCGTGGGGATCGCTCGATGAAATAAACATGAACCGTATATTACATTTGTGCGTCTGTTTTGTGAGATGATGTGCGTACACGTATAAATGGGGTTAGTAAATTCGTTGGGAAACTATATTATAGTAGAAAGGAAAACAAAAACTGTCGATTCAGAATCGTAATGACGATAATAAGTCATGAATTCACCCTTTGGCGATACCGGCGCCTCTAGTTCTTTTTTTGTTTCTTCTTCTTCTACTTCTTCTTCTTGTTATTATTATTATCATTATTATTATTATTATTATTACCATTCGAACATTTTTATAAGAATAATGACCGATAATAAAGGAAGGGGGCGTTCACACGGGCGGCCGTAATGCGTTTTTAATTATCGCCAGTATACGCACAACAATAGTATACGATAATAATAATAATAGTATCGCATTATATATATAGGTACGACTCGTATATTATTTTTTTTTTTACACTCGGAGACGATCCGTCGAAATTTTCGTGTTACCGCAAACGACGACGATGATACGACTGTTGCGCGTTGGACGTTTGTTTTATATACACGGACGTTACGATATTATAATCGTCGTCGGATATCTAATACGCGAGACGGGTGGCACGACCGACGGTTGCTATAAATACGTTTGAATAACACCGGCGCGCAAAAGACCGATCGGGTGTGTTTTCTCGAAGGATATTTAAAGTCGCACGGTTTTCGCACCGCGGTCGTCGTTTCCGATTGCGTACGTCCGAACGGAAAATATACGTGATCGTACGACGACGTTTCGAAATCACGCTAACCCCACGCTGGCCGTCGTCGCGGCTCTCCTGGATTCTGAGAGAGAGAGAGGACATTTTCGTTCAAACGCCAAACGAGATTACTAGGATCTATTCGTGCATTCAGTGACTTTTCTGCTCATTCAGTAGACGCAGTAACTCGTAACAAACGCGCAGCATCGCGAACGGGCGTTCGAGCAATATTTGATTTCAAAATAAAGTCGGCTTTCAAATATCATTTCGATTATAATAATATTATCCAGAAAAATTCGCTAGGAAACGTAGTCGAGAACATTATTGGTTATTACTAGGGATGAGAAGTTATAGGATTTGCATATTTTTTTCTGTATCTTCTATTTACAGCTAGGTGAGCTAAAAATCTGTTCTATAACCTAATGAATTGAAATTTGGTATTTAAATTTTGCATATTTTTGCATATATTGATAGTTATCTTAAAAGTTGCATATTCGTGTTTTTTTTTGTGCATAAAAATGCATATTTAGTAAAATTATGTGGATTTTAATACAATTGACATGAAAAATTTATTATTTTATGGAATTTTATATGTTTGCTGTCAATAATCAATAAAATAAAAATGCAGATGGCAAATTTGACAATAATTGTAGAATTGTCAATGTAAAATATAATATGTAAAATAATTATTAAATACATTACAAAACTTATAAAATTGTATTTTTATAATTTTAGATTAAATCACCTGACTATCAATATATAATCAATACACCTATACCAATCATTTATCATCTCATATTTATAACTAGTATTAATTTTTTACCACTCGGTTAAAAATTATTTATATTTTAATAGAAAGAATTGCATATTATAATATATTTTTTGCATATTTTCAAATTTTTGATGCATATATCATACTTTTTCCTTGCATATTTGCATGCATATTTTGTCTATTTTAGCTCCTATAACTTCTCATCCCTAGTTATTACGATTAGCAAAAAACGACGTTTCAATTAATAAACTATATGGATCATGCTCGTAAATAGTTTCGTACGAAACGCCCGACATAACGTCGTTGCCCGTTAAATTCAAATTCAAAAACGTAGAAATTCATGTTTATTTACTCTGGTAATTATATCATTCGATAAATAATTGTCGAAAGACATTTCGGTTTCGTCTCGATGTTCCCGTTTACTTCTGTATACGCACATGCGAATGTATGTTTGCGCGCGCGCGTGTGTAAATAAGCGTTCCGTGTTCTCATTTTAGGACGGAAAACGAATATTTGAATAATGTCAAAGAGACCGCCGAAACCCCTTTATATCCGTTAACCTTTGCGGACAACTTCGAGGAATGCTAAGCTTGACGTCGTCGTCGTATATTGTTCGTACATTGTTTACTCACAACGCATTTAGTCTGTGTTTTTTTTTTTTTTTGTTTTTGTGTTTTGTTTTTTTCTCTCTCTCTCTCTCCGGACGAGCAGCAGAGGCGGCGGCGGCGGCGGGTCTTTGGCGCACGACTATCTGTACCCGAAAATTCAACCCCAACTCAAACATGTTCATCTTTTATTGTTATATCAAAGGACAAACTTCGTCCCAATCAACATATGTACTAATAACATCAAAACATTGTTGTCTTGTAACGACAAATTATTATGGTTTCGGGACCGAGAAAGTTTGGTGGAGATGGCGCAATAACGAAATTAAACAATAACGCCGCCGCTGCCGCCGCCGCCGCGCCGTACGACGAGCGCAATCGTTATTGACGGGCGGAATAGGTCGTATGATTATTATTACGTTGCGGTACTGTAAGTACTGTACTCGGCGCGTTCGGTATTGTTCGGTATCGCGGGGGTAGTTTCCGCGATGGAAAGAAAGAAAAAAATCCACCGTCAAATAAAATAACCCGTAAATCCGTCGACGACGTTATTATTATTATTATAGCGCGGTAAGTTATATTACTCGATAATAAAAAAAAAAGAGGAAAAATCACTATGAAAATAATAAAAGTTCGAGGAATAAAATATCACGGCCGATGCGCGCGCGCGCGCGGGTCAACAAGCCGTGGGTATATATACAAAGCCCTTTAAGAATTCAGTGGGTAGTTTTTTTTTTTTTTTTTTTATACTCCACACCGCCACACCCCCGGCCGATTTACAACAGATTGACCGCGGATCGTTTTTACGCTCGAACGCCCCCCGCGCGCAGTAACAAAAGGGCGGAAAATCCAGCGGGGTCGCGTAAAAAAAAAAAAAAACCGATGACGGGGGAGAGAAAGCTGTCGATTTTGTAAACAAGCCGGCGGCCCCCTCGGGTGCTTTTTTTTCCTCCTACACGTTTTGTTACTACTTAACGTCATGATAGGTGGGGGCGAGGTTACGTCGGAAGTATTTCGAAAAGAGGACCGTTTTAAAAAAAAAAAAAAAAAAAACAAGAAAAGAAAAGTTCGGAAGGAAAGGAGGGATTAAGGGTCGGCGGCGGCGGTGGCCGACACTTCAAAATGACCGTGAAGAGATACGGCGAACCCTTTTGAAAAAAAAAAAAAAAAAACGAAACGAGGGTGCAAATGTCTGAAAGGAAAATACGGCGGCGAATGTTTATTTTATCGGACTTTGAATGTCTAACGAGGGAAAGTTTTCGACGGATTTTCTACGATCGTACGCGCGCGGCCGTTGCCAGCCGACAAAATCTAGTTCGTAAAAACGATCGAACGCGATTGATTCGCGAGGAAAATTACCCAATTGATAAAACAACATTTGCTTTATTGAAAGCGCACGAAAATTTCCTGTCGCGACTAGTATACTTCTGGACGTACTCGCGGTGGCTTTGGCGCGAGCATTACTCGAAAATCCTTTAAACAGACCTTTTTTCGAGTCTAATTTTTTTTTGTTTTCGACGATTTACCTATTACGTCGTCCCACTTGTGAGTTTTATATCTGAAATAGTCTCCACGCGGTTGAGTTTGGTTTTTGTATCGTAACTCGGAAGTCTTGCGTTGTTCGTTTTTGAAAACGATTAGAAAAAAGGTGACATTTTTTACGGAATTCGATCGATTGTTGCGTTCAAAACAAACGACGATCGAAATAGGTAGGAGTCTCCAACTTTAATCGATAAATTGCCAATTTCAATTTTTAGACGGTAAAAGCAGCAATTTAAAACGAAAACGACACGGGGTTATTACGATTAGGTTTCTGAAAAACAGTCTGCGCACTGGCGTCTTCTCACGCCCCTCTTGCCCATCGGAATATCGAATTTATAAAATATTTTCCTCGTCGTCGCGAAGTAAACGTGTAAGACATAATATGCCCAGAAATTCGATCTCGACCGTGTCTAGATTTAGAAATATTTATTTTAGACAATATTGATTTATGTATACGTAATGCTTATATTATTATCTACTCGTCGAATGGACCATGCGAATCCTCGAAAAGAATAGTATCTTGAAAATCGCCAACGCTATTTTTAAACTCACGTCCGTCGTTTTATTGTTTGTTTCGACGCGCATACAATAATTATAACGTTTAAATAATAACCCGATCGGAATTTTAATTACGAGCGCAGTCGCAGCAGCCGTTTTTACGGGCATGCCGCGTGTAACGCACGCTTTAATACCCGCTGTATATATAGACAGACGCGAATATTATGCAAGCTCGGCAGCACAGATAATATAATATACTAAACGAGTGTTCTCGACTAATGACCAGATTTTCCTTTTCCCTCCCTCCGCGCCACCGTCGAAAGTCGGAAATCGCGGCTTCTTTTCCGCTTTGACATTATAAAATATACATATTATTATTAGTCGACAACGCGCAAAACCGTCGACCAAAATGCGATTTTTAATTTCATTATATATTTGTATATTTTTTATCGCAAATATAATTTTTTCGATCGGAACCGTCCGTCTTCGTTATTTTCATATACGTATAATATATATTTCGCTACGTTATTATTAAAGACGATTTAAAACCGTTAAAACTCGAGAGAGTTTAATACCAATACTCTCCGTGTTCTCTTGTGTATCGGTTTTATTCGATAAAATTGTTGATTTGTATTTTAAATACAAATCTCTCATAGTTTTCATAATATTCTAGAGCAGCGGTTCCCAACCTTTTTAGTCGGCGGTGCGCTTTTGTTGTTCCAAATTTAGTTAGGTGAATATTATGTGAATATTATGAAAAACATGATAAAAAGAACACTTGTTTTCATTGTTGACCGATTTAAATACTTTTATTGTACATATTAAAAACAAATTACAATATTATAGTTGAAAATAAAGAAAAAAAATACTGCTTTAAAAGTTAAAAATCAATGAGAGTTTTGTGGCTGCTTATTTTTTGAAAGTTTGGCAATATCTGGTTCAATTTTTGAGAGTTGGATACGAAGGTCAGGTTCTACATTAAGACGGTTCCGGTATTTGGTTTTAGTAGCCACATAGGCTGAAAATCCTGTCTCACATAAATATGTGGTAGCAAAAGGTAGGAGAGTATTGTTATTGCTTTTTGAATCAAATTATCAAAACTTGTATTTTTCAAATTTAGCCAAAATTCAACATAAGAATTGCTACTGAGGGTGGATTGAAATGTTGAATCTGAAGTAATATCGATCAAACTCTCATATTCGATTGAAAGACAAGCTTGAGGGTTTTCCACAGACTGAAAATAATGTTATCCGAATTTATTCGGCCTATGCCATTTATTTTAATCTTAATCGACACCAATTAGAAACACTGTATTAAATATATCGAGTGTACTAAGTAATTTCATACGTAAAACAATTTTTTTTAACCACAATAAATTGTAAATATTTTTTTTTCACTCTCGAGCCGCGGTGCACAGGTTGGGAACCGCTGTTCTAGAGTTTTGTTAGAACGTTATTCACCGATAAGTCGTACCTATCGTCTAGAAGTTATATAACTGAATTATGTATTTTTAACAATAATTATTAGACGTCTATCGAAACGATTATCGTCCAATATTTCATCGCGTAAACGTTGACAAAGAAGTCTTTTGATACGTATACGTCCGCAGTTTTACAACGTCTCCGCGTCTAATGTTTAGACAACAACATCATTATTATTCGTCGCAGAGTCGACTCGATAGCTATTCGTTTTTTTTTTATTTTTTCTTTTTTCTCGACGTTATTTACATTTTAAGACAGTTTACGAGTATCGTATGACGTTGTTATAATATTTTACTCGCTGTAATAAAATACGTTTGGCACGTAAAGGACGCCGCGCCGTCGTCGCCTATATTATAATACTAGCCGAATCTACCCGTCTTTGCCGGGTTTAAGTAATAAAAAACGTCTACGGCCCGAATAATAATAATAATTGACATTTCCCCGTTATCAGCTGACTCCTATTATTATCGAATAGTATTTATTACGGGTGTACGATTTAAACGTAGAAATTTATTTTTACCGACCCGACCACGTCGGCGGCGCGTGTATTAAAAACTAACCAACTATAACTAACACGTAAAAACGGGAACCGAGGTATGCTATCTAGTATCACCCTTTTTACCCCATTTAATCCCCTTAAGAGTTGAATTTCACAAAATAAAGTTTATAGACAATGTTTATTCGTGTTACATACTTAATTTCAAAAAAAAATCGGAACATAAAAATTGTTTACACCCTTTTTACCGTTTTTAACCCCTTTTGGGGTGGAATTTTCAAAAACCCCTTCCTAGAGCGCGTCTACGTCATAATAGCTATCTTCGTGCCGAATTTCAACCCGATCCGTCCAACGGTTTGAGCTGTGGGAGGATTTCAAGAAAAAGCACGTTACAGTTATTGTATATAAGAGAAGAAGATTATAATATTGTGTATACACAAAAACGTTCGTAATATTTAAATAAAAATAATAGATGACCGTCTTTTCTCGATTCAACAATTAGCATTGTACTGTAATAGCAGATGAAGCAATCAACATTTTGTTACACTTTTCAACCACTTACTTGTGCGAGTTAGGCTTTTCGGCACTTACAAACATAAAGAATTAAAAAAACGGGAGAGGCTTCTTCCCGTTGATCAGGAAATGCGCGTCTGCTTGTCTTCAATTCGACCACGTATTGAAATTTTTGTGTACGAAACGATAAGCTCAAGTTTCTCACTAGGTAGTAATTTAAAATGTATTCACTTTATGATATAAATATTCCTTTGTTTACTTTAAATAATTTAGTTCTTAAAATATTATTATGTTGCTGTATTTTTAAAAAATAAATGTCACGAAATAAAACACTGTTTTCAATATTTAATAACATTTCCCGCGGCATACCTAGACGATTTCGCCGCGGCACACTAGTGTTGAGAACCACTGATCAGCTATAGTGTTGTTTTCAAATAATTATTTCTGGAGCTAGGATTTTAATGACCTAATAAATACACAAAAATGCATTTGTAATATTTTTACATTTGTAATATTACGTAAAAATGACCTTAAAAATGCAATAAAATGCATTTAACACAAAAAATGCAAAAATGCAAAAAAATGCAAAATAAAAATTACATAATATTCTACATTGTTATATCACGAAACAAATTTAGTTTTTGGTTAGAATAGTATAGCACTTAAAGAAAAAAAAGTCACCAAAATCCTAGCTCTAATTATTTCCAACATCAACCGACTTTTTCGAAATTATCGAAATCGTATTATTTCGATTAGAAAAACGAGTAAAAACGAGAGAGAAAAACACGTACGTAAAACGTGCGCTACTTTTTCATACGGCTCGCGATTATAATAATAATTCTGTTTACCAAAAATACGTTTTCTTTTCGACAACGCGAGTGATCGGCGCAATAATTATCGTCTCCATAGGTACGCGAACCGTGATCAAAGCCCGGCGGCTTTGTCGTATTGTGCGCGTTTCGACAACAACAAAAAAAAAAAAAAAAAATGCTCTCGACCGCGCGCGCGTCCTTGTAATAATAATTATTGTGAACTCGTGTAAATACTCGCGATTATTGATAAATATACCGTTCAATTTATATGATATGGCGCGCGCGCGTAACGTTGCGTTTTTCTCGTTTTGCAATATTTAATTCGGGCGTGTTGTAGCTCTATATCCGCGCTCGCTCGCTCGCCGATGGGATCGCGTCCGTTTCGTAACTCTCGCGTATTGTTTTTAATTATCGTTTGATGAAAATCGCGGCATGAGAACGTCTATCTATTCTTACGACAACGATATAATAATAATAATTGTTGTTCGGCGAACAATTAAAATGTACACGTCATAATAACATAATTTTTTTCTCTTTTTCTTTTCCTGCGCGTATACAATAATACTATATTCTCTCTCTCTCTCTCTCGTACGAAAACTATTTTTATGAAACACACATTATAATATTATAGCCTCGACGAAATGAGGTCTGCGTATACGTCCCGACGATAATATTATTTAAATATCGGACTCGAGTTAAAATTTTAAATTAAGCGCGCTGTACGACGTGATATTAAATATTATTTCACTACGTATACCACGCCAAAAGTCTACGAAATATTTACCGACGACGTCTGCGCACCGATGACGGTAAACGTCATTTAAAAACGACTCGTATTGAAAATAATAAATGTTCTTATCGCGTTCGGAATGTGTACACGGAGAGTTTGAGGAAATTCAATTTTCTTAATTTGTTTCGCGACGTTAACGTAACGCCGCCGCCGCCGCACACGAGAATAATAATAATACGTATAAGACGATCTGCGTATAAAATATTAGATAATACGATGTATAAATACTCGCAGCGACAGCGCGTATACTCCGAATTATTAACCTCGCCTTTGTGAAGCGAAGTGGGAGTATGATTTATTAAAAGCGAAGAAGAAAAAATGAAAAAAAATAAAATAAAAACCCGAGAATATAATAATAATAATAATCGAAACCATCATCCCGCCCCGGACGTCAAAAGAAGCAATACCACTAAAAACTTACATTTTCCCTCCGCGTATCAATTACTTTTCGGTGCCGGGTTTTTTCGCCACTTACCCCGCCGCCGCCGCCGCCGTCGGCGGGCCCCACGCACGGCGTTCTCTCCGCGAACACAATTTAAAGTCCGCCGGGCGTTTTCGACGTCATTGTGTTCGGTTTTTGTGACGGCACAAGACTTTAATAGACATTAAACCCAGAGGCTATTTTAATTTTCTCCGACTTCGTTTCCCCCCCACCCCTCTGTCCCTCCGGTCGTCGTTCGCTCGCCCTCACGGCCCTTTGCCATCAACTCATTTTATTCGGCTCACCCGATATGTATATAAATAAATATACGTACATACCCCCTCGGTTATCCGCTGCCCCTTCTCTTATCTCACGCACAACGCATTCGCCGGGGTCCTCGTGTACGTACACCGACCCACATTTTTTTTCTTCTTCTTCTTTTTCCGATTCTCCGCGCTCCGTCCCCACGACGACGACGACGTCGGAAATCGTTTCCGTCGTGTTTTACAACGTTATTCCCGGCGACGCTTTTTGACGATCTTATCAATCCCCCCGACAGAGTCTGATGCAGCAGCAGCAGTAGCAACGACTGTCGTTTGCGTTTAATTTTAAAACTTCCGCCACCGCCGCCGCCGTATACGACTCGTATAATATTAATACGATACATAACACCCTGCTCTCTCTCGATATCCGCGTGACTCGCGGCGACTCGTCCCCGCGGTCGGGGGCGGTTCGCAGAGTCGAGGACTCGTTCGGCGTTTTGTCATCGAGAAAACGTCATTTTTCGACTTGGATTCTATTTTTATTTTTTTTTGTACGGAACGTTTTTAAAAATAAAACCTCGACGAAGATACGTATTTGACCGATGCGCCGACGCCGATCGCGCGGACGCGCGCCAATAGGGTTCCGCACGACTTTCTAGATATCCAAACGAATAACTGCCGTACGCCGCCGCGTCGATTACTAGCCTTCGCGAGGCATGTAAGTCGCTCGAAAACATTCGAAACGAATATCGGTAACGCGGCGCGTTGTTATTTTTGCGTATGTTTTTCTAGGACCTGCTTCGTCTCCGTTTATAAGTCGTCGCGTTTTGTTTTATGTAACCGTCGAGATCGGCGGCGGCGGCGGCGGCGTAGCTTTCTTTGCTTACACAAACCACCACAGCGTTCAAAAGGGAGAGGAGATCGACAAAAACATAAAACGGCGCGCGCGTACCGAGAAAATGTAATACACTCGTACAGCGAAATAATATGTAAATTATTACGACTCGGATAGAATACTACATCGCGCGACGGTTGCCGAATTGCAGACTCTGGCTAAACAAACAACCGCACGAATATTATACGCGTTCAGAAAAGGATAGTATAAATATAAATTCGTATATACACGTATATATATGTATTGCCGAGCAGAGGAATATAAAATGCGCGGCGATAACTCCGGGGTTTTGCTAGAATAACATTAAATTCGCCGTGTCGTCGTACTATAGTATATTCTTGTTGCCATTATTATTATTATTATTATTATATGGACGATTGTAAAATCCGTCGATTATATAATATTGTGTATATATATATATAATATATTGTAATATTCGACGAACGGGCACGGGCGCTCCTATGCGCGGAAATAATAACAATTTGAATATTTAAGACTTAATTGAAAGGATTAATATCAGTTACAAACGGGAAAACGCCTCGATTTTACGCCACGGCAAACCAAGAATAAAGGTACGATATCCCATTTAAATGCATACGAATGCAAATTAGTTTGCGGAACTGATACCGGCGTCTGGCCCCGCGCTGCTGCTGCTGCTGCTGCTGCTGCTGCTGCTGCTGCTGGTGCTGGTGCTGCGAAGACGCGGGCGGCGAGAGAGGAAACGTCGAAATTAATAAGTCCGCCGGGAGAAAGAGTGTAACGGCTAGAGCGGGCGGCGAAGAGGAGAGACGGATATATACGAGTATAAAACGGATTCGAGGGTTTTAAATTTTTCGATCGTACGTTTGTTAGTATATATGTATAAATTATATATATATGTATATTGTAGCGCGCGAACGGACTGGATAAAACCGCGCGCGCGCGCGCGTTATCCGGCGGAATCAAAACGTTTCCGAGTTTATGGACGCAAAAGACGAATAAAAACGGTTTTATCGCTTTTTTGTTTATTGCGCTGTGCGCGCGTTTCGTTCGGAGCGCGAGCGACCGTGTACGACGGCGACGTTTCAATTCGGTTTCTTTTCTTTTTTGCGCCTTCTCGCTATACCGTTCGCGAAATCGTTATTTTGCGGCCATTTCATTATTATCGCGTGATCGTCGACCGTGACGACCAGAACGATAAGCGATTTACTATAATATATACTCAGGTGTCGTAGAGTCTGCAGGACCCCGGCCAGGAGCGGTGGGTGAACGCCAATCGCCTTCTGCGGTTTGTGTCGTCACTCGAATTTCTTCCGGATCGTTCGTTTTCTCCGACGACGATCGACAAACAATCGTTTCGTCCAATCGCAATGTCGAACACGAGGTCTAGAAACTTTATAGTTAAATCGACATGTAATATAAATAATATTATCGTATCGATGGTTTTAACGAAATAAGAAACGGCAATTCAAGAGCGCCTCCTTCCACCGGACTCTCGAAGACCCAGAAATGTCGCATATTTTGTCAATTTTAGCTAAAAAAAAAACGTGCACATTCCAATTGTGATTTTATACGCATGTTATGCAAATTTAATATTTTTCTAAAAAAAAAAAAAATCGGTTTTCTTACACGCGCGTGTCTCTCGCTCCCTCGCCGCCCACGCTTTTTGAATGAAAATAATCAATATTTTTGCACGTCTGACAATTTTTCGTACAAATTTTGCCCTTTTAAGCTCCAATAACTTCCGAGCCCTAATTTTTGTGATCGTAATTGAAGGGCCATAATCCAAAACGTGGATTGCCAAAAATCAAAATGTTCGCAAATTAAGAAAATCTATATCGCGTCTTATGACATGTATTTACACTTTGAATTGGCTAATACAAATGTAAAAAATGACAAAACAACGATTGGCGGTGTCAAAATAAATCTATTTAGAGTTTAAAACATAGTTTTAATACTTTTAAAAAGTATAAACAGGCCAAAATGTGGTATTGCCGGTAATACCAAACGTTTTGAATTTATTATTTTTGGTATAAAAATAGAACCTAGTGTTCTATGGTATAAAATAAACTATTTGAAATAATATCGATTATTTTTAATCATATTATTATTGTTCAATAAAAATAAGTTATACTTTTACGTTTAAATAATGTAGAATGGCAATAACAGCGTTTTGGTTTGAACATGGCAGTTTTTAAATCGATTTTGTCCATAGAAATAATCAATATAAATTGAATTTAAGGCCAGATTTGAATTCCTCGTGTTTTTTTTTACATTAGAATCGATGTTTATCTCGATTTTTAAATTTTTGGCCATACCACGTTTTGAATTATCGCCCTTCAACTATCGAATCTTAGATTAGTAAATAAACATTATTTTTGTATTAACACTATCGATCTGTAAAAAGGTGTGTTATCAGAATTTAACGCGTTATAATTACGATCGTATACTTTTTATAACGGACGAGTATTTTATAATTGCTCGATTTTCCTCTAGAAAATTATTGGAAAAAAAAAAACGTCACGAGAACGTACGCGCGTTGTACGCAGTAAAAAAAAAATATCGGCCGCCGCAGTAGCGGAATAGTTGTGTGTGCGATCGTTCTACCGAATCGCAAACACGATAATAATAATTTATTGTTGTCCGAATAACTTTTCACGCTCGTTCCGTTCGAATCGCGTAAATCGACCGGCTGGTCTCCGCGGCGTTTGTTTCAAAAAACGCGCGCTCTTTTGTGCCGCGTTCGTAATACATATGTTATTATGACGTGCCGTTCGCGTGCGCAATCATCAACTGGACGCGACAACGAGGACGTCGGTAATTGCTGTTTCGATTATTCGATGAACACCGGATATCGGATATCCGACGTTCGGTTCAATTATTATTATTTTTTTTTTTTTTTTTATTATTATTGTGGAAAGAGAATGACTGCAGGTCGGCCGCCGGAAACGGCACATCCCAAACGAATATCGCCGATTTCCGCGCGTGCCGATGACCGTAGGATGATATTAGTCATCTCTGATCGAATACTGCTCAATATGTATACTAGCCGTCGTGTGTGTCGCGATAAAAATTTAAAGCCCAATTTTCGATTATATAATAAGCAACCACTCGTTTATTGCCATTGTTCATCATCATTTGGGGCTCGGAAGTTATAGGAGTTAAAAAAGGCAAAATTTGCATGCAAATATGAGCATTAAAAATCCAATGAAAATTGAGAAATGTGCATAAAAAGCATATGAAAATTGAGAAATGTGCACTTTTTTCTAAAACTGACAAAATATGCAAAAATATGCACTTTTAATTTTTTTTATTTAAGCTTGTCATTGTATAAAATGGATTTCTAGCTTGGTCCGCTATAAATTAAGGGCATACAGAAAAATATGCAACTCCTACAACTTCCGAGCCCGACTAAATCGCGAATAAATTCCCCGAACTTGGCCGATAATCGTCTTTTCTCCTTCGGGACTTGTAGCACTTGAAAAAGCAAAAATAATCAAAAATAAAACTAGAAAAGGGCAATTTTTTTTAGAAAAACATCGAAAAAAGCTAAAAAAAAAAAAAGGACTTTCAAAATTCATATTTGAAATCATTGAAACACGACGCGAGTTTTTTTATAGCGCACTGCTAGTTTTAATGTTAATCCAAAAAAATAAGCGAATGCTGGAAGTCCCCGAACCCTGCCGATTAGTATTTTCAACCGCTCGCCGCGGCAGGATCACAAAGCGACGGGCCCCTAGGATAATATGTGCGGGCGTATTATAATATAGGTACACACCTACGTCGTCGTCGGTTTAGTTTACGTTATTCGTTACACACTTTGACGCTTTATGTCGTCATTGTGAATATAACGAACTGGCGTTTATATAGAGTATACAGAGCGGCTGAAATATTCATCTGAAACCCCGCGAACAGAGGCGGATTTATGCGTAGGCGGCTCAGGTGCGAATTTTCAGTACCTTAAATATTTCTACTTTTATATCGTTATCGCAGTTAGGATGTCGATGACTTTGGCATTTCTCTTCTTTTCATCCTGCGCAATGCTGTCTTGGCTAAAAATGTTTGTATCGTGCTCCCTCGATTCAGCATAATATATTATTTTAATTTATTATATTTTGCATTTTTAGCTATAAATGCAGTTTTTTTGTTTTTTTAGGTCATCAACATTACTGAATCTAATCATTATTACACCTACATAATTATTATAGTCAATACAATTATTCGAATGAAAAATACAATTTATAACTAACACTTTAATCGAAATAATGTGTGAAAAAATAAAAGTTATGTTTGGGAAAAATGGTCAGTCCGCCTCTGCCTTCAAGGTGTACGACCTTGTGACTTCTTTATTTTTGATAGGTAGTGTTTTTTTTCTACGTTCAAACTCGACTCGATAGTGAAAGGGAAAGAAAAAGAAAAAATTCTTCGAGTCTCGTCGTCGTTGTGTTTCGATCGAAATTTCATACCGATTCGTTGGTTTATCGCGTCCGTTTTTTTTCAGCGACGACGTAAATCTCGAGACTTCTCTAGACGAATAGACGACCCAGAGTCTAGTCTAATTTTTTATTTTTCGGTAATGCGCGCGCGCGCGTTACTCCGGGACACATCACGTCCGTGTGTCGCGACACACGCCGCACACACACACACACCCGAGGGTCGAGAACCACGCGGATTTATGACTATATTAATAATATCGTGGCGGGTCGTTTTATTATATTATTATCATCTCGCCCCAGCTCCGCGATATAGATACGCATAAAACACGGCGTATTAAAATATACGATGTGTACACACACACACACGGGCGGTATTATACGTTTTTTCAACGATAAATCGCTTTTAAAGTCGACACTTTACGACCCGATCGCGAGCACGTCGCGCGTTTCCATGTCGCGTGTAACTCAAGCCCGACGACGGCGGCGGACCGATTGGGTTCAACAGGTATAATGTAGCTGACCGCGCGCGTGTGTGTGTGTGTGTGCACTCCAGTGTCCCGTGTAACGTATATACATCACTGCCACACACACACGACACACACTATTTGTGCGGTTCGATGCGCGGACGTCATGCTGAGATCGCTGCGATACGCGCTTTGAAAAGAATAAAGAATAAAAAAACCACGTACGGGAATTTCCCCTTTTTTTTTAAAAGAATATAGAATATAATATTATTAATTTCGTATTAAAATCGAAAAGTCGTATTATTATTACCGTCGTCGTCGCGATGGTGTAACGCAATACTCGATAAATTTTCTTTTCCGCAGTTATAATATTATGTAAATACGTTAAACTCGTGAATAAATTTATTATAATATACGCTTGTAAATACTCTCGTATTATATCATACGATATATATATATATATACGTATATACGTCGTATAGGCGTTGTGAGAATATGACATATTTTGTTTTACGTCTCGCAGACGCCTCCGAACGAAAACCACACGCGACCCCGTACGCGCGCGACGCGTGAAATAATAAAACGACGATTACGTTTACGACGACGACGTTTCGATTGGTCGTCTGTTCGTTCTGGCGTTGTTGTTGTTTTCGACGACTAGAAACGGCAAAAACGCCTCGTCGTCTATATTAACGTGTTCGAGATAATGTAGCGTTTCGTCGTCGATAAATTTGAGGCTATGAGAGCAAAATTTTGATAACGCAAATATTGATTTTATCGACTCATATATATGACTCTAATGGTGTTTAGAGAAATAATTGCAGTTGGTAACTGTTCCGTCTCTAAACGCACAATATTAAAACTCTAAAACAATCAATTGCTTTGTAATATCTACATTAATCCGTCGGTGTTTTCAGAAAAATATTACGATTCAGAATTTTACGAAAATACACCATAGGATACTGTTGAAAAAAACCGAAACGAATAACTCGTAAAAGTAATAAAACTGCATAAAAACGGAACAGTGAAACTAAAAGTAGGTAGAATGTTTTCGCCTATATCGAATTCGCGAAGGTCCTTGTCATCGCAAAATTAAATATACTCCGGAAGAGGGTTGTTTACGCACAGCATGGAAGTAAGTTATATTATTTTCATTTCGTCCAAATAAATATTGAACATCTCATGATCCATAATAAATTTTAAAATTCAAACAATTCGTTTACGAAATATTATGTTAATCCGCACGAGTCGTCTAAATTAGACGGACATTTTCGCGATTTATCTGCGGTAACTGTTAATCACACTTTTAAACAATAACACAATTTTATGAGAAAAAAATCATCGAAAACAAACGTAATAATAAAACGCATATAACTCAATTACGCACGCTAGAGGGTAACGGCCACTTTTGCTCTCATAGCCTCATTTATACGGTCGAATAGTTTTTATGAAATATGTCCGTCTTTGATTTCTCAATTTTTCTCTAAACGATTTTGGCCCGCGGTAAATGTTCTATCTATTCGATCTATCTATTATAATCGGCGCGGCGTCGCGACAAAAGTTCTTGCGCGCATATCACTATGAAACGAGCATAAACGACGACCGCGACGTCCGATAAAATCGTCGGTCGGTCGTTTTGTGTGTGTTTTTTTTTCATTTAAACCACGCGCGCGACGATACGAAAATATGTGTGTTGTTACGAGAAGGCATCGTCCCGAACCCCACGTCGAGCCGAACGCGGCGATGTCACAATAATCGTATTGGGTTTCCACACCGGGTGGGGGACGTCCCGGCCTCGAAAACAAAGAACGGCCAAGACGTGTGTGTGTGTGTGTGTGTTATGATATCGTTCGCTCACTATACTTTGAATAACACAAGAAGTTAATATTCGTATAATAAAACGAAACGCTGCGCAATATGACGACATGAGCGCGTGTTCGAATGCCTAACCGAGCGGCGCGCGCGCGCGCACGCGACGACCATTATTATCGTCGTCGTATCGACACACAAGGCGATACACAAAAAAAAAAGAATTATAATGACGAAAAAATATTATATATACGTATATACGAATACAGTAATATTAAAAAAAAAAAAAACATTGCGCAAACCGATAATTTACGAGCGGAATTCGTAACACACCCCGCGGGGGAAAAAAAAAAAAAAAAGGCGACGACGGTAGGACCCCAAAAGGGTTATTGTGCTAACAAGCAATAGTTTTACGACTGGCGGAGAAAGGATTATATTATACATTTTCATGCGGATATCGTTTTTTTTTTTTTTTTCCACATTCGGTTTCATTATTATTACGTTCGGATGTCCAACGATCGTAAATAACGCACATATACGGTGGAAATTAAATAAATAAAAAAAAAAATCGCAATTCGTTCTGAGAAAAAAGAAACGGGCACTGCGGACTTTCCTCGCCGAGCGTTTATTCGTTCGTTCGTTCGGACGGACGGCTTTTTTTTATCTCAGAAATATCCTGTTGTTTTTCGTCGTACACACGTGAAACCCGCGATATCAATACCGGCGCGGCGGCGCTGCAGTTTCCATGCGGTCGAGGACTCGCGCGCAACGATACGAGAATAGAAATGTCCCTTCGCTTTGCGGACAACAGCCGCTGCAGGACCGGTTCGGTAAATATCGGGGCCCGAGTACTTTCGAGCCTCGGAGTCGATCCGATTTTAAGGCTGTCGACGAATTCGCGAACACACTTCGTTTTTTAATCGAAAATTAGTGAGATTAGCGTACAGGGTGTTTTAGCTTGACGTTTTGAGTGCGGTAGGTATACGTCTTGTTCAATCCCGACGACTCGCACTGCCCTCGTGCGATAGGCACCTCCAGTATTACTTTGTTTGTTGATTAATTGGAAATGACAGTCGAAAAATAGACGCGCGATTAGAGAAGACAAAACGGCCAATTGGGATTATTGCGCGCGACGAGGGAATATTTTCGTTTTTTATCAGTTCTCTCTCTCTCTTGGAATATAATAATAAAAAATGTTTTACGGCACGACGAATGCGAGAGCGAGTTTTCGGCCGTATATTGTTTTTTGATTTATTGAATAGACTTTTTATTGCCGCTTATTGTTTTTTAATACTCGAACGAAAACAAATTGAAAAGTAAATAACCGTCGTCGAGAGTCTCGACGTCGCCGCCGCCGCCGCCGCCGCCGCGCCGTATAGATTGCAATATTCTTTTGCCCCGGCGTTTGATCTTTTTGAACCGTTTATTATAATATATGCGACGACAATATTGACGTTTGATGATTATTCGTTTTGAAATTCGATCGTAATTCGAACGTACAATATCGAGTATAATAATATATAGATAAAAAGGCCCGCGTAATTGCATATTTTTACACCGCGATAATAATGTATAATTTAACGCGACTGGGTTTTTAGGTCGAGACGAGCAAAGATCGCATACGATATGACGTATAACACGACGACGAGCGTGAGGCTAGGATTTCGTATATTAAAATCGGTCATTTGATAATCTTGTGCATATCTTTTGGATCGTTTCAAACGACGACGACGACGTCGTAATGTCTACGCGTACAAGCGTATAATGTTTTTCCCGCCGACAGATCGATATTTCACGGCTCGAATGATATTTCATCAGCCATCAAGAATATAACTCTTAATTAAAAAAAAAAAAAAAAAGAAAAAAAGGGGGCGAAAAAATATAAATAAGAAGCGTGAAAAGGCGTCGTTTCCCCCGGCATAAAATTAATTACAATTCATCAGTCTGTTAATTGACGACCCAATTAATTCGGTGGACTCGATTACGGTTGACACTTTTTTTTCCCCTCCCGCGGCCGTCACGCCGAGAGGGGAGTAGTAGTATTTATTTTTTTTTCGCGCGCGCGCGCCAAGAATCATTATTCCTCTGCCGACGCGGCGGCGGCGGCGGCGGCGGCGGCGGCGGCGGTGCTCCACGCTATCGTTTCAATTACAAGAGGCCTTTCGATTCTAATTTGAATATTAAAAAGGATCTTCGCCGGGCTGGAGGGAGGGAAAAGGAGCGAACCGAGTCGAGGAAAAATGGCCAGAGGATTTCCTGCCGCCGCCGCCGACGACGGTGTTTCCGATTCATTACTGTCAATGGAAATTTCCGAGTATACGCCGTTCGGGGAAATAACGAGTGCGCCTGCAGGAGTGACGGCACCGCACAAGAATACGAATCGGCGGCGGCACGGATAAACCAGTGGAAATATTTTATTATAATAATTGTTTCTTTGATATTGAAAATCAAAACTTGGTAATAATAAATTCGCCGCGCTTCTCCGCCGTGGTTTACATAATATTATATGCGTTGACTGCGACGACGCACCACCACCACCACCACGACAATCAGCGAAAGTACGCGCGGCGATCGACGAGGGGCTGTGACGGCGAGGCAAACGTTTTCTCGAGGCGAATATGATTTTTATTATGATTTTTTCTTCGGACCGGCTCTACAACGGTGATAAGCAGGCACAGCGAGAATGTCTTTTTTCGTTATTATTTGTGAAAAAAAAACAAAGCATCGAGTTTCGTTCTCCTTTCGGTCACGTTCTTTTGAAACTGTCAACTGATCGATTTATTTTCGTAAAAAATATCCCGACGGGATTTCATCGAAAAACAGAATCGAAACGGTTTGGCGGTGATGTCGAAGTGACTCTGACCATTTGTTCATCACGTTGTACCTGATCCACGTCTCCGCGTCGAACTCGTAATTTATTTCCATGGAATCTACTAACAAAACGCTTCTTTTTTTTCAACTATCCCGAAAGAATAATATCGATTATTAAACGCGCGCCCATTATTTCGTTTAAACTATCAACTCTCCACTCGTCTCGCTCAGGTAATCGACGCGGCGAGTTTAGAAAAAACCGTACGAAATATTATAATGCACAAAGTATAATAAAATATCAGCTACTACGCCATAACTCGAATTTATAAACACGTTATGTGTGCGTCGTCGCGAGGATTTAATCATCGGAATACTGCAGGGAGTGTATACTATGCGGAAAAGCGTTTTATTTTTAGAAAGGTTTTAATTTTTTCTCGTCGTGTATTTTATCGACTAGATTTACATATATATTTGCTTGTTTGTTATTCGGACGACAAGTGCGTCGTCGTTGAGCGTAAAACGCTGTGTCCTACGTAAACGCGACGAACGCGAAATTCGCGTCGCGGCGCGTTTAATAATCAAATTGGTTTGTTTTTAATCGCGCGCGATATTGCGATAATGATAATGATAATACCAAGTTGGTCATTTTTTTCTATAGTTTTTTTTTGCGTGGAACCAATTATTATTTTTAATAAATACAAAGTTATGACGTTATGAGGTTTATAATGTATATTTATGTATAACTTACCTTATTGTAACCAGTAGTCGTTGTTCTATCGATATCGGTTCTTGGAAATTAGTTGTTTGAAAATCAAATTCAGATTTTATAGCTTCTTCAAATGTTTTTGTTGACATTCTAGCGTATGATCCGAAATGACACCTCATTTTCTCTTAATTGAGGATAATATAGATGATAATATTCATCAAATACCAATCGATCATTGTGTATTACATTTAAAGCTGTTCTTTTGTTTTTTTTTTATATTTTTTATACAATACTTATTTAATTGCCAAACTTTCAGTAAGAAACAATTTTCGTTCAAAAGTCAACGTTTTTATAAACAGTAATTTTAGAAAAAAATAACCAAACGACTGCCTGCGATTGAGGACGAATACAAAATAGGTGTGTATTGGAATAAACATAACATATTATTATATGTTCCAGTAAATTCGCGTTGATCGCGTTTACATTGGACACTACCGCGACCATCATCGCATTGATCGCGCCGCGACGCGAATTTATACGCGAAAGTAATTTAAAGGCATACCAGTCGATCGCGGCGAAGGCGATGAAAATGTGTGGGGAAAGAATATAAAAATACTTGGCACTTCAGACGCGTTTTCTCTCGATCGTCGTCGTCGTCTAGATGTAGACGCGGTCGCAATTGTTTTCGAGAGACATTTTTTGAATGTTAAACACCCCAAGTTTTTCGCGCTCCCGCCTCTCCCCCTACACGGCCGCGCCGCCGACGGCTTCGCGCGGCGCGATGTAATAATAACTCAATTACACACCTTGCCCGTCGCCGCCGCCGCCGCCGCCGAGGAGGGTTCGATTCGAAAAATTCTGTCCTCAATCAAAAGCTAAATGAGGTGAAATCGGGACAAATAAAGGGCACTCCTCGCAATCTACCGCGCGTTTTCTTTTCTTTCTTCTTTTTTTTTTTTTTTTTAGATCGTTATTTTGTGCGCGTTTTTCTCTAAGAGCGAAGGAAGGAGAGAGAAAAAAAAAACCGTCTTATTTAAAAGTCGTTTCAATCAGAAAAACGTGAGTGTGCGGCGGCGGCGGCGTCGGTGGCAAGAGAAAAAACTAAACGGGCTGGTAAATGGAAATAAGTTTAATTGACCGAAAAATGAAACTTTTCGGGGGCCTTTTGTTTCAATTAGTTTGCCGAAGAAATAAATTAAATACGCTGGCGTATATCAAAGTGATTTATTTCGGATAACTAAAGCCGTTCTACGTAGCTTTTTCATCGGTTTTTTTTCTTTCCCGTCTAAGTTTATTTATTTTTCGTTTTTTCGTTTTTCGTTTTTCGCTCCCTATCGACCGACCGCCTCGCAACATCGAAACCGATTCCGGACGTAGTAAGTCAAAAAATCGCGGACCAAAAAAAAAAAAAAAAAAAAAAACCGAAAAAACAAAAGGCTCTCACGTAAACGCCGCCGCGCCGCGCCGGCCTCTTAATTTTTATCGGACGGCAAACGAAAAAGGAAAAAAAAAAAAGGATCGAGCCGGAGATCGGAGGAGGACGAGATAAAGGTGACCGGTGTCGGTGAATAATTATTCTTAGAAATAGTGTTGTGTTAAATTTTCATGTGTGATTTTGTCCTACCAAAATGGTTATTTTATCGACGGAAACGTGTCAAATGTCTATAAATAACAAAAAACTCCTTTTCGTTTGACAATATTACCATCGCCGTTTCTAGAGAACGCGGGTGAAAATTTCAAGCTCCCGTTCGCGTTTGAGATTCCCGTTTTCGAGCGACGACAGAAGAAAAATTCGTCGAAGGTTTCTCGTATAATTTCTCAACTGATTTTCTCGATTTTCGGAAAAAAAAAACAAACAAAAATCGACTCTCCAAAATCTAGACGACATTCTAGTGAACGACGACGTGATGACGGTCACAAAAACTGGAAACGTTTAAAATTTAAGAGAAAAGAAATAAAACACATTCCTTATCGGTTCACTCGGGACCCGTGTTCGAGAGCCCTCGTCACCGCGCGACGTTTCCGTCGGATTTTCGATTCCTCTCTCGAGTGTGTGTGTGCGAGGGCCTTTGCGCGTCCAACAGCTGCCGACCGATTTGCATAATATATTCAAATACACGCACAATCGAAGTCGTGTTTAAAATCCCGGCCACGGCGGACCGTGGGATTTGCGTTGTTTCAATTATCAGAATATTATGTAGGAGATGATAATACCTACTACACGGACCCTCGCGCGCGGCGTGCACCGCTGCACCGACACGCGAATGCAGTGCACTGACATTCGTACGCTCATAAGGATGACCGCGTGTGTGTAGTTGTATATATGTTTATACGCGTGTAAGGTCTCCGCCGATTTCCAAGGCAAACGATCGCGTTAATTAAAAGGGTTAAACGCCGCCGCCGCTACGATTGCGGGGATCCCTGTATTAGCGACGACGACGACGACGCGATTCGCAGTCGATTATTATATTATTCGTACGATAATAATCGCTACTATCGAGTAGTATATCGGTTGCACACGAGGCTCTCTTGCAAAGGTGAGAAATCGTTTTCGTCGATTATTTATAGTAAAACTAGCTGATTCGGCAAACGTTGTTTTGCCATATATTTTCAGTGAATTTTGCAGTATAAAAAATAACTGACTTATTGTAAGTGCGTGGCGACGACGACGGCATCTACGATTGAAAGAAGAATTGTGCGCACACGCACGCAAATTCGGTAAAAGTTATGTAATAATATATGACGTTGTGAAATCCATACCTTTTGCTTTGGTTTTCTCTTTAAAATTGTATACGCCTATCGAGCCTATCGACCAATGACTATAGATTTGCCTGCGATCGTATTCGACCGCCCAATGAAAAAAGTTCTATTGTTCGTCGCACGCACGCAATTTCGATAAAAGTTATGTAATAATATGATATTGCAAAATCAATTCGTTTTCGGTAAAGATCGTCGGGTTTTTTGATGACATAATAATCTATTTTACCCCTTCTTTTAAGGGTTGAATTTTGAAAAATAAGTTTGTAGATTAATTTATATACCTATACATCCCCCTGGAGGAGGTGCTCAAACGGGGATTTTGTATTATGAAAAATTACTAACCTATTGTAAGTATGTACGTATATGTGAAAAGTATATGAAACACGTATATATATTTTAATTGAAAATGATTCGCAAAAAAATTTATAAACAATGATAATGGTCACTATGGTTACAATATATAGGTATACATACATACATATTATGTATAAATGGGTTATATGATATAAATGGGCTGACTTTTTCCTATAACTATAATAGTAACCATTTAAAATTTCAAAAGTACATCACAAAATTCCCGTTTCAGCACCTCCCCTAATTGGGTTTTTTCAAATTTTTTTTTTTCGTAAAAACCTTCGGGCAATTACGAACAATTCGAAAAAAAATTTGAGCGAAATCGGTCCAGCCGTTCTCAATTGATGAATTGTTTTACATTTTTGGCTCCATTTATGTATATATACGTATATATAACCGTTCCAGAATATTCTCGGCGCTCGCCACATATAAATATTGAAAAAAAACTATTCTATCTTTTAAGTTGGACCATATTATAAATGGTTACCAAATTTTATCAAAATCCGTTCTGTAGTTTCGGAGTTTATCGCGAACATTCATCGTGACACGAAATTTGTATATAATATATAGATAACGTTCATTGTCGGAATGAAATATTATAATAATATCGTTTCACAATAATATTATCCGACGCCGCCGATCGACAGGCGTTGGAAATCCGACGAAATAGCATCGATGCTGCGAAAACACACGAACGAGAAGAAAATAAGACACTGGCTTTCTTTATCGAACTCTGGGAATTTTCCATTCCGTTCGTACTCTTTATAATTACTACGAAAACTAATTCGAATCGAATCGTGGTCATAGAAAGCAGCCCGTTTCCGAGCCGCAACGGGGTAAAATAATTCCCGAACGAGGCGATTTTCGCGCCGAATCGAGCACAAACGAGATTTATCGTAGACTTGAATTAAAAAAACGTGAAATCTCTAAATCTCTCGCGTAAAATCGACGAAATAAATTATTATTATTATAATTCACGCGTAGAAAATTGATTTTTTTCTACCGTCGTCGCGTCGGAGGCACGCGATCTGGATCTATTATCGAAATTTAATTTACCGAAAACCAAATGCCAAGTGAAATTTCTTTTGAATTTGTATTTTTCCTAGTTTGCCGGCTTATTGTTGTTATTATATTATGTTTTATCGCGTACCTCGTTTTCGATTTAGTCTCCTCGGGACACGTATAGTTTCGTCGTATTACGCGATGTGTAATGTCACCGAGAGAAATGCTATCGACTCGCCGCGTGGAATTGTGTGATATAATACTGAAAAAAAAAAACCGCTCTTCTCGTATATATTGTGTTTGATGTGTTTCGGGGATTCGACTTACACCGAAGAAACGTATGCGATATTTTTCCGCGAACGACGACGACGGTTGTTACACCGTCGCGGGCGACGCGCGTGCATATAAGAAAGCGATTCATAGACATTTACTTCGATCGCGCGGTGTTGGCGCATACTTTGCGTCAAAGGCGTTCCGCGCGTCGTTGTCGAGCGCGTTATAGGTGGCTCGTCGTCGTCAAAACGGAAAGAGACGGGGGGAAATAAAAATAAAAATAAAAATAAAGGTCGCGCGCGCGCGTGCCGAAAAGTTGACGGCCTTTGCTCGGGCGCGCGCTTGTCAAAGTTGTTGCGGGAATTGTTTGACAAAGTTATTTGTGTTTAGGACGATATTATCGTAGTGGTGCGCGCGCGTCTCGCGTTTACGTCACCGCATCGGACCGCGCGGCCGCGTTCGGAACGAAAATACGTTACGCGAAATCGTCTGCAGTAAGTCGAGTCTCTCTGAACGATTAAATCTCGAAAATCTGCAAAGTACCTATAGTCACCGGGTCACCCCGACTCGCCAGCGTCACGCGTGTACCTCGTCGGAGTCTTTGATTTCGCCCCCCCCCTTTTTTTATAACGTTTAAAACTGCCGTTTCGACTGTAAATTCGAGTGTAAACGCGAAATTCCGCGTACGAATATATATATGATACATATTATAGCGGGGCACCTCTGATTTTGACACGGAGACTACGGCGACGGCGGCGACGACGACAAAAGTCCGCCGCGATCGCCCGACTGTGTGATTTAAATACAATTTCGAAAATTACTTCTGACAAAACAATTACTGATGCGCCGAGGCTTTTGGGGTTAAACAACTTTCGGGCGCAAATTGTTGGATTGTGAAATGGGATTAACGCGAGCAGGGGACGGGGCAGGGTGACGGGCGCATAGGTCGCTTTTTAAACGTACGCGCGCACGCGCGCGCTAGCAAATCCACACACGTATGCGCGCGCTCTCGCACGAACGTATATAAAACATAATATACGTATATTCAATACACGTTCAACTTTCTAGTGGGTTAGTTCGAGTTAAGTAAGGTCGGTTGCACTCGATACGGCAACCAGATACGGCTGTGCCGCGATTTTGCGCGTACGGCATACGAACAGCGGGAAACGGGAGATCAGTCTATTGGAAACGAGACGCGCAAAACTCGAATTAACCGAATTACACGGAGCCGATTGAAAAGTTCGCGCGCGCGCGCGCACGCGCGATTAATGCGCGGGCAACGTTGTTGTTTTCGTTTACTGCCTCGCGCGTATTATAGGTAACTATACGACGACGACGTGGTGCACCCGTCACACAGAGTGCCGTATAGTAGTCGTATTCCGCGAGCTTTTCGTATTTATTAATTTATCAATCGACGGGCCGGTGGCGTAAGGGGTTTCCACCCTCCCCCAGATATTTATTTATTTTTAATGATTCGTGTACTTACATTTTCGTTTTACTATGATCAGGTATATAATACAAATCGAGTAACTATTTAGTATAAACGTCGAGTTGACTTTGTAGTGTAAACAATACATAACGAATTAGAATTAATAAAATAACTTATTTAAATATTAACCCTGTGATTATGAATTGACGATGAATTTCTATCATCTATTACGCGATCTAAACGCGATCTTTCGTTTCTTTTCGTTCGTTTTTATCGCGGTTTAGTCAAAATGCGTACAACGCGACGACGTGTGTTTCGACAGATTGTAATGTTCTAAAAATATTATTTCGCAAACTCGTTCGCAGTTTAACGTTCGATATCGGTCACATAGTCTACGATAGTATACGCAGTATGACGGGGCGACCGTTGTTTCGATAAACGAAAAACACCGACACCGATGTCGAGCGATGCGTACGCGCACGTTCAGAACAAAGTCAGTTGGCGAGACGATAACGGCGCGGCTTTTTTTTTTAAAACGTCAACGGACACTCGTTCGCGCGTACTCGGCAAAAGTGCTCCTCGCCCGGGCGGTACGAAACACGTCTCTCTCTCTTTCTCGGACAAAACGATTTTCGATTTCGGAACGGAAAAGTGGCTACACACAACGTTAATAAGATTACAGGCCGAGGGTTTTCGGCGCGAGAAGTTTTTCGGCGGCAAAATTTAAATAATTCTTCTCTTTTTCCGTTCGAATAAATCCACCCCTTCCGACGACCCCGCGTTCCCGGAACCCCGCGAAAACTCCCCCGTCGAAGAGTTTCGCCGACGAGGAGATCTCTCCGACCGTGTATAATCGGCGTCGTCGTTCGCTCTGGTGTGCGGTGCACGGGGCGACCGGCGGCGGCGGCGGCGGCAGCGGGGCAGCGGGGCAGCGGGGCAGGTTTAAATAACGATTTTCGCTCGTCGAATTTCCTCGTCGCGCAGTATTTTAATATTAATTATTATTAAAAGTCGTCGTCCTCGTTGTTGTGTTTGTTGCGAGGCTCCTTTTCGAAGGCGCCAAACTTATCCACAATCCGCCAAAGCTCTTTTCACTGCTTAATTATTAATTATTCCGAAAATCGACTGGCCCGTTATGACGCGTTTAATGATTGGTGCCATATATATATATACACTTTATATACATATTATACATTTTCCCCGACGCTTTCGCATTTACCGGTTCCTATAAGGATCGGATGGAAATATATACGTAAATATCGTTTATTGTACACCCAAAATAATACACTCGCGTTCTTATATCGTTATATTGCTATCCGAGCAGTTTGGTGCGTTCGAATTTCAGCTGTAGTTGTGTATATATTTCATAAATCATAGTGTGTCCCACGGAATTGATTTCACCGACATTATTGAATCGAAGTCGATCGTTTTTTTTTTTTCGTCAATCGACGACGTACGATATTATATTGTGAATCGCCTAAAAAGTAAAAACAAACGAACGCTCATGCTGATGCTAACGTATAAAATATGTATTAATAGAATTATTATTGTACTTCTCAAATTCTCGCGTCTGTTTCGTTGATTTGTCAATGGCGAGTTGGTTTTTTTTTTTTTTTTTTTTAATTTAGCGTTGTGAAAAACACGGTGAATATAATTATTGTTGTCGAAAAAAAAAAACTAATTGATTTTAGTAATGTAAGGTTACGTCAATATATTATATTACTCGAGTAACAATAATAATAATTATTAAGTACTTTCACTTTTCTCGTAATAAATTTCAAGGTTAAAATATTACTACTCATATTTTGCTTTGCGAAATATAAAACAGAATCGATTTTATTTTTAGATCTTAATAACTATATACGTATATACGTATACCGTAAGACACTTTCGTAAATTCTTTTTTTGTTTTAAATTCGTTGCGAAATTATTTATGACGCACAACAAACACGAATAACTCGCGGTGCACGCCGCCGCATTGTATTATTCGATAAGCGACGTACTTGCCTAGACGTTTAAAAGCAGTGGAGATAAAAAAAAAAAAACGAAATAGAAAATCCTAAACGTCCATTTGACTGATGCTATCCATTAACGCGATAATTCGTCATAACGGATGACACGTGGCATTTAAACGCGATATATTTTTGCGCGAATAATAATGTCTTGGCAGTGAATTCGGATTGCATACATAATAATAATATATCAGTGTTCAAAAAATTCATCGGGATTTTGTTCAAGTTAAAATAAGATTGCGGTTTTCACGCGTCCGTGCGCTTTTTACGGCTTTTCCTTTACGGCGAAATTCCAATACGACGACGACGCGCCGTCGTAGAAAAAAACACCACTCTCGCGAATCCCGCCGATTTTTATCGAAACCCTTATCTCACCGACCGCGAATAAATATTATGAAAAAAAAAAAAAAAAAACAGCACGATGATCACTCGCGGCGCCTCGGCATTGAAATCGTCGTCGTCGTCGTCGTCGTCGAAACCGCGTGAAAACGACTCTCTGTGAAAACAAACGCGCACTATATACGCACGTGCTGCTCTTCCGCCATATCTATTCCCGTACAAAGTCGGCGTGCCGGAAGTAACGTAGTCGTCATAGCTGTTTTCTGACGTAATTAGTAGTAGGCTACTCTTAGTCGATGATCTCATCGCGTAAGGGCAATTTTTAAGAAAACGTTCTTAAAAAATCGAAAAAAAATAAATAAAAATATAATAGTATAAACGCTGTCAGGGTTTCTTATCCTTTTTTTCGTGAAATTAATATTATTATAATAATCGATAGCCTTTTACGGAAAAACGAAAAAAATTTGCTCGTAATTTGAGAAGTTATATTATAATAATATAATCTATAAGTTCGTCTCGCGTTTTACAACTTTCTTTAATCTAATCCAGTGTTTCCCAACCTTTTTTTACTCGACGCCTCTTTTAGATTTCAAAAATCTCACACCGCCCCCCCCCCCCCAATCAATTTTTTAAAATGATAAACGTTTTAGTTTTTAATAAGCTATTTAATTTAACTTATAAATAAGCTATTTATAAAACAACCATTTAACATTTTAACGCTACAATTATTTAGTTAATTTTAAATTTAAATACCTACTAATAATATTAATAATTGTATAATTTGATTTCGAATTCGCTAATATAAAATAATTATAACACAAAAAATACTTATGTGACTAATGACTGCCCTGACTGTTGATGTTTTCCTGCTAACGAAATGATATCTGGCTCGATAGATGTCAGCATTAGTCTTGAATCTCCTCTTGTGTTTCAAAATTGTGAAATGTGGGTAAAATAATAAAAGAATATTATTAGTATCCTGTTTTCATTATTAAGTACTTTAATTTGTTATAATTAAAGTGATTTAAAGTGTAAAATTTTCTATAATACAAAATTATATATGGCAAAACAACGTTTGCGGGGACAGCTAGTATATATAAATATTAGTCGCATAAATCAAATTGAACTTATTATCGATTAGAAATCCTTTCACAGGTGTTCGACCCCCCCAGCTACTGAAATCGTATCCATAAGGACCAGAAACCCTCGCCCGGACCACGTTACATGTACGCTTTCGAGCGTCTTTGTCAACGCGAAAAATTATTGATAAAACGCGCGACGCAACGCGAATCGTATATTCGTTTACACGTCATCGTAACGCACGCGTTGTGATAATTCGGTTGTCGGAAACAGTCGTCACGATATCCGCAGTGTTCGCACATAGGTATAACGTGTGTGTACGTCGAGAGTATATTACACGTCGTCGTCGTCGTACACGCGTGACACGGACGGGAGCGAGAATCGTTTTGGTTCGATTATTCGGATTATTCCGCGAGGGATTCCGAGGGAATCATTTTGCGGTCTTGTGCCCCGGCGGCGGCGGCGGGTCACACATACTGCGGAATCACGATTATTATTATTATAATAATAACGTTGCAATTTGCGCGTGATGTCCGGCGCGTTAACGAGAACCGCCGCACACAGCCCGCCGCGCCGGCCCGGTCCCCTTTTCCGTCGGGCGAGACCGAGCCGAACGCGAGCGGGGGCCGTTGCGGTTTTAAGTGTGTAATTCGCACACACGCGACAAACTTACCGAACGCCCGCCCGCCAGGCACGTCAGACACGCTAATAATTTGCCGAGGCTATATTATTATTCGATCGGGCCACGTGTTTTTGCGGTCGGTCTGCGTATGACAACGATGACGCGCTCCGGCCCCGGCGTCGGCGGCGGCGGCGGCGGCGTCGGCGTTTATTAATCGCGGCGCAGAAAATATTTTCGAAATCAGCCGGTTTTTTTTTTTCATATTTGTACGTTTATATCCCCCGTATATAGGTCGATAACATCTGTTACCCGCGCGCGCGCGCCAAACCCTTTTTATTTTATTTTTTTTATATATTTTTTTAATCGCTTTGTTACGCGCCCGAGAGACGGCGCGGCGGCGAGTGGAAAAAATGGAAATATTCAAACGTAGACCGAAATTTACATACTCTTTTTGCCCCGTTTGTATGCAAATCATTAAGGAAAACGTTTCCGATGTAAATGCATCCTATATTTCCGCGCCGCCGCCGAAGAGGTACATATATACGTACACACACACACACACACATAGACGCTCCGGAGCGCGGGGGCGGTGCAGCCGACGACGTCGAGGCACGGAGGGCGGCAATCTTTCTCTCTCTCTCTCTACCCTCTACCCCCGTCTCTCTCTTTGTATAGACGTTTAATTGTTGCCTTTGGAAAAACTCCTCCGTCTTATAAACTTTGCCGGCGCGCGCAACTGCCGGTTAAGTGTTTAATTGGCGAAAACCCCCGTCGGGCGTGTATAAATATTTTAATAACGCCGCCGAATATTTTTCGTAAGAGGATTAAGTATGTGAAATTCGCCGGGGCTGAACACAGACCCGGGACGTACGAATTTTATTAAAAACACACCGAGAGAGACGACCTGCAGCGGCCGGCCCCACCTGCCCGGAGTCCAATGTCCCGCGCAGTTTATATGTACTTTTCTTTTCTTCCCGCCCCGCCTTTAATAATACGTTTTTCTTCCTAATTTTTGCAGTATACGTCGTTTTCAACGCAACGACCCCTACGCGCTCGTACATAATATTATATGTATTATATATATATACGCGCATTTACCTGCGCGTCCGCGCCGCAGTAATCACGGTGACGCGAACGGGTCGCACGTTCGGTCCAAAATTAGGACTTTGTCGCGCGGGGAAGCGACGATAATAAAACGCGCCAAACAATAACGCGACGTCGTCGTCGTCGTCGTCGTCGACGGCGGCGGCGGCGTCGTACGTGCCAGTTGTAGATTTGCCAAGGTGGGCTCGAAAAGTAATACGGTAGTGCATAGGTAGGTTTCCTACCGCGGCGAGTTATATAATTACATTTGTGCGGACGGACGAAAAATCGCCCCCGCTCCGCGAGAAATTATTACGAAAAACTTCGGACGCGCGCGAGACGCGACGAGACGTGCGCCGAAACGACAAACTCGTTGCGGTTCGATAAAAACGTAACAACATCACACACGCCCGTTATTATTATAGTAGTGCCTAACGAACATCGCGTCGTCGTCGCCCGGAGGCACGTTTCATTAAACATCGCCCTCGACTAGTACCTACTCTTTTTCTCTTCGAATTTTCGATTTTTTTTCCGACCAAAGGTCTCGGTACATTTTCAAATCGACCCGGATTCGCGTGACCTCGCATATACGTATATAGACCGAAATAGAGTTTAATTTGTTTTCTATGATTTTAAAACAATCGCCGTATAACGTACTCGTATAACCGAGTAATCCGTCTCACATATAAACGCGTCATTTTCGATGGTTCAATCGTTTTTCCCAAAACTACCGTCGCGTCGTCGGCGGACAAAGCTTATGTTTTGCATTTTTTGTGGAGACCCCTTGAGAAATGATTTTCTCTGAATTTCACCTGTCCGCCTCTGATCGGTACCGTTTTGGTGGAAACGAAACACGAGGAGCGATAGATATTTGCCGATTAATTTGTACGTTTAAATTCTATATATCTACTAGCTGAATAACCCGGCTTTGCCCGTGTGCAGTATAACTTTTTATTTTATCAGTTTTTTTTTTTCATTTTTACCCCTTTTAAATCCGGTAGGGGTCGAATTTCGGAAAATCCTTTCTCAGTAGGTGTCTATATCGCAAAACAAAACTACCGTCCAAATTTCATACTTATAGCTTCGGCGGTTAGTCTTCGGCTAGGTCTCAAACCAATTAATAGAAAATGCCATAGATGAACGTGCCACGGAAACAAATAATAAAAAATAACCACACAGAGTGTATATATATCTCCTGTGATTAATATTGTGCACTTAAGAAGCCATAACGCTTATTGCACAGCGTACAAACTTCACAGAAACCATCTACATATCAATCCTAATATGCCCTGAAATTTTTATCGAAATCGGTTCGGTGGATCTTGAGCTATAAAATTTATTCATATGTACATCGATTTTTTTATATATAGATTTATTCATATTGTGTGTTTGTATAATAAACTATTAAATAATAATAGCTGATAACGGGAAAATGTCAATTATTATTTGGGCCGTACACATTTTTTATACTTAAACCCGGCAAAGACGAGTCGATTCGGCTAGTCCTTCATATATATAAAAGAACAGGCTTTTTTTATGTTCCCATTTTGTGACGACGCTATTTATAACTTTTTTCCAATTTTTTCACGTCGCCCGATTTTCAACATTTTGCTTTTAAACGGTCGAAATCGGAAAAATAATATTATATGAATCCCTATTTACCTGCAGGCATGACGCGTGAACGGCGTGGACCGATTAAGCTAATTCTTTTTTTTCGTTGTGTTTGTAATTGTCAGGAGAAGGATCTTACGGAAAAAAAAATCAAGAAAACTCAACCTTCAGGGGGTTAAAAGGGGTAAAAATGGAAAAAATCCGGAACCACTGGAGCTTTGTGGTATATTGAATTGCTGGTCAATATCTCGTTGTTACGTATATCGTAATTGACGACGGAAAAAAACAACGGCAAATAAGTATCCTTCCGGACGTTCGCTTGTGCGGTTTTTTACAACTCGTACACGTGCGTTTATGGTTAGCGCGCGAGTACACCACAGCGAGTCGACTTTATTACCGATTGATTTTCGTCGAGAACGCCCCGTGTCAAAGCAGAGTGTTTGTGTACGGCGTAGTTTGTGCTCCGACGAAAATTCAACAATCCTCGTCGTCGTCGTCGTCGTTACACGGTTCGTTTTGTTTAACGTGTCTTCTATATATTTTATCGCAGACACGTTACGCGCGGAACAATAAATTATTTTCTCGTTTCACTCTCCTACGCGCGCGCGTACTATAAAATATACAGTATACGATGTGTTGTGTATAAAGACACGTTACCGTTGTAACATGTACCTCGATTAATTCGAGACGAGTACGCGCCGTCAAAGTATACTCGTACGTATAGGTCTCGTCGAGTTTTATTGGCCTTTTTTCCTTTTTCCTTTTTCCTTCGAATAAAACGAATTCCACATCAAACAACCGTTATCGTCGCGAGCACACACCTCTGTGTATCGTCCATCGGAAAACGCGTTCGACAGCCGTATGTTTATATGTTATAAGACTTCCAAATATTCCTACACGTCTTTAACGTCGAATCTCGTTGCTCTCGTTCTCATATTGATAATCCACCGATCCGATTGAAACGAAACCAAAGTTTAGAACTTGAAATAGTGTCGACAGATTCAAGTCCCGCGTTCGAATCGTCCGCCGGCCGTCGTCGTATACACAGATCGCGTGTATGCCAATTTTTATTTCCCAAAATAAAAAAAAATAATTATGCGGTTCTATTCACTGTGGCGTTAATTTAGCTCCACTATCGTGGACCAAAGGGCTATCGCGAATTCGATGTTTTCAGTCAAACTAATAGAGTATTCTCGGGACTCGCGGCCAATGTCGGCGAAAGTATATATTATGATGATCAGTGCCGGATCTACATATTATTATGTCACCCGGGGCACAACGTAATATTAGCGCCCCTATAAATTACAAAAAAAAAATCGCCTGAAATGAGTAAAATTACGGATTATGGACGGATACAGCAATTATTTAGAAATATAATAGGTAAACAATAATCGGTTAATTCAATATTCACATCATAAAGATATATATATTAATATAAGTATAGTGGAAATGTTTATTTTTAATGGAATATAAAATATTACAATACTCATCAAATTTGATAATTTTGAAAGTATATCATAAAAATAAAGTGAACAGTGACCGCTGAATGCTGATAGACGAATAGACGATTGTAAAAGTTTTAATAAAATAAATATAGTTGTCAACTTAAATACAGAAATATACACACAATACACACGATGAAGAACTCGGTTATCGCTGTATTTTCGGTTATCGGCCGTATTTTATGCTATTTTAGTACACTATAATATTGAAAATATAATGAGATAAAAGACGATTGCCGTTCACATAAGTTACATTTTTTTATTTTGAAATTTGCGCCCCTCTATGGTTAGCGCCCGGGGCACATGCCCCGGATTGCCCCCCCCCCTAGATCCGTGATGATGATTATTCGATTCTCGTCCTCGTCCGGGATCACTCCCTCCGACCGATCGATATTATTTATATATACATATTACGTACTGACGGACGGAAATAATAATAAACCGTCTCGTCACCGCGACGCGTCGCTTATTGTCGATCGGCCGCGGCGGCGGCGGCGATTGAATGGGAAAGAGATTTTTAATACGAAAATGATTTGTCGTTCGGCTCGAGCGATCCCGATGATTGATTAGACGCCGTATATATATATTCCGACGAATTCATTACATACGCGCGCGCGCGTGAACCGATGTATACAATAATTTTCTACCGCGGGACTTCAATGGACTTCATCGGAAATCGATGATTAATGCGCCGTATTATACACACGTACGTATGTGCACCGCGCGCGTTATATATTATTGTACTCGTCCGGCGGCGCGGAGCCAAGGACGCGACGACGGAGGCCAGTGTCGGCGGCGCGCGAGAGACGATCGACACTTGGTCCGCGGAATAATAATAGAAAACGAAGAAAAAAAAAAGTCAAAGAACCCTTTAATCTCTCGGTGTTTTCTCTCTCTCTCGACGATCCGCGCGTCCGGTGTAATACGTATGCCGGCGATATTACCATATTTACGCGTCATTTATACCGCGTCCCGTCGTGACGTATCGATCCGGAATGCGTGCTCGCCGCCTCGATAAATCATCTTACCGGATACGGATCCAGAGATGTTTTGGATCTATCCGTTTTTGGATTTCACTCGTTCGGGGCGTTTACCTTGTGGAAATTGCCAATTTTTTCCTCGTTTTCACGAGTATTCTTCGCGTGAACCGAGGCGTAATGTACGCACGCGCGAAAATGCATGTTGGAAATTGCGAGCGAGGCGATTTTCCGTTCCTTTTCGACACTCGATATTTTGACTATAGTCTTGACTAGTAGTTACTGCGACGAGCACGAATCGACAAACGAAAAATTGCGAAAACCTCTCTGATTAGATCCGCACCCGTGTGCGTGGGCTACGCGCGCATTATTATTATCGTCATGTTTCTCATCGCGACTGCGACGACGACGCGACGGCCGACGGACGCAGGATAGGCGGAAAGACGGTAAGGAGCCGGGGGCAGGACGATGCCGGGTCTACGATCTTCCAATAGAAGATCCTGTATTGAAATGGTCACGATGCTCACGTCAAAGAAACGCTCTGTATTTTTTTGCTCTTCTCCGAATTCGCTCGGTTTCGTTGTACCTTTTTTTTTTTAAAAATTTCTAATCTTGAAAATCATTCGGCGCGCGTGATAAAGTTTTTAAAGGGGGACTCTCCTGTTGGAATTACCGAAACGCGTATGAACCCGGATGCTGCTCGCGCGTGCAGGAGGAAGAGACGCGTAAGAGTAGTTTGCTTACGAAAAATAAAAAAAAAACAGTCGTATATCGATCCCACAAGGAATACTCACACGAACGTGATGTGGTGTACGGTTTGCGAGAGGCATCGGATTGATCGAAGATACGATAAGGCGATACGACCAACCGTCGTAAACGTTTTGTTACGCGTTTTTAACGCGTTAAAAATAAAAAAAAACTACTCTCCGAAAACCATTAACGCGCTTTCTACTGTTTTTTTTTTTTTTTTTAATAATACGTATATTTATAATTGTGTATGCGATGCCGCCTGCCGTTGGGACGCGTTTTATCGTCGAAATAATTTTTATGTATTTTTTTTTTTTACGCGAAACGCTTGATTTATTGGAAATAAACGCGCGCTCGTCGAAACGGTTTTTCAGACTTTCGTTCCGTCGTCGTCGTCGCGACACGACAGTGCGACCGCGGGAAGTGAAATACTCGTAATGATAATATGTTTGCCCGTCGTTCTTATTTGAAATATATACTTTTCGGTTTTTTTTTCCCCCGGCACAAATCACTCCGCCGCCGCCGCAGGTGTGACGGGGAGATTTCGTGGGTCGTTATGTGTATTTTTTTCCTAGGTCGTATTATTTCCCGAAAAACCGAACGTTCCGAATCGTTGCGGACCACGACGTATGGATGCGGATGTGCGGGGGAGTACTTTAATTATCCACGGTGTCCCGTGACGTCTATATTATTACCGTTTCGGCGAGACGCGCACTCGAAACGACGACGACGACGACGAAAAATGCCAGTTAATGAGCTCCATATTTCCCCCGCACGGCAAACGCACGCCGCGTATCGGGAAACGATATTCTCTCTCCGACGACGCGCGCTACCCCACGTCACATCGTATATTTATTGTTATTATATTTTTTTCCACGGGGAGAATGGAAAAAAAAAAAAAAAATCCGTCGACCAGAAACTAACCTGTTGCCGTCGACGCGTATATATTAAACGTATTATTATATACGTGCGTGTATGGCAATCGGGGAGAAAACGTGCGCGTTTTATTGGAAAACCGGAGCGCGGATATATAAACGGGATATTTACAAACGTATGAAAAAGTAATAATAATACCCTGTATAAACGTTATTTGAAAATTCTTCTCGTACGGTTTATCAATCTATTTCTCCTCCGAGCGTGTTGTGTTATTATACGTATTATTATCGCGGCGGAAGGAAAACGATATACGTAATATTCTACACTTTGTATACGACGACGATGATGTATGCGCGCGCGCGCGAGTTTAATTTTTTTTTTTTCCCCCTCCGTCGTATAATATTGTCTATAACGTCATATTATTATATTCGTGCCGTCTTGATATTATTAAAAAATATATATATGCGCACAAACGACACGCGCATCATACCGTTCGACGGCGGCGCGGCGGCGCGATAATAACAATAAAATTTAAATTGAATTAGTTTACACATCGCGCGCGGGCTGTGGGGGTTTTTTTTTATTTGTTTTTTAATTCGAACGCCATAAAACGGCGAATCATCGGCGATATCGAAGGGTACTCGGAGGTTTTTTGTGTTTTTTTATGGGGAATTATGGTTGACGAAAAAACGCGCGCGCGCGGTTAACGACAACGGTCGTCGTCGTCGTCGTATATCGAAAACACGATCGTTATACAATACGAGTATATTCGTACCACAGTTGTACTCGTCGTCGTATCGAGCAAATTAGTTTCTCTCTCCGGGCACATCGTATTATAATAATAATAATAATAATTCGAATCGAAACCATTATTTTTCGTTACACACACACACATAACCGAACAAAATAAAAAATATAATGACGACAATAAACACATCTCCGGTCGCGTTGATTTTATTTTTTTGTGACCTCGCGTCCTCATATCCTCGTTCGTTTCATCTATTTATATTGCAACATCGGTATATTGTACGGTTTCCATTCGATCGTATAACGTGTATAACATGAACTCGCGTACTATAATAAACTCGAGTGAAAAGTCCAATAAAGTAATAACGTTAAGGATATGACGACTTGTCGGGAGACTCGACTGCAAGAAATAAGAAGCTAACGATTCGATCGAGGAATTAATAATAATTGATTTTAATATTTTTACGACGAGCGCGCGCGTCATTACGAGTTGTTAGAAAAAAACTCGACGCAACAGCGGGTTTATTCACTCTCTCGATTTTCATTAATTAATTCGTCTTAATAATATTAATTGTAATCGGAAATTTTAAGCACACGATTGTCATTATTGATTATACGCCGCGAAGTAAATATATATCGATTTCGTCGTACCATATAATGTCGCGATTTGTTTTGGAAACTTAACGAATCGTATGGATTGTTTTTTTTTTCTCTTAACTTTTCAAAAACTCTTTCGAGTACTTTTGTTTATTGATAATCATAAAACGATTCGTCTTTTTCGCGCGTTATTCTTTAAAACAATAATTCAATATCCACTGTTGTATTTTCAACTAAATATAATTTTTATACGTGAAAAGTACTGTAGTAGTGCTAACGATTTAATAGTTAGTAGAATAGGGCCAGGATTTCAATGCAAAGTGGATAATTTTTTTCGGTTGATCTTAGACAATGCTTTCCAAGTACATAATTCGTTTCTACACGTTTCAATTTGCATTTTATTCAATCCAAATTTTTGTCTATTCAAAATATTATCTAAATTATTTTCTTGATGTTTAAGTTGTCAATAGGTTTATCGGGGATTTTCATAGGTGCATCAAGTCGATTTTTCCAATTTTCCCGGTTTTTTTAAAACAAAATAATATCTTATTATATCTGATTTGTAAATTCCAAATTAAAATACCAAATTGTATATATATAAAAAAATAAATATATATCGCATTTTCAAGGTAAAATGCATTTTTATTGCTATTTTTTAGAGCATATTTCTATGGTTTCAAGTGCATTTAAATCCGGGCGCTAGTTATGAATAATATAATTCAAAAAAAAACAAACTCACACGCGACCACAGACGTACGACAATAAATAAGGTAATAATATATCGTCAATTTCCGCGGGTTTTGATTAATCGTTTACGCCGCAGACCCGCGAGCGGCGACTCGTCGTAAGTCGTATACGACCGAGTCGTCGTAGTCGACGTTTGCCCGCGTGTTTCGTTAATCGGAGACCGACGACGACGGTTAACGGTTAGGTAGGTGGGTTTATGCTCGAGTCGTTTCCAATTATCGTCGTGTGCGCGCGCGAACAAACGCAACCGTAAAGTCGTCTATATCGTGTTGCGGGAAAAAAAAAAAAAAAATGTCATAATTGAAGTCGTCGGCCGTACACCGTCGTCGTCGTGCCGGCGCGGCGCGGCGTACCGACCGGGGTATGGGATAATATAATTATTATATATAATTATTATATTAAACATAAACTGCCGCAGTCATAGGCGGGCGGGCAGCTTAAAGTTTCCATCGCGTCCGACGTAATAAAACGTAATTGTTCCAAAGTCGTGACTTAAATAATCAATAAGGCATTATACCGACTGCCCGCAATGCCGCGATACGTATTTTCGAGTGAGTGTTTCACCGGGATCGATGACGATGCGAACGTCGTCGTCGTCGTCGTAATAAAGCGATTTCCGCTCGAGCTCTGTGTGTGTGTGTGTGAAATAATAGTTTGGTGGTTACCGCCTTGGTTACTTATAAATATGTAGTTTAGACTTTCGGAATTCGTTTTACGAAATTTAAATAACAATAAGCGGAATAAAATAATCGGCGTCGTAATAATAAAGCGCGCGAAGAGACGCGTAAAACGATTTTTAAACTCGGCTTACGCGTCGCGATAATAATAATTATGTACGTCTATTAAATGAGATGTAAAAAGCGATTTAAAATCTTCCTAGGCTTTCGTCGCGCGGAGAACTTTTACGCGGCGGCGGCGGCGGTGTCGTGGCGATCCGTGCGTATACGGATGTGCCCTAAAAATGTGCGCTGTTAAACAATAGAAAGCGAGAGAAAGAGGAGAGAGGAATTATTAAAAGTGGGGGGAAAAGTTCGGCCGGGTCGGTGAAAAATAAATATCATACAACTGTCCAAGTCGTCGCGCTTCAACTTTTATAATATTTATATATACGTGTGTGTAACGCACCTTATTATTCTCTCGCTCGCACACTTTTTTGTTTCTTCACTCGTTTTTCACGCGATATGATAAATGATTGCCGATCAAAAACTCTCGCAGTCTGGCACTTTCGGGGCCGAAAACAACACACGATATATATACCATAACGCGGTAGTACCACTCCCTTTTCTCGGGTCTTTTTGCACACACGCGGTTATTAATTGCCTTCGTTTTCCCGCATCGGGTTGTTGCGGTGGTGTGCGCTCGCGTAATACATATTATTATTATTATTATATACACGTGTGTGTATGTGTGTATACGTTCGGTATAGCACCTTGAGCTGCTTCCTTGGGCGATATTTAAAACAAACGCGCAGTCCGTGCAAAAGCACATCAATCATACGTCGGCGATGGACCACCCCGCGAGCGCGGGTAAATGATACGCGAGGCCTGAAATCGAAGTGCCTGCCGCCACAAACTTTGGCGGCGGACCCGAAATCTCCACCCGCGCACCACAACCCTTTTTTCGATATCAATCATTTTCGCGACGAATTAATAAAAAAGGAGAAAAACAGAAAGTCATCGAAACCGCGCGCGCGTCCGAAACACGACGAAAGAGCGCGCTCGAAAGTGTCACGTTCGACTACTTAAATCCTCGGAGAGGAGAAAGCTATACGGCCGCGGCACGACTACGGAGTCGAATTTCCGGGTAGGAGTCAAACGTAAAAATATAATGCGGAAAGATCACCGATATTTCCTTTTGAATCGATACGATCAGTTCGGAACGAACGTATTTTATTTATTATCTTTATATTATACTGCCGTCGATTTTACTTATATATTATAATTTTATAAGTGAAGGGCGATAATTCAAAACGTGGTATGGCCAAAAATTTAAAAATCGAGATAAACATCGATTCTAATGTAAAAAACCACGAGGAATTCAAATCTGGCCTTAAATTCAATTTATATCGATTATTTCTATGGAAAAAATCGATTTAAAAACTGCCATTCAATTCAAAACGTGTTATTGCCTATTTTTATATCAAGTCAAAACGTACTGTTGCCATGTTCAAACCAAAACGCTGTATTGCCCATGTTATTGGTATAGGGTCTCATTTCATGTCATAACAAAACGTGATATTGCCATTCTACGTTATTTAAACGTATAAGTATAACTTATTTTTATTGAACAATAATAATATGATTAAAAATAATCGATATTATTTCAAATAGTTTATTTTATACCATAGAACACTAGGTTCTATTTTTATACCAAAAATAATAAATTCAAAACGTGTGGTATTACCGGCAATACCACATTTTGGCCTGTTTATACTTTTTAAAAGTATTAAAACTATGTTTTAAACTCTAAATAGATTTATTTTGACACCGCCAATCGTTGTTTTGTCATTTTTTACATTTGAATAAGCCAATTCAAAGTGTAAATACATGTCATAAAACGCGATATAGATTTTCTTAGTTTGTGAACATTTTGATTTTTAGCAATACCACGTTTTGGATTATCGCCCTTCAAGTACCCTGAAATCAAACATAAAATCCGTTACTTTGTCTTTCATACTAATCGAATGGTTTCTATAATAATTTACAATCAACAGCGTGTCTATTTCTAGTCAAAATAATGCTTCCGACGACGACGACGACGACGATAAGCACCGTTTACTCTATAGAAATATTATAGAGTCGCCCGGCGAGGTTTTAAAAACGTTTCGCGGGGGGGGGCTTATTTAGCGTAGAAGAACGTCAATTTTCGTCGACAATATTGTAAAAATAGGTGATTGCAACCATATCGTTTTTTTTTTTCAAGGCCGAAACCGCCCGCAGTCATAATACAATAATATAATATGTAAATGGATTTCATAGCGAATTTTTCTCTCTTCTCTCGCGGCCCGACTCGTCCGTTAATAGCGTTTTATCCTGCACGTGAGCAGCAGCAGCAGCAGAGGCTTCGGACGGCGTGTGAACTGCCGGCAAACCGCGCGGCTACCGGACCGCGTGTGTACGTAATAATATACGTATTATATTATTGTGTGGAACGCGAGACGGAAACTTTGACGGTTCGCGCGGGGTCCGCCGTTGTGCGTGCGATCGGGACTTGACGCGCCGTCCTGACACCTGCCGCGTATACCAATCAATCGATGGTCACGATATTGCGCGCGCGAGGTGTTATATTATTATTGTTATTATCGTGAATAGAAGCGTATTTCTGCCGCGCGCGCGCGTATATACGTATTTTATACTTGTATGTAATACGTAGGTACGTGTACATGATGTGCGCGCGCGTGATGAAGATCTCAGAAAAGGATTATTCAAGTGGGTCCTTTTCCTCGATCTCTCTCTCTCTCTGTGTCTGTCTCGCGTTCCTTATCCTCCTATCCGGTACGCGCGTATTATTATCGCTCACACACTCTCTCTTTCCACCATCTCCTCGTGTCTATCGCGACGGCTCCCATGGAACCAACAACCCATTGTCACTGTCCGCGGCAGCAGATTATCGTTTATACGTATATACATGTGGGCGTGCGATCAATAAACACTCCGCGCGCGCGCGTGTGTGTGTGTGTGTACAAGAAGTCACTGAATGTAAGTATATATATATACACACTAGGACACAATGGACAGGTGTAGTAGTAGTAGTAGTAGTAGTAGTCGTAGTAAATACGTGTCGGGTAGGAGAACAATAAGTGCGACCGAATATTACGTATCGAACACAGGAAGCGTTGCGCGCACGGGAGTCGAGGGTTTTTATTATTGTTTTCCTTCTCTCTCGTCCAAAGAAATATCCGATCGACTTCTCAACAGCTACTTCACGAGCCACGTCGTATGATTGATATACAAAATGGTCCTCCTGATGTGAATCACGACAGCAGATGTTGAAGGAATTAAGCGAGAAAATTATATTATAATATAACATATTATATTATTACTGTACACACACACACACACACACATATATATATATAGACCGCGCGAGAGAAATAATAATTATTATCGAAACCCCCTACTGCGGAGCTATTCTCAGTGTGAGTGTGTGTGTGTGTGTGTTTTTTTTTGGGGTTTTTTTTTTTCCTTCTTCTCCGACCGTGTTCGATCGACGGATATAAACGTGTTTAATGTGCCAGCGCGCGGGCCAGGAAATTAGTCGCTTTCAATTGATCTCTCCTCGCCTGCGAACACATGCGACTGTCGTCGTCGTGATATTTATTGTTTGTACGCGGTGCTCGTATATACGTACGTATGTGCGTCGCGCGAGCAGATCGCTTTTTAATAACTCGCGAGGGGCCTATAGTCGATTTAATTTGATCGATTCGTCATTTCACGCGTCCGGTCGAGTAGTTTTAATGAAATCACCGCGACGACGACCGGAGTCTCATCTCGTCTCTTCGGTCTCATCTCACTCGAATGCGTATTTTCCGCGTAGTATATGATACGATTATATAACGAATCGATTTTTCGAAATATTATTCTAGGCCACATTGTTTCGTGTGTGTTTTGACGTTGATTTACAAATCCGATGAGCGATTTAATGATAAGACTATATTATATAAGATTGGAATTTCAATGTTTATATTTTTAAAAAAAAAATCGTGAAAATACCTTGGAAATCTTCAAAAAAAAGTTCATTTTTTACAGTTTTAAGTCGATATGACAGCAAAAATGATTTCAATTTTTAATTTCACTAATATTATGTTTTCTGAGTTTGGTTTTGTTTTTATTTTTCGACCGTTTTGAAAGTCCTTCATAATTAATTTACAAATTTTAGAAATAGATTTTTTCTAATCGATGGGTAATAGAGGGAAAAAAACTCTATTCTTCTCGTTCGTTGTGCGTTTCAGAAAAACGCTCTAAAAACTAAAAAAATGCCCTACTAAAAACATCAGCAAATGCCTTAAAACGGTGTCGATAGTTCAATTCGTTAAAAAAACAAAGTTTTTCTATTAGAAAAATAATCAACATAAAACACGCGTGAATTCGATTGCTCAGCTGTTTCGATTAACCGTTTCGAAACATATTATACTCGTACATTGTCACTGCCGGGAGAGTGAATATTTGAATTCAAATCGAATTCCTTTGTGGGAGTTCACAGAAACAATGCGTTTCGAGTAAAAAATTCGTTTCATTTAAAAAAAAAAAAAATTTGAAATTTATTTTTGAATTTTTGTTTTATTTTTAAAGGCATACGTTCTGCTTTTTAATAAAGTCGTTGTTTTTTTTTTTTTCTTTATTACGCTCCGGTTATACAATAATATATAATTTAAAATATAACGTTTATATTTTTTTCCGAATAAAGTAAAATCACTCGAAGGAAATACAAACAATTGGCGTTTTCCTCTTTTCTATAATATTAATTTGTCGCTTAATTAACGAAAAAAATCAATGCGACGTAATTTGTACAGGAAGTGAGCCTCTATCTCTCTCTCTCTTCTCCTCCTCATTTCGCTCCAAACTACGTACATCTATTTGTTATAGATATTAATGTCTTCATAAACGTTTTGTATAAAATATTTCCCGTTAATGAATTAATATTGCATTTACGGACGGTATTTTTTTATTCAGTAGCAGTAACGACGCATACAATTATTTTAAAAGGGGTTTTAAAAGTTTATTATTATTTTTAATACGGCCGCGGTGAATCCATAAATTAAACATTTTGTCTTTGTGCATTTTTCCATGTAATATTTCGTTTTTGAATCAATCATAATACATAATACGATTTCGTATTAAAGGAATGTATAGTAGTAGTAGTATAGTATACATATAAACACATAAAATAATGTCAAGAGGAATATTTAAAAGTACCCTTATTTATACATTTTAATAAAATATTCCATGGGGTGATTCACTGAGGATGCTTATTCTTAAGTGATGGGGTAATCGAGCCGCCGATACTTCATTGCCAACAGCTAAGCATCCTTGATAAATTAACTCTCATTTAGAATTTCCAATTTTAATTTTATTTACTCGTCGAAAACTTTTACTATCGTTTCGTTTTTTTTCCCTCTTTCTTTCTTTCTTTCGTTCGTTCGTTCGGCCATATCATCGAGATTTCGTCCGATCCGCCGTCGTCGTAAACGTAAAGCCGCCGCCGCCGCGCCGATCCAAAGGGTCGCGTCAAAAAGTTCCTCGTCCGCGTCACTATTTATTATTATATGCGCGCGCGCGGACGAATATCTAATGTGGCAATGTTTTGACGTGTACCGTATAAAATACCAATGGGAAATCATTGACGAGGACGACGACGACGACGACGAAACCGTCTCTCCTGCGAATACCTCGGCGGCGTCGCTGCGCGTATTATATTATAATACGCGATAAGCGCGTGCGCGCGTGTGTGTGCTTCGTTTCTTCGAGCGCGTTCCCGCGGGATTCGTCGCACGCGACGGCCTGATTAGAAGACAACGAACGAAAAAAAAAAGAGCCCCGGAAAGACGGTTTTTCGTACATTCCGTGTCGTTTGGTTGATGAAATGAAAGAAAAAGAAGAAAAAAACAACGATATATACACGATAACAACAACACGTCTGGAAAAACGCGAATTTTCGGAAAATGTTTGTTCGCAGCTCTCGTAACGCAAGTACGCGATTATCCGAGTGAAAACAAATGTCGAGCGATCGAACGTATAAACGGCGGCGGCGGCGCGGCGGCTGGTGCAGCGCGGCGCGCGATTGCCGCCGACTGCAGCGAGTCTCCTGGGTGACACTTAGACGTCACGGCAAGTATTTACGGAGGGAAAGAGATGTGGGGGTAGGGAAAACGCGCGTGCAGATATTCAAAAAGACAAAAACGTCACTGGCTATATAATATACTCGGCATAATATACCCTCCTGCGCACGGTTTTTATTGCTTATACATATGCTCGCGCAAGCCTACACTGCAGTGATATTTTTTTCTCCGTTTATATTATTATATATATATATATATGTAATATTATATTCTATGCTCGTCTATTACGCGTTCGCCAAGCGGACCCTTGGGGTGTAAGCGGGGCGAGAGGAGAGAAACGGATAGGAACATTGGAATAACAACGACGACGACGACGACGAAAACAGCGTTTGGGAATTGAAGCTAGAGTTGTTTTTTTTTTTGTTTGTTTTTTTTTTTTTTTGATAGATTTTATCGCTTTTACATCGACTGCGCGCCATATCTATTCCGTCGACAAAACGGTTTCGTACTCCCAAGCGATATATCGCGTAGATTTGTCGCTGTTTTCCGAATATTATCGTTTTTAGCGTCTCTCCGCCGAGGGGAGAGCGCGGCGACCGTTTAACTATAATATCGCCCCCGTTTGATTTGTTTACACACACGCGCGCGCGCGCGCGCGTGACTTCATTCTCGTACGTATGTTTATCGACACGAGCATCGCACTGTTTTTCGCTCGAGTCGTGTGAATAATATAATCGTATATTTAAACTGGCCGACAGCATAACACGCAAGTCAAAGAGGCTTCCAGGAATGTCTCGAATCAATAAATTGGTAATAAGTTCAAGTGTGAATTTATATGAAAAATTCTGAGCTAAGATAACTCCTGGGCCTCCGCACGAGTTTTCTCGGTAATCTGATGATTGAATATATTATAATAATTATTAGAATAAATATAACGTGTGACGCGGCATATTATATCATTCATCCTTTATATACGTATGTATCAAAGAACAGGCCTTTTTTTTTATGTCGTTCCCAATTTGTGACGACGCTTTTTTCCGACGAATTTTGTTTCACAGAGTTGTTCCAAATACCTTCCTGAGTGTGTCTGCACCACGTCGCCCGATTTTCAAAATTTTGCTTTTAAACGGTCGAAATCGGTATAAATAATATTTTATAAAAACGAATCCCTATTTACCTGCAGGTTAAACGCGTGAACGGCTGGACCTGGATTTAGAGACGAAAAAAAATTAAGAAAATTAACCCTGACGGCGTTAATAGGGGTAAAAATGGAAAAAATCCGGAGCCACTGCAGAGGAGCTTTGTGGTGTATTAAATTTGGTCAATAGTTTCGTTTCGTATAGCAGAGGGGCCCCTCGAGAAAGGATTTTCCAAAATTCAACCCCTAAGGGGGTTATAGAAGGGGTAAAATTGTCTGCGAGTGCGTGGTAATAATTTGCATTTTATATAAATAGATTATTATGTCATCGAAAAACCCGACGATCTTTAAGCGGCCTATAGACGTGCAATATGGATTGTACAATATATTATAGGCTGCCCATAGATGTACAATATTATTGTACAACCATCGAGTTTGTGCAATTAAATTGAGTCGTGTAGAGCTAATATTGATGGTTGTACAATCTATAACTGACGACTACGTTACTGAATACTGCACAATATTACCAATATACGGCACAATATTTTTCGAATTGCACAATATATTTCAAACTTTTTTGATTTCGTACAATATATTGCACAACTCTTCAATATTAACTACACACGATCAATTATATTGTACAAACCCCGATATTGCGCAATAATATTGCACGTCTATAGGCCGCTTTACGCAAAAGATTAAAAGATTTTGCAATATCATATTATTACACAACTTTTAGCGAAATCGCGTGCGCGCGATGAACAATTTTATTATATAATATAGAGAACGAATACAATAGAACTTTTTTCATTGGACGGGCGCGTACGATCGCAGGCAAATCTATTGTCATTGGTCGGATAAGCTCGACCGATTGGCCGTGACGTATTCGATATCAAAGCGAAAACCCGACGATCCTTACGCAAAAGGTATGGATTTTGCAACGTCACATAATATAATTATTACGCATAACTTTTAGCGAAATCGCGTGCGCGCGCGCGCGCTCCGTTCCTCTTTCGATCATAGACGCCGCCGCCGCGGTCTCCACATACTTACAAGTTATTTTTAACGCTACAAAATTCACACGAAATATTATATGACAAAACAACGTTTGCCGGGTAAGCTATAGTAATTATTATAATGTATAATATCATATTTTAGAACGCCGCGCGCCGCCGCGTTGTGTAACGTGAAAACGAGACGAATCGAAAATCATAATATCTCGCGTGATAAATACGCCCGATTTAAAATTATCCTATAATTAAAACACGCATCGTAAAAACGGACGTCTTTTCAATTCATCGGTCTTTGTAATCATTATTATTATTGTTATTATAATTGAAGTAATTGCGCGTTTTAGCCATTAAAGCGCTCGAATGGAAATCGCAGCGGTGCGAGTAGACGAGTATAGTGTTGAATACGTTTTTTCATAAAGAAAAAAAAAAAAAACGATATTGAATCACATTCAAAAATAATACTCGTTAAATTCGAGAGAGAACGCACGCTGCTTTAACAAAAATAATAATAACAATAATAAGTAGTATACCGGCGCGGCGGTGTTATTGTTTTCTTTCGATTAAGTGTGTTCAGTCGTAAAAATATGAATTCACATAATAAATAAACGTAAGTAATAATAACGCACGCGTGACGGTTTTTTTTTTTTACTGATGACGTATTCTTTGTTCCCTCCGCCGCCGCCGCCGCCGCAGCAGCAGACTTTGGAAATAATTAATTTAGTATTTAAAATAAAACCGAGCTTTTAATAATTATTTTTCACAAAAGATTATTTAATCAAAAGTAATATTTTGAAAAAAAAATAAAAAAATAGTCTATATGCGCGCGTAAGAGAACGAAATCCCCGCGGGGAAGCGATATTTTTAATAAGGATTTATTTTATTATCAGAAGAAGAAAAAAAAAAACACCCCGTTAAACGCGGTCGTTATTCGTGAATATATCATAACGGGAACGAACGAACGAACGGACGTATTTCACGCGGAATTAAAAATCGTCCTTTTTACACCTGATTTTCACACTTCCGATCGTTTTCGAGATTTCTCACGCGTTGGCGAGTTTAGAAGAAGAGAAAAAAGAAGACACTTTCGTCGTCGAAAAACCGTTCCGAAATCAAATCGTATACTGCCGGAAAATTAATCTTTCCGTCGCATGTGTGTGTGTGTGCGTGCGTCGTACGATCGTCGTTACGATCGTCCGGGCAACGTTATTTTGACTGATGACCAGTACGTGGTAAAAAAAAAACGAAAGAAAGAAACGTCGGCTCCGGCGACCGGTAGCGCGCATATAATAATAGGTAACGATAATGCGTGTGAGAAGAAAGAGAGCCGACGACGGTTATCGACTGCCGAACCGACGACGGCGGCGGCGGCGCGCCCGTCCTCCGAGTCCCGGCAGTGTAAATACGTACGTATTATATAATAACGATCGTCGTCCGTCAAATCCTCGCCCCCCGTTCCGTTTTCTCAGATTTCTTTGCGCGCGAGAACGGGCCAGACGATCTTCTTATCCATTACCGCGAGACCTCGTATACGAAACCGGCCGATCCGTTATTTTGTAAATTCGTTGACATCGATACATTTCGATTTCGCGGCGCCACACTCTGTCGTCCCGATGACCTATCCTCGATGACCTCGCAATACTGGTCCGGACGCGAGAATCCTTGAGCTCGATCCTTACCTATCCGCGGCAGATCAATAGTTTGTGCGACTCGAATTGTTTTCGATCGCGATCGATAATAACCGCGTTCAAACCAAAGACAAAACACACCTCAGAGTCGCGACGATCTTATAATCGACTCTATAGGCTAAAATCAAAACTCACATGTTCCAGAAATCACTTTTTAAAACGACAAAAACTAGTAGAGAGGTGGTACCGTAACATTAAATAAAACAAACAGTACATCATTAATGTATAAAATTTATGTCTAAAAACACAAATCTTTGATAAAAAAATATGATTTTCGTTGTTTGAATACTATATATTTTTAAGTTAGAAGTTTGGAACATGTGAGTTTTGACATACGTAGATATAATAGCTTATAATAATAATAAAATAGAATAAAGTCTTATAGATTCATACATTTTGTTTTTTATTAGTAAGATTCTAATCGTTTAATAAATATTTAACAACAAGAAAATATAATATTATCAGAAACAACAGTATTTACGCATAATTTTATTATTAGTTACAAAACTCACATGATCCAACGGAACATGTTAGTTTTGACACATACTATTTGTTTCATAGTGGTATTTTACACGGGTTCTAAAATGTCTATTAAACAGTGTCGATAACTGATTTTACCATTTTTTTTTTTTTGGAACACGTGACTTTTGATTCTAGCCTACTCATATTCAATATCGCTCGTGTTGATTTTATTTATCAAAAAATAAAATAAATATAAAAACAGATTACAAAAGCACAACAAACATGTCTTATCTATATTTTACGATCGTCGATGGCAGTAAATCGACTCTAAATAATGCCCTAAAAAAATGCTTTTATTATCTAAAAATTTTTTTTTTTTAATAATTTTAGTATAAATTAGAATAAAAAGTTTTAAAAATGCATTATAAAAATCTATTACAAGTGTAAACCGTAATATACATAGTTTTAGTATAAATCGACGAATACCTATACTTATAATCTGTTATATTTATTTAAAAACCATGTTGGTGTAAAAATCTTAAAATAAAATTTCACAAATTCATACACTTGGTTTAAAAAAACTCAAAAAATGACCTAAAAACTAAAAAATGCCAAAGAATGACAAAAAATGCAAAATAAACTTTCTTATTCTCGTTCAAATGTGCGTACATAAAACGAATTTGTGACAAGACATCGAGCATTGCACAGTGAGCTTTGGAAAACAATGCAAAGTGCATCGAAATCCCAGCCCTGCTAATAACGTTACACAGTGAGATTGTGCCCAGGCGCGATCGATATTAGCGCGAACGACCGTGGCCTGCGATACGAGTGGGTGTGTATGGAATATAATACGTACAACGGACGCGCCAAGAGTCACGCGCGGAGCGAGAGAGCTTCCGTATAAAATTCGGTTCGACAAAACGAAATGTGAGAAACACGACGACGACGACGACGGTTTATTTCGACGTTGTATACGTATAACGTTTTCGTGTGTTGTTCCGCAACAAAAACACGTTTTAATTCGTGACGCGCGCGCGGTCGTAATTTGTGATTTTTGAAAATCGTCCGTCACACACACACGGGTCTTTGTAATCCGTTTCCGGAATTAATTTTCACACGACGAAACGCCCACGCGCGATTTGTACATACACACAATATATTATAATATGTTTAAATCATAATAATATTCTGATGGGCAGACAATCGATGTGGGCACCAGCAGCAGCTCGACAGGCATCGAGAGGATTTCTATAAGACCGCGCGCGCGCGCGCGTCAGTGTCGTCGTCCCGTCACTCCGCGACCGCCGCCGCCGGTAATTATTATAATATTATATCGTGTTTTTTTTTCGTGTACGCGAGCGGCGGCGAATGAAATCATCCGTTAGCACTACCGTTTATTATTAATAAACGCGTACGTCTAGAAATTATTTATTATTATCTCGCATATATTATTATTATGTTGTACGATTTTACGTCGTACGCGACGTTGTCTATAGTACACTTATCGCGGGGGACGACGTAGGTCGATCGTTAAAATCTCTAAATAGGTGCGCGTACAACTAAAAACGAATCGCGTGTGCGAGATTTAAAATTTTCCGACGGTTACGCGAACGGTTTCGACGGCCGCCGCCGTTCGAAATCGAAATTATTGTCGAACGCACGTGACCGTATCATTAGGACGTTATTAATATATTACACGAGTGTGTAATGTTGTTTTCTTCACCTGCACAAAATTTTGAAATTTCCCGTACGAATATTTCGACGTGTCTATCTACGATAGACGTAATATCTACGTCGATATCACAGCAGGCGTGTGTTCACTTTACTATCAGATTTGCCTATTCGAAACGACGTTGTTTATAATAATAATAATCTAACAGCGTCGTATAAAATGTATTTTATCCAAACGAAAGCGCGCGAGTCGAAAATCGCGAAAATTATTTTGCACGAAACTGCAGTTTTCGACCGATTACAATAATATTATTGCATTTCGATCTCGCCAAGTCGTATTTAATGCTAGGTGTCATAGAAATGCATTTCAAGGTATACCGTCGTTGAGTGTGTGCAGTTTTATCTTGCACATTTAGAGGTTTTTCGACTATTCGGCGTAGTTGGCGTATTTTCACCGACATTTTTGATGAAAATGCAAAAATTTTTAGTTTCGCAACGTAAAATGATTGAAAACGAAACGTATAGCATTCAGCAATTAGTGGAAAACGTGTTATATGAAATGGCCTCGTCTCCTTGATACTTTTACAGTGGTTTGTTCTCGATAATCTGCATATAGTATTAGTGCATACAAATGCATATTATCGGGCACTCTTTCACACGCATACCAGCTATCTCATCAACAAAAATACACCACCTACTTGCGACGAATGTCACGCCGTCCTCTCCCTCCAGCATGTCATCCCGGACTGTACAGAGATAAAAGAAAAGACCTAAAAATTCCTGCAAATATCGAACAAGCACTAAATGAAAAGCACTAAAATCATTTCTCTCTACGACTCTCCTCATTAACAAATTATAATAACATTTAAACACACCCGATTGTAACCACAAAATTCAATACATCTCTTTAATTCATACTAGAACCACGTCAGGTCCAGACGTTGAAGCTTTAATAAAAATAAAACGTATATTTCTGAACTTTTTGGTAAACGAGTGCACACTTGTTGTGTGCCCTACAAGTACATCGGGGCAGCACTACTTCTCTCTACGACTCTCCTCATTAACAAATTATAATAACATTTAAACACCCGATTGTAAGTTGTAACCACCAAATTCAACACATCTCTCTACTAGAACCACGTCAGGCCCAGACGTTGAAGCCTTAATAAAAATAAAACGTATATTTCTGAACTTTTTGGTAAACGAGTGCACACTTGTTTAAGCATTTTTTAGGGCACGAACTCGCGAGCCCTGGTTATTACAAGTACAGCGGGGCAGCACACGGTGACAAAGGTCTATATATAGGAGAGAGGCTTATAGGAAACGTCTGTGGGCGACGAAGGCGGTTTTCGATCGGCGGCGGCGGCGGCGGCGGCAACGGAGAGACGGACAAAAGATATAGGAAGCTGCCGTCTAATTGCGGTCCATCTATCATTCGGTCGGCGGCAACCGTTCGGTAACGTTAGCCGAATGAATCGATCATACACAATAATAATAATAATAAATATATACGCGGGTGCGTGTGCTGCGCACTCGCTCGCGAGACGGTAGTACGCACGCACGTTCGATATAATAATATTAATAAACCTCCATTCATTCCGGTAGCCGTAGTTTCGGAGCGCTACCGACCGACGGACACATCCATTATTCATTCGTATATAATAAACCGCGCGTACGTCTTGTCCTCCCTATAAAATACATATATATATATATATATATACGTCGTATATACAGTCGCCGCACATGTGTCCCGTAAAGACACATGCCGTCGGAGCGACACCACCGCCGCCGTCTCTCCGAAGGGGCCGGCGGCGGCGCCCGCAGTCTTAATGATCGATACAATTATTATTATTATTATTATTTACTCGATCCGACGAGATGACCGATCGTCGTACGTACGGACGGATGACGGTGTTTGATAGATATACAAATCGAGAATCCAAACGCGGGTCAATATAAAGAAAGAAGAAAGATCCGGAGTAGAGTGTATTTAATTATCAGTAAGGGTATAATAAATATGTACGTTTAGGGTGTACGTATTATAATCATTGGAATATAAAAGTGTTTTTAATATATCCGCCAAAGTTTTCCGCTCGGATACGATGCGTATATACGACGTACCGAGTATATAGATATCGAGGGAAACGCGAGCGGTCCAAAGGGCTGAAATTCGACCGGGGTAGGCTGGTGGAGGGTCTGTGTGTCGCGCTAGGTCTCGCCGCCGCCAATGTGTGTTATTAAACGAAATACGTATACGAGTATAGACGCACGCTATTGGGTGTAGGCGGACGGGATTTGTATTTATACACACAGTCGTCGAACTGCACGCACGTATACGAGAGTGTACACGTACTGCCGCCGCCGCCGCCGACGCGGGAGAGCATATATATAGCTACTGTAAAGATATATACTTATACATAAAAGATAATATGATATTGGCTTTCCGTCTGTGCGAGCAATATTCCGTGTATATAGGTGGGGCGAGAGTAAGCGGTCGTGTATATGGCGAATGTTTGATGACGCCATCGGGGGGCCCAGTGCAGAAGCGCCACGGGTTCTCATATATACGCGCGCGTGTATAAATAATTATATGAATATTCATCGTTGTCGCGGCACATCTTTTTCAGCCGCCGCAGCCGGAATTCGACTGTTGATTTATTAATCGCGCGCCGATACAAAAAGGGCAAAACGGATGCGACGAGAAATATTTTATCCCGGCGGCGCGGCGCGCGTATGTATTATTACGATATTATATTTTAACGTCGAGTGCCGTCTGTATACAAAAGATTGTCATTGCGGCGGCCGTCTTTTCTTTCCGACGAGGGTGTATAATGTCACGAAAACGAATAACGCGTTACGGCGAGAGGGTGTTTTTCAATTTCGAACCGACACCGCGTGTATACATGTATATGAAATAAATGATGTATGACAGTACTCACGGCGGCGGCGGCGTCGACAAAAGAGACGTCACGCGGATTGATTCGCCGCCGCCAAGAGTCTCAAGTCGAGCGTCGTCGGTAACATTATATCGTTTAAGACGGTTTCTTTTTCTTTTTTTTTCCAACCCCGTCTCTCTACTGCCCCCGGGCAAGATCCGAAATCTAACGCGCGCGCGGTCCCGTAAACATCGTAAAAGTGTTGGTCGACGAATCGATAAACGAATATTATATTATTATAATGTAATAGGTATTTTATTGATCTCGATGTTTCAAATGTAGAACGAGCGAGGCGGTTCTAAAAACGTCGCGTCGCGTCGTATCGTTTTTGTTTTGTTTTTATACGCGCCGTACGAATCGGACGCGTTGACCGTCATTATTAAACGACGATAAAATTAAAATAATAATGGTATATTGAGAAAATTCAATAAAACTTTTAACGGTTCGGTTTGATTATACGACCGACAGTAAAACGTAGGTACGCAATTAAATTGTTTATCGCGTACAGAAATACGTATTATATATTGTATTTTATACGTCGTAACCGATCGACAAATCGATTGTAAAATGTATTTCCCGCCACCCTAATTGGTTACAAGGTAAACGATACCTGCTTCGGATGTTAGTTTCGTTTTAGAGTTTTTATTATATTATTATATATGTATAGTACACAACCTTTCGCGGTCGTTGTGATGGTTTCGTATAAAGACGTTTCGAGACGTTCAAATATCATCGACGTCGCATCTGTTACGACAATCGATTTAAGATGCCGCCGTCGCAGCAGTTATAAATTCAACACGTCCAGCAGTGTCGTATGATGTTTTTTCGCGTTCTGAATTATGTGACTGAAACCGTGACGATTATTATATAGCATTATTTAATATCCGGATCGAAACGATTTTACCCACTTCTCCGAGTAGTCACGAGGATTCAGAATGTGGTGACGAAAAATGTAATCGAAATCGTCGGCAAACTATTGTCAACCGATTTCCCCGCGGTGTCGCTTGACTCGGGTAACGCTAAAGTTCGAGAATCGTCGTCTGTATCGATTCGTTCGCCTTCCGAACGAGCTCGGGAATCGATAATCGTCCGGTATCGTCTTCGTAGGGATAATCTTGGAGCGACACACGACCGGCGCGGCGGTTGGTTTTTATACGTTCGCGTCGGAATATGAAAGTAGTGCCGGAAAAGGTCCAACCGCAGAGCGTATAGTCACTATATCGGGTTGAATTTTGGCATGAAGATATACTATTGCAACGTAGACTAAGAAGGGATTTTTGAAAATTCCATCCCAAAGGGGGTTAAAAAGGGTAATAGTTTTTTTGTTCCGATTTTTCTGAAATCAAGTATACACACTCTATGACACGATTAAACATTGTCTATAAACTTTGTTTTGTGAAATTCAACTCCCAAGTGGGTTAAACGGGGTAAAAGTAATGAAACTAGAACCGCTGGAGCTTTGAGTATGAAATTAGGCCAGCAGGATACCTCGGTTCTCGTCGGTATGTCCGTCGACATCAGCTGATAACGGGAAAATGTCAATTATTATTGTTATTTATGGGCCGTACACATTTTTTTTATACTTAAACCCGACAAAGACGGGTAGATTCAGCTACATAGTATTATAATATGCGAGTGGAAACGATTTTTCAAACGTTTTCAAACGTTTTCGAGTGTGTTCGACTCTTTATGGAATACACCGCGTGTGAGAAACGATTTCGAAAAGTATACGACAATAACAGTATAATATATGACAATAACACACGCAGGACGTCGTAAATCTATTGCCGAACCATCGATTTATTACGTCGCGTCGTCGCGCAGCTGCGGATTTTAACGCGCGCGCGCGTTAAACGTATACAACCAGCGCGTAAATACGGTGTAAACAGCGCGACGATTTTTCGGGTACGTCGCGCCAGAGCACATTGTCGGGAAAAAAGAAACGCGTTTCCGAGCGCTACAATGTTTTGTACCGCGAGGGCGCATAAAGCATGATCGGCAGTGTTTCTTTCAGACAATTTTCTCCGGGGGGGCATTTTGAAAAATCGGAGGGGCAATTATTTTACATTAAGAAAAAAAATGTTTGTAAATAACTTTAAATATGTTTTAGCAATTGTAAAGCAGCTACAAAAAAACAATGTCATCAAAAATTTAGATGACTGTCAAGAATATATAAAAACTATTTTATTCTACTTAGTCTAATTTACTTTATTAACTCAAAAATACAAAAAAAAATATAAGTACAAAAAATAATAATAGCCAGAAACAAAATCTTTTAACTTTTTAGAAATATATTATGTTTTACCATCTAAAGGAACCGAATTCGGCGAATTTTTTTAGCTGCATACAAATCTACCGTTTTGTTTAGGAAATCTTCTGTTGGAACGTCAGGCCCTTCAATACTGATGAGCATACAATGCATTAAGGTTCCTGGGAGCATTTTTTTTCTTGTCTTTGTAAGAACTCTGTTCATTGAACTAAAAGATCTTTCAACCGAAGCTGTGGTAACGGGAATGACAAGAATTATTTCACAAAGATGTTGTAACTCGGTATATCCAACATCAGCTTCCATGATTTTAATCAATGGACTTTCATGTGCCTTGTATATTCCACTATCAAGCATAGATTTGATGAAAAAATTAAATGACTTAATATCCGCCAGTACAGCTTCTGCATTAAGCATTGGAAAATAACCACAAATTTTTTTCAAATCCATATCTTGTATATCAATGAAAGACTGGAAGCTCTCAAAGTGACTAGCAAATGTCATTATATCAATAGATTTGTCATTGATCGGTCGCTCGTTGACCGGCGGCGGCGGCGGACGGGCGAATAGAATTTCGAGCCCAACGACGCGACGTTGTAGTAGCGATCTATACGATCGTATAGCATATCGTAATAATAAGGGTGTTTTTATGAATTTTCGCGGCGTGTTTTTCCAGAAGGATTTTTTTTTGTCCCCGGGCACGTCGTCGATATTGTTTACGTCGTTGTTTACCGCGCGGATTCTCTCGAAACGACGACGACGACGACGGGTTGTTGTAAATTTATCAATATCAGGTTTTGCGCTTGACTTTTATACGAGCCGCGCGGCCCGCAGGGTTTTTAATAAGGGTAACGGAGGACCGGTGCCGGAATAAAAGAGAGCAAACGCCGTAAACGCGCGCGACCCCGTCGTTCGAGGGGTTTACGACGGCGGCGGCGGCGGCGGCGCGAGGAATCCGTACGTCGTATAAGGTGCTCTCATTACGGTGTTATTAGGCGGTTTTCTGATGGGCCCAGTGCGAGTATAAAAAGACGTACACGTACACACTCTAGTGCGCGCACATGTGCGTAAAGAGAGATAGATAGAGAGAGGGGGGGCGGGGGAAATAATAATAACAATAACAATGCGCCGCCGGGGCGAACGAGAGCCGAAATAGATAGTAAATCTTTTACACGATCGTAAATATCTCCGATATAAAAACCCCCGAGTACGTAGGTAGAGGTACGCGTAAACATACGAGGAGGAATATAATATACGTATATGTAATAATATAATAATAAAATAAATAAATAAAATAATACGCGCGCTGCTCATCGGGTCGTAAAGTGTGGCCCCGGATTGATCATCGTGATTTCCGAATCGTAAAAAAAAAAAAAAAAAAAAAACCGACAAAATATTTTCGGGGGGTCCGAGACGTATATAAAAAAAAAAAAGAAGAAGAAGACAGAGGGGGAAAAAGGGGATAAAAGCGTTACCGCCGCCGCCGGTTTCACGACGCGCGGTTACGGAAATCGCGCGCGACATAATAGCTGGTATATAATATACGCGCTCTCGTTATTATTACAACTATACGTATAACAGACGTGGTTTATTTACGATTTATTCTTTGTCTCCTTCTCGTTATTGCACCGATGACGTGGTAAAGGAAACAATATATATTTTCCGTCTCTCGAGTTTTGATGTAAACGCTCGTCGATTATCGAATCTTAAGATTAGAACGTTATTCCGGTTCGAAAATAACTGACGAGACAACTACCGGGGGGTCAATTCGTTCCGTAATAATATCAAACCATGATTTTGTAATGCCCTAAAAATTCTAAATAATGTACTGAAAACAAGCGGGTAAATTGTTTTTTTTATTTTTAATAAATTTAGTATACGTTTTTTATGATATTCGATCGAATTAATTTATTGAAATAAAAGTGATTGAAAATAATTTTTCTATTTTTCTATTCGGGATATCTCCAACTTGGATTTCTTTTTTAATCATCTGCAGTGTCGATTTTATTGCTCTGACAGATAGATATTATATTCGAGTGATTCTAAATACTATACTTTGCCACGCCGCCAATCGCCAACTCGTTACGCCTACTTTATTGTTTTAAAATATAAATACATAAACTTATATATAATATATATAAAACTCGCGTTAGCGCGTAAAATCTTAAAATACTTTTTCTTATTCTCATTTTCAAAAGTACATGTTACGGATTTGTGACCAGACGAGCATCGTGCCTCGAAATCCCAGCCCTAGTTATTCGTTTTTTTACGTGCCTCAAAATTCGTATCCGATTTATCAAACGAATAATGACGTTATTGTTTCGTATTTTCAAAACAATACCGATCACGAACGCGGCGAGGTCGAGTACGACGAGTAATTCAAGCGATGTTATATAATATGAAATACAGTGAAAACTCTTTATAGCGAAACTCTTTACAACGAAAAACTCTATATAACGTAAACATTACGTCATAATAATGGTTGGTTTGCTATATATACCCATTACCTAGTCAATTCATTCTCTATAACGTATTGTCACTCTCGATAACGAAAAAAACTTTTATGTTTCATAATACAATTTACGTGTTGTCGTAATAAATATAATGCCGAAATTTCCAAAAACGATTACATACCTTCATTATCTACTTTTTATATCGTTATTATCGTAAAAATAACGTTAAAATTTTATTTTTTTTAAACCCTCTCTATTACGAGAAAACTCTCTATAACGAAAGAAATATCTCGGTCCCTTACGATTCGTTATAAAGAGTTTTCACTGTACGTAAAAATACGGACGCGGCTGTGAGATGGAAAAAACCCGCTCGTCGATCCGGACACGCGCGAGACGACATTGGCGACGCGTCCTGTTGTTTTCGATTACGAATCGCCGCGCCGCCGCCGCCGCCGGCCGTAAATCGTTCTACGGCTTCTCGAAACGAAATCAATTTCGGCGCGCCGCGGACGTTCGGCACGCGCTTCTCCACTCGAACGGCCGGGGATCCATGGTGCGATCGGACCGCCGCGATAAACATATAATAGGGGTCCTGCGCGTAGTAACGCGAACGGCGTCGATAAGATTTTTTTTTTTTCCTCTCCTATTTTTAATATGGTTTTATGGGGCTCTTAAATCGGTCGCACGCGAATATAACGTAGTTCCCGCCGACGACGACGACGACGTCTACGCGCATGCGGGTGATTTAATAATACGTAATATATATTGGAATAATACCGCGCGCCGATAAATCAATTACGACGATGTAGTTATTCGATAAACGTATTGTTGTTCGATTACGATATTATCAATTTATAATCGATTTATTTTCAATACGCCCGCGCACAGTTGTCGAGATAGCGTCTCGACGTCGTCGTCGTCGTAGAATTCAATGCCGAGCGTCGTATCGTCGTACAAATAATATACAGTTTTATATCATTGATTAAATATACTGTATATACTGTATTAAATATATTGTATATTTAATCAATGTTTATATCGATAAACGAGTCGAATGAGTTTTTTTTTTTTTTTACAATAAACGACCGAAAAACCGAAAATTTAATAACAAATTATTTTTCTACTGTATTTAATTATAACTAGAGCTAGGATTTTAATGACCTAAAAAATACACAAAAATGCACTAAAAAAAATGCGAAAATGACCTAAAAACTCTAAAAAATGAACTTAAAAAATGCTTAAAATAAACAAAAATTAGTTAAAATACACAAAATGAACGTAATATTTGTAATATTACGTAAAAATGACCTTAAAAATGCAAAAAAATGCAAAATAAAAATTACATATTCTACATTGTAATATCACGAAACAAATTTAGTTTTTGGTTTGAATCGTATAGCACTTAAAGAAAAAAAATGCAAAAGTCACCAAAATCCTAGCTCTAATTGTATCTAAGGTTCGATAACTTAAAAATACCATACGAAAAAAGTTTCAGACAAATTCATTTCAATTTCAACCCGTGCCACAAAAGCTTTAAACTTAGAAAAATAGAAAATTCTCATTTTTTATTTTTTTCAATATTTTTAGACACAAGTCTAGAAAAATAAATGTGACGAACAAAATTTGCCAAATGACAAATGATAGAAAACTACGTAAATTTACAATGATTTGTTTCATATATTATATACAGGGCTGTGAATTTAATGCACTTAAAAACTATTAAATACGCACGCATATATGCACTAAAATCTGACAAAATATGCTCTAAAAAATCTTAAAATAATATGCAAAAAAAAACTACAAAAATTAAACTTTTATTTTTATTTTTTTTTTCATTAGTATAATTTTTTTATTAAAATATTACGAAAAAAAAGCATTTAAACAAAAAAATTATTAAAACATGCATTTATATGCAAAATAAAATTTGGTATTTGAACTACAAATAAGTCAAAACAAATTTTGGCCGAATCCATTTTTTTTTATAAAGTGTAGCAAAAAAAAACATGCAAATGCATTAAATTCACAGCCCTGATTATATATTTTTGCTAATATTTTACTTTTCGAAATATTCGATCGGAAAGATAAAAAAAAAAAAACGACTTTACAAATTTCAATATTTCACTTAATTCAATGCCGAGCGTATCGTCGTATAAATACGTGATATATCCTTTGCAGTTTTATATCGATATACGAGTCGAATGAGTTTGTTTTTTTTTTTCTAATTTCGCTGCTGCTGCTGCGGGCGTTGAACTCTATTGGACGAAACCGTTTCGGAAAAGTCCCACTCTGCGTGCGTCGCGCGCAAAGTTTCCGAAGCGTATTTCAAAACGGAAACCATATACGATCGAAAAAAGGTACAGTTTAAAAATGCTTTGGCGGTAATTCATAATATGGTCGAGTGGCGATAACTCGAAAAACTCGACAACTCTCAATGTATTATATATAAGTCTCGTTAATTCAAATATAAAATCGTTATTAATAGCTCAGTCGGAGCTACGTATAATATCAAAATAGTGATTCCGAAACAACTTTAAAAATATGATTACGGCGAAAACCGAGCAATGTCATCGTTACACAAACTGTCGGCGGCAATTTGTCGAATCCGTCCGAGATTTTTTCAATAGACGGCCGAAAAACCGAAAATTTAATGACAAATTATTTTTCTACTGTATCTATAATAAACACACTTATTAATACCGTCGTGTCTAAGGTTCGATTACTTAAAAAAATCATACGAAAAAAAGTTTCAGGCAAATTCATTCATTTCAACCAGTGCCACAGAAGGTCTAAAGTTACAAAAATAGAAAATTTTCAAAATTTTCATTTCCCCCCCCAATATTTTTAGACGTAAGTCTAGAAAAATTAATTTGACGAAAAATTTGCCAAACGACAAATTATAGAAAACTAAATTTACAATAATTTTTTTCATATATATTTTTATGCTAATATTTTACTTTTCGAAATATTTGATCGGAAAGATAAAAAAAAAAAAAACGACTTTACAAATTTCAATATTTCCAGGCAACTTAAATACAAATCATTTATTTTAATTACAATTTACAATTAATAATAACGACTTGAAATATTATGATTTATGCTTTATCTATATGTTATATGTTAATATTTATGCCATATTTTCAATAAAATCTTCATTATTTTTTCAATTTGAAGGGTCTTCGTTTAAAAAATCGATGTTGATGGCAAATCGTTTAAATAGTTTTTTAGTGTTAACACGTATAAACTCATTAATTTCCGTTTCTAATAACTGCAGTATACATTGTACATATGACGTTTATCATACATTTTAAAATTATATTTCATTACACATAACTCGAAGTGAATAGTCTTGTGTATGACGTGTCGCTCGCGCGTAGAAACCGGTGCGGAGATGGACACTATATTGTTTATAGAAAAACACAAACGAACCGATTGCGGCGCGTTCTAGGTTTATTATTCGGGTTCGATTATGTAAACTCGCGATTCAAAACGAACGGTGTCGACGGCGACGACCGCGACGACGTGGGCCCCTAGGTAAAACGACCGCGGTGGTCGCGCTCGAGACCGATTTCGCCGCGCGTAGCAAGCGGGGCGAACGCGTAAATCCGCGCGCATAATAACAATAATAATATGTATATAATGCGTATTGTACGTATTTCCGGGAGAGTATTATTTAGTTTCTCACACCGCGGCCCCGCGGTAGTAAATAATAATAACCGTCGTCGTCGGCGGCGGACGGTTGATTTAGGCGCGTCACAGTTCAATAATTCCATTTCGGTCGTCGTCGCCGTCGATATTGAATTAATTACGGTCAGACGATAGAGATGTGCGCACATTACACAACAATAATAATAATAATTATTGTAATATATACCTATAGTGTCCTTAGTTCGACTATGTGTCTACGCCGCGGACGGATTTGTTAACAATGTTTGCGTTGTCTCTCTCTCTCTCTCTCTGTAGTCTACGTATATAAGCGTCGTCGTCGTCGCGTACCCGCTGACGAGGTGTGAGCACACAGTTTATATCCGTTTACCGCGCCGTTGTTTCGCCAACCAACGACGACGTTCACAAACATTACGTCGACCGTCACGTCAATAATGTCCTCGCTAATATTGTCTCGGGATACCCCTCGGACGGAAAATATCGAAACACGACCCGATATCGGTTTTCCGACGAACGTTTCGACAGTCACACAAAACTTTGACCACGTCTCTCCGAACGGAATGGGGAAATCGATCGAGTCTGTCGCGCGCCTTATAGGTGTGTATTTTTGCCAGAAAAATAGACACGATTGTTCGTCGTGGAGTGAAAACAAAATAAAATAAATACTCCGAAACGACGTTATATATTTTGACAGTGATGCCCAACCTTTTTTGTTCGGCGTGCCACTTTGGTAAACAATCATCTTTAAGCGGGCCACCAAATACGCGTATAAAAGTTAAACTACACGAAAAATCGTTGCGTTTATTTGAAAATCCATTCGATATCGATGAAAATGATGTCGATACTTCTCTACAACTTGAACTCATTGTTGAGTTGAAAACAAACTCATTGTACTGTGATGAATTTCAAAAAATGAAAAAAAAAAATTATATTTTAAAATTTTATTCACAACTTCCACACGAACATTTCCTTTCTTTAAGAAACGTTATACGCGTAATGCAAATGGCAACTGTATTTGGCTCGACGTATATTTGTGAACAATATTATTCTCACGAACGAAACAAATAAAATCAGTTCATATAGATCGCGACTTATACGGATGAACACCGCCTGCATTCAATTATGAGGATTGGAACGACTAAATTCGAACCAGATTTATCATTATTAGTAGGTAAAGCAAACTCAAGTTCAAATTTCACATTAAAATTTTTTTTACTTTATTATTATTATTATTACGATTACAAAATAAATAAATAAATATAATTTTACTTTTTTTTAGAATATTTCGTTTTATTTGAAAACTTGTAAACGGGCCACACAGCATACCTTCGCGGGTTGGGCACCACTGTTATATATAGTTATTTATTTATTTATTAACGCCCTTTCGGGCAAAGAGTGTACATAAATTATACTGTAAGACATAAAAATTAATAGTAATAATAATAACATTATAAATATATGGAGTTGTGACAAAAGATATTAAATATATCAATAATTATACTACTTATTACATTATTACACTATAATATATAGATATTATACAATACATAATACTGATATTATCAGTTATTTATCCGAAACCTAGACACAAATAGCGTAGTTTAAATTCATTCTCAAAATTATAGTCAAAAGCAACACTGTTGCAATTTCTTAACATACGACTTAAAGGCTCGTCAAAACTGTAAGATTGCTAGTGGAATGGTACATGAAAAGTAGTCGTGGATCGAGCATTAAAGGCGGGAACTTGCCAGCTTACTTTTTCAAGTATCTCGGGGCGACTATTCGATATTCGTATTAGTTTATATTGTAATCCCTTCGCGCTGTCATGACGTTTCGCGCAATCGTTTACATTTACAGCAGAAAATAACACGTAGTCGAGTAGAAGACCGGGGACGATACGAATTATTCGCAAGCATTGTTTACTGAAAAAACATCAAGTCAGACGCCGTATGACGTACTTTACGCGGTAGCAAACTTCGTTTAGACTTCACATCCAGAGACGAAAACGAATCAAACTTCTTCGAGTATAGGTGAAAATAATTATTCCTAATTTGTCGTTTGACCGTGTTAATAATTACGTAATTATTTCAGCTTAGTCACTGCAGGTGTCACAGATGACGTCATTCGTACTCCATTCGTTCACGTTGGACGTGTAATTTCACACGAAAATAATTCGCTCGGAACACCCGAAAAATACAACTAAAACCACCACCGCGCCGCCGAGAGTGTGTTATGATAATTCGACATGATTAAATTGTAGACGAAATAAATAAAGTTTATTTTTTTTTCGGTTTGAAAACATAATCAACATGAAACGTGCGTGTAGTCGATTTTTTTTTTTTACATAACAATTGTCAGTTGTTTTGATAACCGTAGGGAACGGGTTTAAATGTAAATTGAATTTCCAAATAAGAACTTTAAAACAATATTTTCAAAATTAGAATGCGTCGAGTAGAATTGTTATTACTACTCGTATGTTTTTTGTTTTTTTTTAGTTTCAAGTTTTTCTTTATTTCATTACAATAATTACAGCATAATATGTCTACTCCGTTGAGCCTGAGCTCGTGGTAGACATAGTTAACATTAAGTATATTATAATATGATAGCGTAAAATAAAAATAATGTACGACCGTGTTCGTATTAATTGAATAAACGCGTGATCGTCGTCGTCGCTGACGATTTTCGTTCGAAACCGGTCGTTAACAACGCTATATTTTATTACAATACTTATTTATTTTCATTTTTATTTCTATTATTCACATAATATATTTAACGGTTTTATGAATGCTTTAGTATACATATTGTGTCGAATGTCAATATAATATTACGCGCGTACGAACGCGATCGCGAGCTGTTTGAAAAGTCTGGACACTGTTTTTTTTTTAGTTTTCTAAAGAATCGTCCGCTCAGGTATTATTATATTATTATAATACCTGCGCCGATCATTATCTAACGGATAACCGCGCGAACGCACTACCCCCGGGACGAATATAATAATAATATTCCGCGAGCGACGACGGTTTGCTTTGGCTTTAAAATCGTCCAAAAGTACAGCGTATTCTCCAGTAGTAGAGTCCATTGTTCGAGTTACAATATTATTGCGGGCGGAGCCGCCGCCGCCGCCGCCGCCACCGCGCTCGTCCTTTTTATCTACCCTCGGAGATCCTATTGTTCTCGTCCTACAACACTAATCAACGAGGTACTGATGACATTGTAATAAACGTTTCCAATTGACTTGATTAACATAATGTCTGCGGATTCGACCGCAATATAAATTCGATATTGTGCGCGCGCGCGCGCACACGTCGCGATTGTTTTGATACGAACAATAATAATTAATTATTATCGCGTAACCGACTATATCGTTCGGGACCGGAACGAGAGAAGAAAAGGAGAAACGCAGAAAAATAAAGACGATTCGCCCGACGAGTCTTCTTTAGACCGCGCGTCGCTCGCTCGCTCGCTCGTTACACCTTGCCGGTGATTTATTTATATCGAATAATGCGAGTCTACACGCGCCATAAACCCACAAACACAATTACATTTTTGCAATTAAACGTTTTACGAAACGGTATATAATAATAATAATAATAATAATAATAACGTCGTTATTGTTTCGACTCGACAACGCACAGTGGGGCATATGACCATCAGAGTCGGCATTAAATCATAATATATGAATCGATTTCGGTCAACAATATGAAAAAATAAAAATATATTTAGATTGAAATAATAGAATCGTTTACATTTTTTTTAGATCTGAGTGTTTTTAAGTGTGTGTGTACTCAGCTATTCAAAAAAAATAAAAAAGAACGTAATTTGGAGAAAAAAATTTTATTTTTTTCATTTTTATATTCAGTTAAGACGTATTTTTAATAACAAAATATTGTTAAATATATAAAATTATTTTAATACAAACTATTAAAAATTATAAAATAAAATAGAATAAAGGTCTAGCCCCGAGTATAGTATAAGTAAGAGTGCAAAAAAGTCACTTGTAATGTGTCACTTTTTCTTGTAATGCACACTTTTAGGTATATAACCAAATTTAACATACTTACTCGAAGCTTTCAATAAAAAGCTGTAAAAGTTATAAAAATCAAATTTATTTCAAACTTTCATTGTTCACTATCAACTGCGAAATTAACGTGAAAATCACGATAAATATTTACTAAATAATAAATAACAAAAAAAAGGTGCGAATATGTGCAGAAAAATCAAATTGTTTTATAATCTACAATAAATATAGATTTAAAAAAACATAATTTCCTAACTCAATACGTCTCAATACTACCTATTCAAATCCTACCTTATTCATAAAAAAAATTGTTAAAAATCACTTGCACAGTTGAACAATTCACAATTGAATTTGAACGACTTAAGAATATATTTTCATCATATTATTATAATTTAAAACAATTTGATACATACCTGAGGTAGAAGGATCCATCGTTAAATACTTATATACTTCAATTTTCGTATTTTTAAGACATAAAGCATGCGTTCAAAAAAAAAACGAACATGAAAATTTATGACAACACCTGACGACTTACGAAGCGCTCTCTGGCCGATATTAGTGGTACAATTTAGATCCAAAATCTGCCGAATTATTATGAACAGGTCTATATAGTTTACAAAAATGCTAATAACGAAGATCTATAAAGCGTTTCGTTTTTTTATTTTCTGCCAACTTTGAATGGGTCATTTGGCCCACTGCGTGACGGCGAGTGTACTCTGCGTTTTTCACCATCGTCATCCGAAGAATATCGAGAAAAAAATTAACGATTCGGATTTATACGATAAATTAACGGCTCCGCCGCGTGCATCTGCGGATTAAATATTAAACGTCTGTGCGATATGTGCGGGCGGCGGCGGCGTTCGGGACTTTTTAAACCGGACATAAATGATTCAGGTCGAAATTTTTGGCAAACAAATCAATGTCTCGAGATGAATAATACATAAATAATAATACAGTCGACGCGGAATAAAAGTAAATAAATAATTATTATCGGACGCGTATCGGTCGCGCGGCGCGGCGGCGGTATTACGGATTATTACTAATTATTAAACCGCTCGCGGCCAAAACTAACGTCGTCGTCGGGGAAATGAGCGATCGATCGGGGGGGCAGACGTTCGCGAAATCAAGAATTTAATTATTAATAGATGGTACTCTACGCCTATGCTCTCGCGCGCGCGCACACTTTCCCTCGTTCGGTGACTCGTCCGCTCTCTTTACACCTCACGGTGTTAAATCGCGGGGAAACTTGCTCGGAGATAACGCCAGTCGACTTGACGTATACTTATAAATAAATATATATATATATGTGTATACAAATTATAATGATTTTCGAACGTCGAATATTCGCTTTGTGATTAAGTTCGTCACACCGAAAATTGAATAATTAATATCGTTAATTATTGCGACGAAAAGTTTGGAAGCAAAAATCGCGTCTCGTTTCTCCGCGGGAATCGCGAAATAATAATAATAATAATAATAATAGCGATACACATCGGTTCTCGAAAACGCAGGCGAAAATCGAAAGTTTTCGATCGCAATCGCATATAACTCTACAAAGACCGCCGAGAATTGACATTATATTTTTCTCCGCGTATTTTCCAAAAGTGACGCGACGAAATAATAACGTTTTCGAAAATAAAAAAAAGGATCGTATATTTGATTCGCGCGCTGTTTGTTTTCAGGTAAAACTCGTTCGAAATTGTAAAAAAAAAAAACAAGTCAAACAATATTATAATGACGTGTACAGTTCAGTATAGCGAATGGATAATATTGATCCTTCGACCAGCGCGAATTCTAAACAAATACAGAGTCGGTCTGAGAATCGTTTCCTGTTTATATCCTTTGACGAATCGAAAAGGCGTTTCTTCCCTTCGGCCCGATGAAATCTCTGAGCGGCTGGTACGCGGACGATCGCCGTCCCGTAACGCGTTGTGAGACATCTAAATATATTTTTTCGCTATTAAAATAATCATCATCGCGCCCGGGTATTATAAAAACGCCACGGCATAAGACGAATAGACTCTCACCACCACTCTCTACGAACGGATCGACACGATAAATATTTCTGTGCGGTCAGATGATTTTCATAAAGCCTACACACACATTATTTCACTATAATGCTGCGCCGCCGGGCGAAAATAATAGTCATAAAATTAAACGCGCTAAAATTAACTCTGCTCCGTATAATATGATATCCGAACGCATAATATTAATCAGTTTCGTCCAGTCTTGAAGTAATTTTATTAATAATAATAATAATATCATTAAGCGGGAACGACGATCTGTTTAACATTTCTCTATTTTTTTCGCCGCGAATAAATCAACACGTGCGGGCGCGCGCGCGCGGACGACGATCTAAATATAAAATTAGAAACTAACTCGAAATTATTAACGCGCGCGAGGGATTAAGCGATATAAATTAGTTTTATTCGTCCGACGTTCAATTCGCGGCGAGAAAATAACCGTTCGTGTCCGCCGCGCGTAACGGCCAATAATTTTTCGCTACCGCGCGCATTCCTTTCGCGTAAATATATCACGATAGTATAACGTCATACAGGGTGATGAACCGCGTTTGGAAATTCGGCTTATTACGACGACGTTCCCCGGCGGAAAAAAAAAAACCGTGTCGTCTCATCAATGAATCGCTTATTGCAGAAACCCCCCCGTAGGTGACAACACGGCCACGGCATAATATATTAACGGAAAGTCTGTTAAAAATGACTTTTAAGTATGCATCTTGGTAATAATATGGTACACGTTTGTGTGCGTTCAGAAGTTTTTTTTAAGTTTTTCAAGTGATGTCAACTATAGTTGACACGTGGCCGTGAACGTGTCGAACTTTCGAGATTTTTAATAAAAACTTAATTTTCTTTTTTTTTCCAACATTCCTGGAAGTAGAGGAAGGTTCTATACACGACACCGAATATACTCAATACTCATATACTCGCCAAGGTCGAAGGGAAATAGAAAATAAGAAAAAAAAAAGGTTACAATTCCTGTCACTTACGGGGTTTCTGCAATAAGCGATTCGAACACGACTTGGAATACTTCGCATTTGGTGAATCGTCCGCGCGGGCTGGCGTGTCGGTCATTCATTACGTACGCTCGTTTAGTTTTTTTCGCGCAAATATTAATAACTTATTGACACGAAAATACGTAAAGTTTTCACTCTCGCGTGATATAATTTCTAATAACTGAAAAATCGACCGGTTTGCAAACTGTGTGGTAAACACTCGTTTTTCGGCAGACTCATATCGGTCGTCTGCGACCTCGTCTCGCGGCGTCTCCTCGGTCACCTATCGTTGTAGTACTCGAAAAGAAAATAAAGAAAAAACGTCCCCGTCAGATTTCCATATCGAGGATTCGCGAGACTCGATTCGATCGTTTTTATTATCCTTCTAAGATTTTTCGGGGCAATCGACGCCGCGGTGAGATTTCTCGATCCGGGGTATCTTAAATAATTGGTCGGCGCGCGCGGTCGTTTCGGTTTTTTCCCGTTTCCGGATCGATAAACGAAATTCCCATTTCAGATAAGGACTCGGTTTCTCTCCTTCTCCCCCCCCCTCCACCGCCCGTCAAGCGCGTATCTCGCGTCCCGCGTACAAACACGCGTTACACGTATACAATATATGTATACACGCGCAACGAGCGCGGCGCATTTCTCGCGGGACGCCGTGCGGCTGGTTTTTAATTAATACCGCGCGCGGGTCTCCCTTTTATCTTTTCGCTTATTAAAACCATAAACCGGCGGCGGCGGCGGCGGAGGAGCCGTTCGAAAAATCCGTTTCCGCCTGTTTGTCTTTACAGCTCGGCGACCGCGCGCGCCAGCTCCCTTCGGGTCCGTCGCCGATGCGCAGCCGGAAAATCCCTCACGGCTCTCCCTCGGTCTCCGTAGCAAAATGAAAAAAAAAAAAAAAAAAAATCCGCCAGGATAAAGTCGCAGTCGTCCGATATCAGAGTATCGGACGGCGCGGCGCGGCGTTTTCTCCGGGACTCGTTTACGATTTTCTATAATCGTAGATTAGATTCACTAAACAGTCTAAACTCTCTGGTTTTCACGCGTCCATAGGTTTCGGATGCCCACTGTTCGACCGTGCCGAAACCATTACTCGCTCGACGTTTATTTCCGACGGGATCGTTGTAGAGTACTGTAAACGTGGTCGCGGTAACCTATATTATTACAATATTAGTTTATATCCGGCGAAGGGTGTCTGGTCCTTGTAAAATATAATTTCCGTTAGCCGTGGGTCGAACACACGTGCAGAGAGCATTATTCAGTATCATTTGATTTGTATGTCTATTATTTAATAATTATTACGATGCAAGTGGTCGAGTTTAGCGTGTGTCTATAATGTCTAATAATTCAAGGACGTAATCACGAGTGTTGGAGTACTTTTGCAAAAAGTCATCGCCGCGGGTACTCCGACGCGATAAAATGAAATCAAAACGTACGTAGCGGTCATAAACATAATGTATTGTCATAATTTTTTCAAAACCGTAAATTACGTATTAACAGCTGTCGGCCGAAACGTTACGAGATCTAATATTTTTCCGTTGTTTCTACGCCGCCCGCGCGTTGCGTACATACACACGGTGATTAAATAATAAAAGTTTATACGCGAATTTCTTTAAGTAATGCGGTTTCGGTCGTTCGGCACCGGCAGGTATACGCGAGAAAACTCGATAGCAGTTTTCGCGAATAATATTCACACACCCGTAAAAAGTATACAAGCGACGCGTCTTTACCGAGCCCTCGAACCCTCGGAGCCGCTCCGTTCCTAAGTAGTATTCCGGGTATCCGTACGCCGCGCATCGTATAATAATACAGTCGCCGCCGTTACATTATAATATATTTAATTAAAAGTTTCGGATAATATCGCGCGTTTTCGCTTTTTACCCGATGCGTACGACGAGCGTTTCGCGGCCGCACGCGCGCACGTTACGCGGTGTTGTATTTACCGAATAAACTTTTTACCGACCGCGATCACTGCACGTTGTTATACCATACGGTCGCAGAATTTTCGACTGGTTACGCCTGGTGACGTCATAATATTATAGTTTCGCGAACAGTAGTGTTGCGACCACGGAGATATTAAGATATTTTACGCACCTTAGTCCACATCTAACAGACGTTTGAAAAACTACGTTCGTCGAACGTTTGTTTGATGTGCACGACGTGTTTCCAAACCAATTTGTTTGTCAATAATCCAAACAAAAGTGTTGGCAAACATATGGCGAACAACTAAATTATGAACAAACGTTTGTCGTAATTAATAAAATGTATGACAAACGTTCGGCGAACAATGTTTGCTCAAATGTTTGTTAGGTGTGAACGCACCAATAATCATTAAATATAACTTTGTAGATTCTTGCAATACATTCTAATACAATTACCAATGGCAAATGATAACGTTATGGTAACAGTTTACGGGTAACCAGGATTGATAAGTATTTTTAACCCAAAATTACTGCAGTCCCCGAGCCAGATACTTACCGTCGTCGTCAGTGATTCCGGTTACCAGAACAGACGTTTTTTTTTTTTTCAGTGCGTTTCTACTTCGGCTTCTCGCAGCCTCGTCTCGTTACTATCGCTAATAATACACCTACCTACACGAGTAAATCGTGTTTTTTTTTCTTCGCCCATTCTTTCCGCGGTCTAACGAACGAGCGGGAGACGTACAAAAAAAAAGAAAAAAGTTCGTCGCCGGAGAAATTGATGGGATTCGTTCGATCACCGGTCACAGTACGTATTACTGCGCGAGCGTATATAATATACTCGGTTCTAAAATCGTAAAAACACCGGTGCTGCCCTATTGCGTTTTATATTAATAGCCCGTTTCAATTATACGGGATCTGGTGCGACACGTGATCGCCGGTTTGTTTGTCGTCCGGTATACGTATATGTACTATGTAGTATACGCGGTTAGATAAAAATCGTACGTCTATCCGATCGCGCGGGTTGAACGATTGCCGTACAGGAAGTCTCCTTCCACCGCGGAGGAGACGACACGCACATGTGCGCCACGCGCACCTTTGCGCGTACGATATATCCTTTGCCGGCGTTTAAAAATAAACAAATGAAACGGATTCGTTGTCCGCGGAGACTCGTCGTATACGATTATACTCGTAATATAAGGTAGAAAATTAACCGACCGGGGTAACGTCGTAATATTATTATATCTTATCGGTACCGTTCGTTTAGTCGACCCTGACAAACGTGCAGGACGTTTGATGTAGGCACGTGCGTTTTCAGACCGTATATTAGGGATAATGCGCGTACGTCTACCACCCCCGTCGAACCACCGATTTCGTCGTCGGCATATGTGCGCGCGAGCTGGGGCGGCGCGGCGGTCTGGTTGTCGAGGGATCGAGCTTATATTAACCTCTTATTATATAATTTTTTTCGGCGTGTTTGTTTATACTATTTATATTGCATAACGAATTTCAACGAAACCTACTGTCGACGTACCGAGAACCGTCGCGAGAGAGAACAACCTTATTATTATACTGGATAGTCGACTATATGCGATGTGATTTTTCCCATTTTTACCCTTTTCGACCTCCTCATAGAAGCTGATTGTGAGAAAATCCTTCCTACGCTCGACCACGCGGAAAGAAACTTTCGACCGAATTTCATTCGCACGGAACAGCCCAACATTTTTCAAAATCCCATCTCGTCGCCTAGATAACGCACTGCGTCGGTTTTAATATAATATACCGGCGAAAACGATACGAATTGACCGAGAAATAACTTTCTCCGTAGGCATAACCCCTCGTCTCTCGACCCTCTTAGGGGTGGAATTTTGAAAAATAAAATTATAGATTTTTCGCCATTCGATTTTCAGAGTATGTATACAAAGTTTCGAAAAAATCCGAAAAAAAAAAAAAATAACGTTCTACATTTTTAACCCCTTTCAACCCCCTTTGGGGTGGAATTTTGGAATACGAGGCTATAGACATTTTTCATACAGAGTGTGTACGCCAAGTTCCGAAAAAATCCGACTTGGCAATTTTTTCCAAATTTTACCCCCTTTTAACCTCCTCAGGGGTGGGAATTTTCAAAAATCCTTTCTCGTTGCGCGCCTAGAGCGTTTTAGACGACGAATCGCCGTTCCAAATTTAAAGTCCGTACGTCGCGTAGTTTTTGTTACGCAACGATCTGAGTGAGCTATAGTGGATTTTATATATATTTATAGATTATTATGTCATAAAAAAAAACCGACGATCGTTACCCAAAAGGCGGCGTTGATTATGCAATGTCATATTATTGCATAATTTTTTTTATCAATAGAGAGCGAACACAATAGAACTTTTTTCATTGGACGTTCGAACGCGATAACAGGCGCGAATCTATCGTCATTGGTCGACCGATCGGCCGTGACGTGTACGAAAGTTTAGCGCCGCCTAGAATTCGCTACGAAATCGAAATCAGTGTTTTCGCGTCGTCGCTTCGAGCGACTCGGGTGTTTCCGTGTTCGTCTCTCCGCGTCTCGACGGTTTATAATTTCGCGTTTTGATTTCTTTGATTTCCAATAATCTAACACGAACGCGCCCGATCGAAGGCGGCCGACCGTGGTCGTCTACGAAAACGCGCGTGTGACGCAAACGGAAACGAATTTCGAACGTGTGCAGACGACGCAATCGAAATCCTAGACGCCGACGATTAACGGTAAGTTTATGACATTTTATGACATCATACTCGTATCGATATGCTTATTTAAATATCCCGCGGTTCCGGCCAGGCCAGTTTCACCCTTTTTACCCCTTTAACCCACCCTCAGAAATACTTTCTTTTTGTTCGAGCATTTTACCGTTCCGAATTGTACGTCGTATGGTTTTTGAGATTCAGTGAGTGAATGGTATTTGGATTATACATGCATATACTCGTATTACATAGATTGTACTACGTATGCGATTCATCAAAAGTTCTCTTCGTTTACCCGCGAGTTTATATTAGAGAGATGATATAACATATTTAACGCGTTTCCGTGGGATTTTCGTTTGCGTACGCCTGCCGAAATTGTAATACTAGTTTTTCGAAAAAGTGTAACCGCCTGGGGCGGCTCCGTTTCCCGTCAAGACGATATTCGGGATATCGCATACGACGCGTATTCAATATAATATAATATTTATAGACCGGCGTCTCGAACGACGATAAAACGAGAGAGCTCACGCCGCGCATTATTATAATAATAATATATTGCGCGCCGCACGTCGCAGACGTTTCTTTAGGGGTTCGCCCTCTCGCAGGACTCTCTCGGCCGCGGCCGTATTTCAATGAACAAATGAACCGTGTTCGTTTTAACAAACTTTCCCCGTCCGCGTATACACACACACACCATACTTATTTATATATTATACACGGTACTCGGCGCGCGAATATCGCGCGGTATTATAATAATATAATATTATATATGTTTTTCGCTCTTCGACTCGTTCAAAACCTCTCACTCGATATAATATTACGACGATATCATCTCGTCTATATACATAAACGCGCATATATATATAGATAATATCATTATTATCGTTATTATTACTATTATATTACGATCGTGCGTAACACCCGATGCGCCGCGCACAATGGGAAATGTTTTCGCCGTTTGATTTGGATTTTGTCGCTTTTGTGTTTTGTCGGTTTGCCGATTTCGTCTTATTATTATTTGTTGTTGTTGTTGTTGTTGTTGTTATTATCATCATCGTAACATTACGCATTGTTATTGCGCGCCGCGTTTGCCCTGGGAAAATTGGACGTTATATCCGCTCCTCGATGCCGGGCCCGAGAAGTACCCGCATGAGTATCGTTCGTACATTACTTGTACAATGTATAGCGAGAGTGGTGAACTATATACTACCGCAATCGATTGGCACACGCGACGCGGAAATAAGATTCTTGCAAACAGTCCGCGTGTGCGTCGTATACGTCTATTGTACAACACTCTGCAGTTTTCCAGTCGTAGTATTCTTATTATATACGTATATATATATATAAAAGAGCCGTCGAGAGCCCACGCGTGCCTCTCCTCTCTATTGAAACGCATTCGCGTGATTTTCTCCTTTTTCTTTCCGCCCCGATGATTTTTCGGGTATATATATATATATACGCGTTATATATCTAGACACACAATAATATCGTAGTGCCGCGAGTATAGAAAAAATGCGCGTTACGTCATAATTAAACCGATCAGAATGATAATATTATTACTTGGCGCGTACTCGAGGGGGAGGGCAGCGATGAGAGAGTAATCGCCTGTATTATTAGTCTATCTTTATAAACATTATATTATAATCTTCGATTTCGTGTAGATTCGTACGATGATTTACACCGAGATAAGAACGATATCTTCTCTATTTTCTCTCATCTATAGTTGTATATATCTATTGCGCAATTGCGCAGCATCGCCGTTAATTACACACGGTCACAACTTTCGCAAAAACGCTCGCTTGTTCTGCCGACCCGGTCGAAAAACCGCTTACGTGCGGATTGGCTTTGTTCATAGAGGAATATGAAAAAGAGACGTGCCAATTTCATATGAAATCACTGTTTTTCGATAAATTTTCATTGCCGGGCGCAAAAAAAGGCTCGTCGCGTAACGATTTTTAATAGATATTTTCATTCGCGTGCGCGTATAAAAAAAACACCCATCACACCTAACGATATTATTGCGAACACGCTGCGAGACGACGCGACGGTGTATTCTTTACACACACGCGCGCGCGCGCGAACAAAAACATCACGAAACTGAAATCGTTAACGAATTTCTTGTCGTCTTGAATGACATTTCTAAAACACAACGTACGAGCATATTTATTGTTCTCTGTTGGAATTAATTAAGTATAAAATGGAAACGGTTGTTGTTTATGAAAGCGTTAACGATTCTCTGCGTTTCGCACGCGCGCTCGCGCACACACGCACGCACACACACACACACGCACACGCACACATCGCAGGAGATAAGGAACCGTACAATAGTTTGTTTAATATAATATTATAATCATGAGGGCTTAAAATACGTTCAGAGAATTCGCAGTCGATTACAGTGCGCGCTTATCTACGTATTTTTACTCGAATTGAACTCGGAAAAAAAGAAAGAACTAATCGATTATTAATAAAATCGCACAGTTGACGAATTCGCTTTTGTCGCGCGTTCGAGACGTTTTTTCTCAAACAGATTCCCTATTTTTTCGATGCGTAAAATAATAATAATTTCGTTTGTTTGCGAAAAACTTCGTCTCGATTGATATTCGCGAAGTAGTCGCAATCTCTCGCGACTAATCGATATTGTTACGAATGATTTCTCTCCCGGTCGTTTTTTCGGTCGTCTTTTTTCACCCCGTTCGCTTTGAAGTCCCGTGATTTATAAAACCAATTTCGCCGAAAATATCGTGCCCCGCGATTGTAGTCGACTGCGCGCCACGATAATTTATTATAATACGTTCCATACTCTCGTAATTTATTATATTTTATTATAATACGCGCTCGCGAGAAATAAATTCACTTTACCACGCAATTGCGCTTTTTTTTCTATACGCGCGCGCGCGTATTAGTTCACAAAAAAAAAAACAACTCTCTTTAGATTGCCACATTATTTCGTAACATCATATTATAACGTTATGCAATCGATCTTTTTTATGATTTCCAAAAATATTTTGACGTCTGCTTTATATTATTGCCGTGTACGCCTCTTGAACGTTTTGAAACGAGTTAATCGTCGGCATTACGATATTCGTTCCGATACATTGGCGCGCCGCCGCCGTAGAAAATTATATTATTATTTCGCGTCTCGATTTTTTTTTTTCGTTATTTTCAAACGATTATCGTATTTTTTAGAAATGGAAAAATCGAATCGCCGTCGTCGGTACGATAATAATTATGGTGACCAGATATTAAAAAAAAAAAAATAGAAGTACATCGGTATAATATGTATAATATAATATATAAATGGATAAAAATTATAATAGAACATAAATTTAAACTCCTTTATTACTTTATTTTAATACTTACATAAAGTATCATAGATTTTTAATCTAACAGTTAAAAATAAAATATATATATATATATATTATAAAACTTAAACCATGTGACTAGCATAAAAAACAAAACTTAATGACAAACTCTTAACAACAACAAAAAAAAAAAACAACTGGTTATTACTTCAATATTTTTGACATATTTTAACTCAAACATTAAATTTACTTAATATTAAACTAAGTTTAATTATATATTAATAAGCAATTAACTTAAAACGGAACAAATATCACTATTCTAAATATTTTTGAGATCCATGAATTTCTTTGAGTATTTTTTGATCTGTTTTCAGCATGTTAAACATTTCATGACACGTTTCATCAAAATTTGTATAAACTTGCACAACTGATTTTAATGATGATACTTCTAGTTGTGATTTTTCAGAAGTCCAATATTATAATATATTGAAAAGGTGATATGACAGTGCCTCCACTGTGGCGGTAAAAACAAAAAAAAATGCAACTCTTATCATTCGTTCTTTATATCTTTTACAACATTATATTAATTTTACTTTTTTTTTCGACCATTTTGACGAATTTGGGCAACTTTGACATTATTTCATTTACAGTTATTACATCATTACAAGCAAGTACATTTTAGTGTACTTTATCAATTTACGTAGGACAGTAGGACAAGTATTTAAAAATCAGTACTGTCCTTATAAAATAAGTACGTCTGGTCACCATAGATATAATACGTATTAATTGTAACCTACGACGACGACGACGTCTCGCGCGCGTGTAATTTTGTTTTTTTAATTACACGATAGTAATTATTATTACGAGTGGATTTTTCTCAAACGGGGAATATTATAATCGTATGTTATTCGGTTTCCCAACGCGATAATTAGGGCGAGCACGCCCATGGGAATACGGGCGATTTCGGTTAAAAATAGTATATTTAAAAAAATTTTATAGGCACGAATGTGTTTCTTCTCTTCGTTAATAATATTATGGTAAAGTCGTGTGTGTGTGTGTGTGTAATATTTTTACCACTTGTTGTGTATTAACAAAATTAATGTAATTAATTATATTCTCCCCGCAGACACGCGGGTTTCACAGTTCTATCGGGCGGTGATAAATTAGATTTTATTAACGTATTTTTAGTAGTGTCGTTAATAAGTCGTTTTGGAATTAGAAGACATTTTATGGCCGAAAACATTATTTTTATAAGATGATTATCGTAAAATATTTACTATATTATAGTGCGCGACGCGCGCGCGCGATGGCGACGGAGCGCGTAGAATAATAATATACGTACGTCATTATTTTAATTAACCGGCCAACACAATATTTGGTTAACTCTATCGTTTCCGTCGCCGTACATCACACTATCAAATATCTAGTCCAGCGGTTGCCAAACTTTTTTTGTCCGCGGTGCCCTTTTTTGGAACAAATTTAGCCGCGGTGCCCTATTTTGGACCAAATTTAACCACGGTGCCATATAAAAAATAATTACTCATTGATAGCCAATTTTATTGATTTTATTAAACCTAATACGATCTAAGCATTCTGAGCCAAGTGCACAATTATAACTTAATTATAAATTAATGCATTTTTAAACTTAAAAAAAAAAAAAAAAACGTACATAAATTTATAACTACAGTGGAACCTCGATAAGTCGAAATTCAAGGGAAATGCAATTTTTTTCGACTTATCGAGGTTTCGACTTACTAAGGTTTTCGAGCTATCAAGGTTTTAGAAAAAAAATTCGACTTAAAGAGTTTTTAAAATGTATGTATGTATTAAAGTTTTATTTATTAAAGTTTTTAAGTAGTATTTAATACAATGTAAACAAATGTGATTATGTAGGTTATTTGAATTTAAAAAAATCATCACAAAAAAAATATAATAAAACATGTGTTGCAACTTTACAATAGATAATTTATTATTTTACTTTGACTAAAAATTTGAGATTTGCTATTATCAATAGAAAAACTTTTGTGTGCCGAGGTTAGTTAGATAATAAACACAATAAACGCGATTAGATAAAATTACCGCACACGCGTAATCGATCGATCGCAACTGGCAATACCGATACAAATGAAAAATACCCGTCATTATCCGTCTATATTCGGAGCACAATATCACAATATGTTCGAGTTATCTATAGTTTTTTTTTCGAGTAATCAAGGTTTTCGCAAGGGAACAGAATTTTTTTCGACTTATCAAGGTTTTCGACTTATCGAGGTTCCACTGTATTTGCTATGGGCCGTAGAAAGCGGTGTCCTTAGAAAGTGCTCGCGGTGCACAGTTTGGGAACCGCTGATCTAGTCGATTTTCGCCAGTTTTCGAAACGAACTTTGCGTACGCTTTTCCGATCGCTCGACATAATAATACTATGATGATGAAATCGTGTCGTCGGCGAAAAAAAAAAACAAAAACGTTTTGTGTAAACGAATGCGTCGTTATCGTGACCCGGCACCGTGTCGACGAATCCCGGAAGTAAATTTCATTAAATTCCACTATAGTGTGCTCTATGCGCGTCACGTTTTAGCCGGCGCTACAGAGTCGTCGATCTCGCGACGCGTTCGAATGTTATTTTATCGACGACGACGCGGATTCGCGTCACCGCGTTTTATCGAATCCGAAAACGCGCACCGGAACGCAGTATAGTGTTTGTAATAAATAGATCAGCGGTTCTCAAACTTTTTTTATACTATGTTATCGATCAGTCGCGTTCCACTAACGATTACAAATAGAACCAAACACTTTACATACCTAGTTGAATACATTTATTTTAAATAAAAAAAACTCAGGAAAATACTATTACGTATTATTTACTCATTTGTTCAAATTTATTAGCGTTTTTAAATTAAGATATGAATATCACATAACGACTTCCACGTACCACCCTGCAGTTGTGTAGTCTTTCGCGTACCACAGTTTGAGAACCGCTGATCATATTATTATTTATCATCAGAGCGCGGATTTTCATGCACTAAAAAGTATCGAAATATGCAATGAAAATCGTGAAAATATGCAAGAATTTCTTTTCATTATTCGTTTAAAATGTACAAACCAAACAACTTATAAATAATACTATAATGAATACTTAATGAGAAAAAAAAAAATGTTTACGAACATTTTGACGTATTACTAAATTTACAGACCTTGAATTTTGTCGTGCCCCTTTCGATCCAGGAATAGAATGAATTTTTTCCCTTCCGTTTCATCGATTATTGAAACGCTTTCATGCAAAGTTATATTTTGAGTTTCCAGTTTTTTTTTCTTAAAACTGTCACTTTAAATGCCTGCAAACGAGTGGATTATTTAATACATATTTACATATATTTCTTTGTTCGTTTCAAAATGCAATACATTTTGAATTTCGTAAAAATGTGCAAAAAATATGCGATAACCATTATTAAATATGCAAAATACATTTCACCATTAGATTCAAACTATTGTGATTCGTGAATCTAATATATCGTTTAAAAACGATTGCCAATCGTTCGGCTGCCGTAAATGACTTGTAAATTAATTTTCCGCGCGTCTCTTCAGTAATTATTTTGATGATTTTTCTCGAAACCGTGTATAATCTTCGGTGAGAAAATTCTTTGGTTTCGATTTTTCGAACGATTTCCGCCGCGCCGCCGTACGCGTATAATATTTGTCGCTCGCACACCGCGTGTTTTTTTACGTCGACCGCGCGGTATATCGGTCGCCGGTACTCGGCCGAGCTTACAAATTCAATTGTGTGCAATCAAATCAATTTGATTCGATTAGACCCACTTGTGAGTCGATGTAATAAAATACTATACTAGAATATAATACGGTATATATGTCGCGCGTTCTCGTGCGCAGCGCACAATGCACGTCGGCTATATTATAGAGATTCGTTTTTCATTAGATTTCTGCCGCGCTCACGATCGTATCAATTATTATAGAGTCGAATCGATCCGCAAGTGGCCGCGAGTAATATCGTTCCGGGCCCCCGTCGTCGTAAAACCCACGTGCAGCCGCGAGAAATCACAATTTACACGACACATACCTATCATCTGTGTGTGTCGCCTTTGACGCTCGTCAGTGTTGGGGGGGACTAAATCATTTATTTACCTTTCATCTCAACTAAGATACATTTTTACAAGTCATCTACGTTTTTATTTCGGATAAATATTCCGCCTGGCTAGATGAATTTTCCAATGATCGTTTAATTTTTAGTATCGATAAAAATGTATAATCGTTCAAATGAAAATTTTCGATTTTCAACTTTCGACCACTTTACTTCAGGCGCGCGCGCGTATAAATAAAATAATAGTAAATCCCGATCCGATAAAATTGATATTATACTATAATATACATAACAGTACGTTTTTATTAATAATAATAATTATGATTTACATTTATACGTTTATTTGTATTTTATCTAGATGATTTTTTTTCAATCTCTTATCTGGATAAAAAATGAATTCATTTAGTTTAATATCTTTTATCTCTATCTTAGATAAATTGTACCGTTGTTTGTCTTTATCTTGATAAACGCGACCTCGAAAAGACTGATCGAAAATTAATAAACGTAATCGAAAAACAAATTATTGTCGAGCGATTCGAAATTATCACTCTTCAAAGCGATCGTTATTTTTTAACGAAACCGTAATGACATTTGTTCGAAATAATTACAACACAACTAATTGAGGCGTTGATATGGAAAAGGTACTAAGTCATAAAAACCAAATTTTACAGGAGAAGGAAAAAACTGATTTTAGCATATTATTGTAAACCTTTAATTCGAAAAAAAACTTTTTTTTTAACACAAATTTCTCACTTAAATACTTACAACTTAATTTTAATTAAAAACGAAAATATAATAATTGATATTTATAAATAATATTATGTGTATTAATATTCTTTATTTATTATTTTTTATTTACAAACTACTCGATAGAATGCATGGTATTTTTCGTCCAAAAAATCTTGTGTTCAACGTGATTACTAATATTTAAAGAAATTTGAGTTAGTTTTTTTTCCAGGCCGTTGGCATAATATGTATTTAGTACCTTTTCAACGAAAAAACGAAAAATTGATTTTTTTCGACTTGGTACCTTTTCCATGTCAACGCCTCAATTATTGTTAATATAAACGATTATAAATGTAACGAGTCGGATTTAGGAAATCACATTATCGACGCTCACGTCGAAACCTAACCTGCCTTTTATCGACACGGTGTTGACCGGCTTTTCGTCGAGCCTCTTTTTGTCGATCGGTCGTAGAATTTTTCCCGGTCGCGTTTGTGTTTCCGCCGACTTTCTATCAGGTGACTTTCCGCCCCGTCTGTAATTACGGGTTGTCCCGTTATATAAAAGCAACAGCCGCAGGCACGACATAACGTATGCGCGCAAGTATCAAAAATTACAAACGCATTTTTCATTCTTATCGGAAAAAAAAATCAAATTTTCTTTAAAATAATATTTTCATATAAATACTACGGGTATGTGACTTTGAAAAATCATATTTAAAACAAAAAAAAATTACCTGCACGCACGGGCGGGCGGTCACACGTAGGTATGCACCGGCTTCCCCCGAAATAAACGCTCGTAAATAAAATTAAACGCTACCCACTCATTACTGTATAACCGAAACCACGCGGGTTAAAAAATAACTTTTGATTTTTTCGAACCTCTCGGTCTAAACAAATAATAACCACCGCGATTATTGTCTTTGTATTTTAATTTTTAAAAAAAAAAAACCATCCATGACCGTCGTGTTCTCGTCAAAGAACTTTTTCAAAACAAAGCATATAATATATTTTAAAACCAAGTCGTGTGGGGGTGTATAGCAGCGCTAAAATAGTTTATTAAATGAAAGACGTCTTGGTCGGTTTTGATCGAGTTAGAGAAACGTTTAAAATCGTATTGTAACTCGAATTTTTTATACACAAGCTCCAGTAACGTTTTATATGCAATACGTCAACTCGCATAAAATAATGTGTTTATTTTTCGATTATAACTGAAAACTAACGGAGTCGTCGTGGTCTCGAATTCTAGTCGGAATTTGTTTCGCATTTTTTTTTTTTTTTTCGTAAACGATAGTGTTCCACGCTTATAGTATTCACTGTTGTTTGAAAAACGTTTAGAGGAAAAACGAAACTCGAATTTGCAGAGAACTATTGATTTCGGTCTGTTGACGTCGTCGTGGGGACGAAAAATAGGTTTTCGATAGGTTCTCTGACGTGTTTGTAACGGCCGACGACGATCTTCGCACAGTAAACGTTAGTAGTCGTAGTAATTTATACGACGACGGGCCGTGGTATATTTTATTACGAGAGACGGTGGTGAATAATTAGTTATTTTGTCATTTCTTTTTCATAATATAATATGTCGCGTCTTGATTTCCGGCCGGTACTATAGCTGGCGCCGCGCGACTAGACCGAAAAAGTAATATTATTACGCGCGCGCGGGTGATGAACCGAATTTATAAAAATCTCGACGCGCTAGTGCGATGTATTTATTTTTGTAATTTATCCAAATCTAAAAATGCACACGAAATGACAAAATATCGAAATCGTGTGACGGGCGACGTTATATTATTATTATTACTACACGGAGTCTAAAATTACACCGACGCGTCGTCGGTAATTTATTATACACGCGCGGCGGCGGCGGTGGACCTCTCCGACGGCCGGGCGCACGTTTCTCGAAAAGGATGTAAAAAAGAAACGTCATATATCCTGTTATAATTGGCTCTTCGTCTAGCGCACGAAATCATAAATCCGCAGCGCAACGTGTACATTATGCTCTATGCTTACGACCGACGCGGTAATGCGATAATTGTTCGAATAAAACGCGTACGAAACGACGACGACGACGACGTTCGGTCGTGTTTTTAATGATCATTTGGCACGAGTCGACGAGTTTAAAAGTCGATCCGTCTAAACGATACCGAAAGCGTATACGCTTTATAAATATTTATATACAATGCGCTTAAACAAATTCATATCAAACACGGTGTGAGGGCACGAGAATCGTCTTTGAAGTTTGAAAAGTCCGCGAACATCGAGAGAGTTCTGGTCTTGAACGTAATTAATCGATCGAAATCGATTGTTTTTTTTTTTTTGCAGTATCCTTTGGCTATATAATATAATAGATAACAGTTTGATTTTATGTTGAAATTACAATATGAAAACGATGGACGAATTTTGTAATCGTGGCCGAATCGAAATTCTCGCGTCGTCGTTAATGCGCGCGCCACCGGTCGTTATTGCCCTATATTGTTGTTTTCGTCGTCGTTACGTGCGAGCTCGGCGAATCGGCGAGATCCGAAATACGAGCGAGGGCCGGCCGGCCGGCCGGTCGATGGTTTCCAATCTAAAAGAGACTTTCGCGGGTCCGTTCGCAATTACGAGACGAGAACGAGAAACGCCGGAGAAACGTTTTTATCTTTTAATGCCGCCGGAAGTTGTTATCTCTCACTCTCCGCGAAAAAGTGGAAACAGAGAGAGAGAGAGAGCCGGTTCGAATTCAACGATCGTCGTCCGTCCGAACGCGCGGTGTGCGCGAGTGGTGTTTTCGCGCGCGCAATAAAATTAAACGACGAGCCGCCTCGATTTCGGCCTCCCCTTTCCGCCGCCGCCGCCGTCGCCTTCGATTATATTCTTCTCGGTATATTGCCGCTACACGTGTGTAACGCGGTGCTGATATTATATATAAGGCCGTTTCCGCTCTCGTCCTAAATGGAAACCAATAAAAACCGCATCCGCCCGGGTTTCGATGCGACCGAATCGATTCAGTTTAGTCCAATCAACGGCATTGATAGATCCACAATAGGTCACAACTGCCTATTTCCTGGCTGCCGCTGCCGCGCGCGCTCAATCGGTTCATTAATCTAATAAATCCGATCGCCGCCGCCGCCGCCGCCGTGCCCCCAATAATAAAAATTCTGACGATAATATCGTGTACGCGTTTGCTGCGGTCGTACGAATAACGAATAATAATAATATCGTTCGTGTAGCGCACGTAACGCGTGTATACAGGACGATGTCCGCGTCACGCGTACTAGCGCGTCGTTTTTTTTTTTTTCCCATTTCATTATCGACGGTCGATTATAGTAAATAAAAACTACTGCGCGCGTTTTCGCGAGAGCAAACTGTGTTTTTTCAGACGGTGTAATTCGTATACTAAGCGTGTCGTAAAATATTTCACACGAGCGTTTGAAATTCAACTCTATACGCGAAGAGTTTGGACCCGTCCGATTTATCGGAGATCGCGTTGTAATTGTAATATAATATTTAAGCGCTAAATATATGCAGGTAGACCCGAATTTCATGAGTAGAGCACGGATTTTTACGCGCTAAAAACTATCGAATATGTAGGAAATTTTTTCATTATTCGTTTCATATTTACAAACTTGAATACTCAATGAGGAAAAAAATAATGTTTACGAAATTTCACGTTTTACTAAATTTCCAGACCTTGGAATTTTGTTGTGTTGCCTATCAATCCAGGAATAGAATGAATATTTTTCCATCCGTTGGTGAAAAGCTTTCATGAAATGTCATATTTAGAGTTTCCTGTTTTTTTTTTTTACAACTATCACTAAAAATGCCAAACGAGTGGATTATCTAATACATATTTCGTTGTTCGTTTCAATACGTTTTGAATTTCGTAAAAATATGCAAAAAATATGCGAATTATTTGAAATAACTCATTATTATTGCCATAACTCGTCGCGATATTACTATCGCGGAAGTATAGATTATTGGGTCCCCGGGCTAAAAGAGCACTTTATGATAAGTAAAGTGGACTTTTCTGATTTACGCGAAATCGCAGTTTTCGTGTTTCGGATAGTTTTAAAAACAAACAAAAGTTTCAAATCTAAAATATTGTTGATTATTATATAATATCGTTTAGTTTTAATTAACGCCGGAATCGATTAGGTTGATTTTTTAACATACGTACTATCCGACAGGGCCTAAAATACGTCTAATTTTAAATCTAAACGGACACACTTTGAATTTAAATTGTTACCTTACACATTTATATTACTTATATGACGTTTGGACTAAAAAATTCACGAAATAAATACGAGTAAAAGTTCAAAATATTTTACCATTGGTAATCTGAAACAAATTAAAATGAAAAACACTGTAAAAATTCGAAAAACGTATGTTATTTCTACAATATCGAAACTTAAAAATACTTCGTAAAACTCAGGACGCGCTTATATATAATTCTGCAGGGGTCTCCTCCGTCTAGTCCAGTGGTTCCCAACCTTTTTTTATTCTACGCCCCCCTTTGTAGATTTTCGAAACTCTCGCGCCGCCCCCCTCTTCTATGACATGAAAAACGTATCATTTTTTTTTTGTGTACTTTACATCAAGAAATTACAAAATATCCGGGATGAATTCAATTTTATCGATGATAACAATAATTATTATAAAATATAAATCGTTTTAGAATAAAAACAATTTAATAAATTTAAACTGTATTTCGTAATGACTGCTTACGTCTCCTCGGAAATGTTTGTACACGCCCCCCCCCCCGCAGGTTGGGAAACGCTGGTCTAGTCTTTGTCTGGTTGTTTTTTTTTTTTCCCTAGCAATTTCGTATGAAATTTATATTGCATTTTATGCATAGTAAATCGAGAAAAATGCATCCAAACACGGAAAACCTTTTACAATAATATATTGAAATAATAATGTACACGACCGTTGAACGCGTAATAATTTACAAGATACGGACGCGTATATCGTAGACGACGATAATAATATCATAATAGACGCGTCGTCGTAGTCAATTATAATATACTAGCTGAATAACCCGGCTTCGCCCGTGTGCAGTATAACTTTTTATTTTATCAGTTTTTTTTTCATTTTTACCCCTTTTACCCCTTTTAACTCCGGTAGGTGTCGAATTTCGAAAAATCCTTTCCAATGGGGTCTCCACTATATAAAACGAAACTGCTGCCCAAATTTCATACTCAAAGCTCCAGCAGTTCCAGCCAGGCGAATTTTTCTAGTTTCACTCTTTTTACCCCTTTTAACCCCCTTAGAGGTCGAATTTCGAAAAATCCTTTCCCATGGGGCCTCTGCTATATTAAATGAAACTATTGACAAAATTTAATACCACAAAGCTCCATTGACTCAGGATTTTTTCCATTTTTACCCCTTTTAACCCCCTTAGGGTTAATTTTCTCCATAATTTATGCTATAAACCCGATCCCCGACATTCTCTATCATTTAAAAAAAATTTGAGCCAAATCGGCCCAGCCGTTCTCAACTGATTCAATTTCCAATTTTTTGTCTCCATTTTTATATATATATAGATTATATTATTTATATAAAACCGTTTGGCGCGTATTTTTTTTATTTTTTTTCTTACAATATTTAAGAACGATATTTAGTTTTTCCTTTTTTTTTTTTTTTAAACCGTACCGTGCCGTGTGCCCCTCGGGGCGTATTTTAAAATAAAAAACCAACCGTTTGATTATCGCAATACACGATTTGCGAGCGATTTTAATTTTCTCAGCGTTCCCGTACGTCATGGCGGGCACCTACCGCCGCCGCCGCCGCCGCCGCCGCCACTCGACGCGAATTTATTATTCGTTTTTTTTTTTTTTTTCATTTCCTTACGTGCGCCGCGAAAATGAAAAAATTCACTCGCAATAGAAATTAATCGATTACGACGATTACTATGTGTAGTATGAAAATACTGAACGAGTTTTCCGAGAATTTCAACTCATTTTACTTTACGAGAAATAAGAAAAAAATAAATAAAAAAATTCAAAATAATAATACACAATATCGCGTAAAAAAAAACACACGTCGTCGTCGCGCTAAATAATAACATGACGGAACGTATATTAAAATTGCATATGAAAATAATAATTATTATAATTAATTTACCACTTGAACGTTGTGGCGGCGGCGCGGGGATTTTTCAAACGATTGAGATCGACGCGCGGGCACATAATATTATAAAAACGTCGTACACACTGCGTCGTGCGTGGGTATTATTTTGTTTTCAAAAGAGATTTTTCCCGGAAATCTATTTGAACGCGCGCGCTCTAATTTATATATACACTCAAATACGTTAATGCGATTTATTTATTTCGAGCTTTTGATATTATATTATTATTATTTATAATATACTAAACGCCGCGACGACGACGACGAAATTTTCCAAGTGCGTTTGCGAAAACCTCGCAGTTCAGTCGACGTCGTGTGTGTGTGTTTCCTCCCGGCCAAATGGAGTATAATATTATGTGCGGCCGTGTAATATCGTCTCGAAACGCGCGCGCTGGTAAACGAGGAATTCAAAAACTAACAAATAACAAATATACTCGTAGTATTCCTCGAAAAACTTTAGTTTTCTTCTCGCGACACGTCACACGACGCGGCGAATATAGATATAGAGAGAGAAACCATATTCACCGTTATATATTTATCTATACTAATCCGATGGAATAGAAATAATATTGCCCTCTCGTCTTTTCGCGCGCGAGATTATCAATATTCGTTTCTTTTACGAAAAAAAGCCGCCTTCTTACGTTTTATTAAGCGGCGGCGGCGGTAGCACTTTCTCATCACCTCCTGCAGTTTACTTTCAACCATATTGATTTATAGATTTTCGATTATCACGAAAAAGATTCGAGTACTGCGGGTTTACGACGACTGCTACTGTTGTCCATTACATGTCTCATTTAGAGATCGATTGAACGCAGCGAAAACGCATCTGTACGATACAGTTGTTGCTGCGATAAAGTAGTAGTGGACTGTATTTTGATTTTTTAACGGCAACAAAAGATATTCCCTGATCGTAATAACTAGAGCCCGGATTTATATGCATTTAAAAAGTGTCAAATATGATGCAAATATGCAATTATATGCATTATGTTACACTTGATAAAATGTGTGTTTATTTTTTTTAAAAACCACACTTTTACACCGAGGAAAATTTTAAATATTTTATCAAAAACAAAATAAATGATTATATCCACTGCTATATAATATTGCAAATCATTTAAATCAATCTAATCCTTTTAGAAAACTTATCAAAATAACAAGCCTTATATAAATATTTTTTATAAACATTTACAATCTAAATTTTTTAAAAATTTGTCAAAACAACACTTAAAATTAAAATATGTGATTTTTCGTTATTAATACAATAATAAACCTATCATATCTATTCGTGCTCCGCGATCTCATTGCAGCAAGGCAATTATTACTAAATTGATTGTAAATTCAAATAGATAATTTATTAAAAAACAATTAAATATGCATTTTATATATGCATTTATGAACAATTATGCAATAACCCTGGAATATGCAAAATATGCAATATAAAATTCGGTGTGATATGAACCGTGGACATTTTAAACCCCCATAGACGTGTGCATACACTTAGTACAAACATGCAAATGCATATAAATCCGGGCTCTATAGTAATAACTAATATAAATTATTTTACTTCAACAAAAAAGTCGCGTAGTTTAGTCGCTAGTAGAACTACTATACACTTCGACATGGAGTAATTCGGAAATAGCGATAGGAAATGTAGTAGTTTTAGGCAATAATATGTTTGATTTATATTCCAAGCAAGTCGTCTTTTCTACAACTATAACAAATAATTTACGTACACTTGGTAAAGTTTCAATCGACTGAGCAATGTTAATAAGAAATATAAACACTATTTTAGTCTAGTGAGTTATTATTTTTAAGTAGAAAATATTAAGTAGGGAAATTGTGTATAAAAAGGAGAAGAATGACGAGGGCTCTTCGACTCGACCACTCTGTTGGGGAAGAGATTGCTATTAATTCGATGCCGTTCCATATATCGCGATTCACCGATTACATAATATTAAATAATAATAATAATGGCTGATTTGCGCGTCAACAATAGGGTTCGTACGCTCAGGATCGTCTCTGGCGCGTAGGCAAGTATATAGCCGTAGTGCCGCAACAATTGGGTGTGCAAGGTGTGCGATGCACACGGGCCTCCGGTTCTTAGGGGCCTCCCAAACGATAAGCTAAAAATTGAAGATTGTCCGTTTCAAAATGAATTTAGCCTATATTGGTATTCTATTTACTTGCTCGTGGCTCGTACCTCGAAAGTTTTTTGATTTTTTTTGTAATTGTTTTCAATGAATTTATTATTAGCATAAGTAGATGATAATCAATATCTCGCAAGCTTCATTGGATCTGTAAATAATTCGGTTTTATAGTAAAAAACGTACAAATTATTATAGCAATAAAATTACGAAAATGATATTATAAAGCAAGGGTGGCCACAACGAGGCTCGCGAGCCGCACGCGGCTCTTGAACCAAATCTAGACTAAAATTAATAAATATAAAATTCTGTTAGAATCGTTAGAAACGTTAGATAGTGTTTTTATCGTCACAGTCGTCGTTATTAGGTTTGGATTGGCACTTAATTTGATTTAAAATGAAAAATGTGTATTAATTTTATAAACATCGCTTTGCAACGTGGCTCGCCTCGAATTAGCTTTATAAATTTGCGGCTCTCAAAGTTAAGGTTAGTGGCCACCCCTGTTATAAAGTATGACATAATATTTTGTAGAATAATAGTCATTATCGCAGGGGCCCCTCTCTGTTATTGCGAAATATTTCTCAAATAATTATTGTATGGATACTAGACTTGGATCACTGAATTAAGTTGTTCATTATTTTTTTGATTATTCGTTATACTAATCTATAGAGGGGGTATTTAGAAGCTCGAATTTTTATAAATTTACATAATTTATTCTTCTGATCGGTTCCGCGAATCCGTCAATAATATTTAAGTTACAGTACTAAAAAATACTAAAAAATTTCTGTAGTACCAATACAAAGATCAAGTAATAAATATATTATTAATTTGGGGCCTCTAAATAAATCCTTGCACACGGGCCTCAGAATTCATAATTGCGGCACTTTTAAATAAATATAGGATCGAGCTTGAGGATAACGCGCGCGCCTTCGATTGCTTTCGCGTCGACACGGCGGCGGCGGCGACGTCCGTGTATATTATAATACGTATACTATACCATGTCATTAGATATTATAAAAGCGCACGCACGCGATATTATTGTATTTTATTCGTGAGCGAATGACACTGCAGCATGCGGCCGGTCCGGTATTGTTATAATAATAATAATAATATACGCATTCGACCAATTTATATATTAAAAAAATCATTGCCGCAGCGGGTTACAATATGTGTGTATATATGTTTTACGACGGCGATAAAATGTACACGAATCGTATAAATTTATAGATGTACGCGTATACTACGTTGTGCTGTGGACCCGGGCGGAGACGGGGACGGACGCGCGCGCCGCACACACGCACAGACCGGAGAGACAAGCCAAATGACGTTAAGTATTTATACGGACGGTGAAATAATATCTTTTCGTATCGACAATGCGCGTGTTTATTGCCCGTGGTTTCAAACGACGACGACGAAAAACACGATATATGCGTAGTGGTGTGTGTGTGTGTGTACGAAAACAACATATACGCGCGCGCGACGACGACGACGACGACGACGATTTATTTATGAATGTGCCCCGTATAGTTAAACGTGCGAGACAATAAAGGTATAAATTCGACGATTTACGAGACAGGACGGACGCGCGCGGGATTGGGCGTCGGATAGGTTGTTTAATGTTTACTTACGTGGGTACCTCTATATAATATATAATATCGTGTATTGTTGCGAGCGTATATAATAATAATATATAATAATATGCGCGACTCTCTTTAAACCGCGCGTTATAATATTATAATACGTATGAGTGACAAAGTCTCGGGTAGTCTGAGAATAACAATAATAATAATATCCTATATTTTTATGTATCGTATACCGATGATGTAGTAATAATAATACTCTTTGTATACGAGCGTATGACGTATAAAACGACGTTTTACGTAAAAATTCCACGCCGCCGCCGCCGCCGTCGTCTGTTTAATTCGCTCGTAAAATATTATACTTTAAATATAATATAATTACCGACTGACGATAATAACGACGTTTATTCTTGCACGTCTTCCGGTCATCGATTATACGTAATACGTAGTACAGTGAATAAAACCCGTCCTGACGGACGCCTCTCTTAACGGACAATAAGGATAAAAAAGGACCTTCCTGTCTATATAACGGACAGTACCTAATATTTTCGACAACAATTGCATATTTTGCATATCGATCTGGCCGAGTCGTAGAGATTCGTCGAGTACGTGAAGTTTTATTTTTTAATATTTAGAGGTTTTTTGTGACTATTCGGTTTATGCGTTTTTCTATTTTATTGGGCATACGTTTCACGTACAATTTTCGTAAGCGAGAACACGACTGTTCGATAGTTTATGTAGGTAGAAATCGATAGAAACAAAAATCGAACTTTTGAAGATACATATTTTATTATATTATAATTTATTCGTACACGACGCGCGACGGACCGTTTTTAAAGCGTATAATATTATAGTTTTTTTTTTTCTCTTCTCTGCCAGTCTAAAACGTTCGAAACGCCTTCGCTCGTATACAATCGATTTACGATATTATTCCAACCACCGTTAAAGAACCCCGTGGGGGGAGGGGGGGGGCTCGAAACGGTTTTAACGCGATTTTTGCCCCATCAAAACTGTTTAAGTTTGAGCTTTTCCATTATGTACTATACGCAGGGCCCGGTGGTACGCATGTATACGACGCGCTACCCGTGCTTGCGGTTATTATAAACGTATCAATTTAATTATATCGTCTTTATACAGGTAGGTACGTATACCGTATAAAATTAAATTTTTAATTAATTTCTACTATTGATTTTAATTTACTCCCGTGTATATATACTCCCGCATTATGTGCGCTCGTACCCTCATATTTCAATTGTTCCAACAAAGTAATAATTATTTAATGTTTTATCCCACACACACACACACACACGCACACGCACACACACAGCGGCGACGGGGGTGGGAATTTTCAGCGTTTCCGTTTCGTCGTAGGAGGTGTGGTGTGGTGGTACGTAATTCGCGATCGTCGGGAGAATTATTTTATTTTTTTATTTCTTCGCTCGGCCGATGAAATGTAATCATTATAAAATCCCAAATCCGTCCAAAGCGTGTAGGACATCATAACGCGCTATATAATAATAAAATATATCGATGGTTATTTTACAGGCCTCGTTCTTCGACGAGCGCGTCGTTACGAATACGTGTCTGCTTAGGGTGAGGCGGTGAAACGAACGATTTCGAAACGACCGCGGACAACCCTAATCGATATCGCGGCATTTAGTAATCGCGTAAAATCATAAACGGCCGTCGTCGTTTCCAAATCCAAACCCTCCCCCCCTCCCCGCGTCGGCTTGAAATCCGAATTTCGTCGGATCGCAAACCGCATTCTTCTCCGACGACGACGGCCGGCAAACGTACGACCGGTATTCCGTGTTATATATCGCGCGCGATGATGTTTTTTGCAATAAAATCGATGATTTGTAGATGATAATAAACAAACGTATATATTATATAATGTATCGTCGACTCGGCAAACGGTCGTTCTCGTCGTACGATTCGCGAGGCCCCGCAGAACATATGATTTCATCGACGCGGACGTGTGTATTGTTATCGTACTCGTGATATGGCCGTTTTGAAGGACTGGCATTCGTTCGAGGCCGCCCTTGCATCGTATATGTCCTTGTAAATACAAATTTTAACACGTCCATTCCGTTACGCGTGACTCGTGTTTTGTGCCGGCGTTTTCTTGAAATCGAACGCACAAAAACTGATATAAACGATAAGAATTATAATTTTTAGACAAATCGAACAGTGAAATACAAATAAAAATGCTTTGTACGAATATCGTTTTATCTCGGTTGATTGTCGCCGGACTGTCTGTCAAACTGTAATGACCGTAACACGAGGTCTAAGACCGGGTTTGTTCCGATAAAAATGACTCGTCCAAAGCGAATATCGTTTGTTTGATTTCTCTACTCGCCCCAATCGATTAATATTTTACAATAATCGACACAGAGTGTTATTAGATTTAATTATCGCAATGACATACGGTCGCGGTAAAAACATTTTCAACGGCGGCGGCGCGTATATATTTTTCCTTTTGTTTTCACCGCGTCCGGCCATGTCCTGCCTGAAATACAAGCGCGCGAAAGCGGCCCGCGGAGCCGTCGAAATCGTATTAATAACGGATTAATATAGCGTCGTCGCCGGTCTATAGTCGCGTGTTTGACGTAGGATAATATTACCATCGTCACGAAACGCAGTTTCAATCAGTTTCCGCGCTAAACGGTTTGTCGGGGAATCGTTTTCGGGACGCGGCGGCGATTCACACATCGATCGTTTTAATAGACGGTAAATTGGAAGGTCACGCCGGCAACGATATAATTGATTGCGCGCGCCACACCGACGACGACGCCGTATTGTCATACGTATACAGTACGCGCGCGTTAGATTATTTTTAAATTATTTTTTTCGTCGACGAGGCGTTTCCCCCCCCCCTCCCCCGTCCGATCGACGTTCTCCCGATTTGGCGATTTGACTTTCACGTGTTTTAAAAAAACAACCGGTTGAAAATTCGTTAAAATCACTCGTGGTGGTTGATCACCTAGGTGTTCATGATCGATCACGATCGTTGTTTAATTTCGAAGGATGTTTTACGTCCAACGACACTCGGTTTAAAGAATTTGGTATCTTATCTGTCGTATTGCAGTCGATCGTGGCAGGAACACATTGGGTCGGTTGATCAGTAGAGGTCCTTTAGTCATAGTTATATTTTCAAAGTTTCACTCATACGAAAAAGTTACAAAATACTATAAATAATGTATAAAACGATTGAACAAACTAAACGAACGCTTTTAAAGTCGTAGACAATAATATATCGGTACGCAGTGGCGGAACTAGATTCTTGGAGGCCCTATTGCTAGGACGACAGAATTTCCTAGTCTAAAAAATAGAAGAATTTGTTCGTATAATTAAATTAATTGTAAAATTAGGATATTATTGATTCAATCGAAACGGATCGAGTAAAATAACGTGTTTTAACTAACTAAAAATACACTTTTACGAGGTTTTTAGTTTAATTTTTCAAATTGTAATTTTCCAAGATAAATCAAAGCCCCTCGTGCGCCGAGGCTCGTGTGAAATCACACCTTTATCTATACCAGCACAACGCCATAAAGGATAATATCGACTACCAATAATATAATCACGCACAACGAATGACATTTCGATTGACGACAATCGAAATATTTAAAATCTTATCGCGCATGATAAAATCATCGATAAGTGATGACTAGAGTTAGGATGTTGATGACTTTTGCATTTTTTCCCCTTTGATTCTATACAACGCTATCCTAACTAAAAATTTGTTTCGTGCTCCCTTGATGCAGAATATTCTAATTTTATTTTGCACTTTTGGGCATTTTTAACTATAAATGCCTTTTTTTCTTGTTTTTTAACGTCATTTTTCAACATTTTTGAGTCATTTTTTCATCGTTTTTTGTAGTTTTAGTACAATGTGGGTCATTTTTCTCAAATTTTAGATTAGAGCAAAGTATTAAACCCAAGTTTGGAAACAAATTTAATTTATTTAAAATCTAACTTTGGATTTACTGTTTGACACTTTGAGTGTTATATAATATATTGTCAATATAATATTGATAAAACAAGTAGTGTTCTCTTTCAAACATACGCCGATTATATTACACCCATTATCACACCCATATCTCTAATAAAAATTATTATTTATAAATACATTTTTCACTTAATTAGTTTTTAGATCATTTTTGCACTATTTTTAGGGCATTTTCGCATTTTTTTCTAGGGCATTTTTGACATTTTTGGACATCCTAACTCTAGTGATGACATATTGACGAGAATTTTTTTCCCAATACCGTCTTGTCATAAATGTATATTATATGTCTAATCGAGTAGAGGAAGGGGTTATCGAATCGCGTCTCGTTTGTTTTGTCGACACACGGACGTTCTAATAATCTCTAATTCGAGTTCGACTTGACGAAAACAGATCGCGACGATAATATAATATAATATATTATATTTCTTCGACGTGTTCACCGGCCGACTGTGGGCTGTTGAGAAAAGTCGACGCGTCGCGTTATTAAAATTTTCTCGAGCGGAGAGTGTATCGCAGCGCACGACAATAATGATTTCCTTTTGTTTCGGGAAACACGCGTCGTATGCGTTTCGACTAGTTTCAATATTTACGAGCGTCAGTCTCGCGCGAGTAAGGATTTGAAAAAAAAAAATTCACAAACGCCCGTCGTCGCCTCGTTAAAGGTATATACGACGTACTTTGTACGCGACGACGACGACGACGACGTATTTTCAACGTAGAAAATGTGATCGACAGTCGTAATACCGAAGACGACGTTTTAATATTATATGAATAAATTTCGTTTCGTGCACGTCTTCGATCGCGTCGCGTCGTAATAATAAGTTTTTTTTTCTCGATTGTGCTCGCGGGATCAAGTCTAAAATTTACAATTTACAGTATTGAAAAATTAAAATTCAAACGCGAATAGGATATAAGATAATTATTATTTATTTTTTTTATTTGGAACATGGATTAATCTCTTCCGTAAACTTTGAAAAAACGACAAGTTATTTTATGTAATTAAATAAGTAATTAAAGTTATACAACAGATTAATTAATTAAATTTCAATTATATCGACTTAAGAAATGCATGATGATCATTAGTGTTGGGATTTCGATGCACTTTGCATTGTTTTCCAAAGCTTATTGTGCAATGCTCGTCTTGTCACAAATTCGTTTTATGTACATTTGAATGAGAATAAGAAAGTTTATTTTGCATTTTTTGGCATTTTAGAGTTTTTGGAGCATTTTTTGAGTTTTTTACACCAACATGGTTTTTAAATAAATATAACAGATTATTAGTAGTAGTAACTTTTTTTTAGATTTATACTAAAACTATGTATTTACAGTTTACACTTGTAATAGATTTTTATAATGCATTTTTAAAACTTTTTATTGTAATTTATACTAAAATTATTAAAAAAAAAAATTTTTAGATAATAAAAGCATTTTTTAGGGCATTAAATTCCCAGCCCTAATGATCATAATATCGATCGGTCTTTCGGTTTAAGAGTTTTCTTCTTCTATATATCAGTCTCGATTTCAGGGTATACCCTTTCTTTTAGTGTAGAATCGGTCGGTAAGTTTGTCGTAAGTCGTGAAAAACATTTGGAATCGTTGCGGGTCGGGGTGCTGGCAGTAATTCCAAAAGATTTTTTCGTCTGTAACCGGAACAGGTTTATAGTAGGATATAACAGGACAATAGTTTTTAAAAAATGTCTCGTTTTTCACTAAACGTGTTCTATTGACCCATAAAACCGTATCGATTTTCGATACGGATACGTATGACGTAAGGTGATTTTCGTAAATTTTAGACTTTGTCAGTTTTTCCCGAGCTTTGGTCGTCGAACTTTGGCGCGGCGATTTAATCGAAACGAACGGCGCGCGACGAAATACAATAATAATTGTTATCAACCCTCGTTAATATAGGAAAGTAAGCTGCAGTTCGTATATCTGTTATCATAACTCGTCGCTATCCGTGCGTTATTATACGTACGATATAATATATTATTAAGCGTTTCGTATTTACTCAGGTCAGCGAAGCACAGACGAGCGTAGTAATAATAACGCGCGCGCGCGCATACTATTGTGTTTTTGAAAGTTCCTCAAGAGTATGTGTGTATTGTTATTATTATTATTATGTTAATAGCCTTAAGGATGGTTGCGAATGATTTTTCTCGCGTATATTATTACGCGCGTTACTATTATTATTATTATCGTTGTGGATGTTCGCCGCGCGTTATTTTACTCTCGCGAGTTTTACTCGCCTTGCTGCTGATGATGATACAACCAAAGTATAGTGTTAGTTTTCCGCGCGCCGAAACCAAAACGCGAGATAGCGGTTAGAGGTATAATTTATAACGGAAATAATCGCAATTTTCTTTGGCCCGCCGAGTTTTCGGTGTCGTCGTCGCTGCGGCCGTGCGTTTGATTTAACTCGGCGAAAACTTTTCCCGAAGTTAAATGGTCGAAAAATTCGATAACTATAGTTTTTGTTTGTGTTTGTTAATCTGCGAATCGAAAAATGATAGTGTTTATTTTTAAACTCGTTTGAATTAATTTTCGCGCCGCCGCGCCGGCGTCTCTCGGAAACTTATTTTTTTTTAATTCGCGTAAATTATTTTTGAAACGGCATCAAAGCAAATATTTTGTTTTAAAATAACCCCGTGTATATAAACGTCATGATCCCGGAACTATAGTTTATTAGTGTTTTATACGTAATAATTTTCGGTCCGATTGTCGGCGGACACGAACCCACACGCACGCACGCACACATAAAAAGAAAAACATTCGTTCGTTCGTTCTCGCGATTTTTTTCGATTACTCGGATTACACAAAGTGGAGTGTGTACGCGCGGAGGAGTAAAAAGGAAACCGACCGACGCGACGTCTCTTCGAAACAACAAAATAATATTATTATTATTATAATAATACCGACGACGCGGATTCGTTATAATCGTGTAACAGTGGCGTAGCCAGGATTTTTCTTCGGGGGGGGGGGGCTGATCGATTTTTTACTCAGTGGTGGTTTACCTAGGTTCTTCCATAATTTGAACATGCAAATACCGAAATTTTAGAGTCTTTTTATGCCCTCTTAATGCAATCTGTTGCCTACCGCACAATCGAATAGTCTGAAGTATTTAATTGCACATAAACACATTATCCTGTTCCTTGTTATGAATTTTAATTACATTATCGGCATTTAACATGGCGGTTTTATGGAAATTTAAGTTGGCGTGATTTTTTAAAGATTCTAATGCATCTTTTAATTTAATAAGAGCTTTGGTTACAAGTTTGCCTAGTTCTACGTGAGAACTAGAAAAGTACACAATACATACAAAAGGCCCCTTCTTTCAGTTTTGAATAAGCCGACCAATTAAACGTGTTAATAAGCCATTTCAACTGAAAAGTTCGTTTAAACTTGCCATTATCTTGAGCTGGAAATTTATAATTTATATCAGGCGTCCATAAATTATGTAAAATTGAAATTTTTTATCATGAAACCGACCTATGCACAATGTTATGAAAATTTCATATAATATATGTGGTTATACAATAATATATGCATTAAATAAATACCTATACTAGCACGGCCGAAGCTATAGAAAACGAACAAAATAAAGATGACAATTTAAGATTAGTAATATACAAATTATAAGACTTTTGTAGCGACTTTCATAGACCATTAAGATAATTTTTAAATTTCCTTAACATTTCGGGGGGGGGGGGAGGGGGGGGGGCTCCACCGTCGTGGGGTAATGTACGAGTAAAACGCGATTATAATTTTCATCTCCTCGGAAAACCGGTGCCGGTGGACGATATTCGCGTTGTGTTGGTCTTTATATTTTCTCTCTCGTAATCGAAGCGGATAAATAAATCACTATCCGCCCGCATCCTCGCGCTGTGTGCACATAACGAGTGTGAAATTTTAAAAGTCTCCCGACGTCGTCGTCGTCGTATATGTAAATATAGGTACACGACGCGTCTCGCGTTTATTTCCGTCTGTCGCCGTGGCGCGCACAGGACCGCAGCGCCGCATATTTTATAACGACGACGACGACGATAATAATAAGCGCATCATATACGTATATTTTTACTGCTCGTCCCGGGGTCATCGTTCGGTATCGGAAGGCGATCTCGCGGGGATTCGCGTTTGAATTAGTCGCGCCAATAATCGTGCGCGCGTACGTCGCATATACGCTGTAATAATAACAAGTATGAAATATGTCTTGGCGATGATAATGGGCTAATAAGTTGGACCGTATCCCGACGACGACGCGTCCGCACTCTCGCACGTCCATACAATGTCGCGTATACGTACGTAGTTTTAGTATATTATATTATTATTATTGCATGTGCGCCGTTTGCGGGGGGACGTTGGCGGAGCGAAAAGAGGAAAGGAGAATATCTCGGCGCGCGTATATAAATATATCTTCGATATTATTAGTTATAGCCGGTCTGCGGAGCCGAAGGCGCCATTATCACCACATTAGCGGTAATGTTGAAATATGTTTATATGTTTTGGGCGGACGAAAAATAACGCGGACCCCGCGCGCGCGGACGAGGGGGCGAAGAAATCATAAGGCGGCGGCGGCGGCGGCGGCGGCCGCGCGCTTCGCAGGGGTCGGTTATTAGTCCGGGATCTTCTGTCAATGGGGAAAATGATTCCGGCTGCGGCGAAGGGTGGGGTGGCGGCCCTAATGGCACGGAGAGGAATATTGTTCATAACCTCTCTCGGTCTCTTTTTGTATTAATATTAACGATTTCGATGGATGTTTTTTTTTTTTTTTCTCTCTCTCCGTTTCTCTCGCTCTCTATATCCGTTCCCTTCTCCGCCGCTTTTATCTCTCCTCCAGAACCCCATAACAATAACCGTGCCGGATAAAAGCAAAAACTCGCCCCCACCCGCCTTAGTGCCAGTCGGCGGCGGCGACGGCGGCGGCATAAATGAAGAGATACAAGTCCGCGCGGTCGGACAATGTATATAATATACGATATGAAATCGTAGCGATCGTCGTACGTATATACGTACTTTCCCGTTCTCAACCACCCCGTCGTCGTTTTCGCGCCGCGATCGTGTTCGGCGAAAGGACCAGATTCCGACTCGAGATCCACTAATGTGTACACATTAGCAACGATATAGAATTCGCCCGTATTCGCTCTATTCGAGTGAATACGGTTTTATTTTTTCTTACTTTTCTTCTTTTACACTTTATTCGGAACCAAATTTCAGACCAAACAATAAGCGTTACGCGTGATCCGCCGAGGGGACGGTATCTAAGCCTCGCGTGAAAAAAAACACACAATCCGAACGTTACGCATATTTTAATCACGATGGCGGCGGTTTGAATAGGAATTATTGTAATTTATTCAAGACTCTCGAATGTTTTCCTCCCGGCGGAAAGCGGGGACCTTTACCTAACGAATAGTCTTGAGAACGGGCGCTTCGATAATATCATTTTCTTCTGATCTCGCTTGCCTCGTGCGTATTGGCGTCACTGAAAAACGGTCAGACAAATGTCGTTTTATACCGATTTATAAACGCTTTCGACGAAGCGAATAATTTCTACTTCAAGCGCACAGAAACCGCGAAAATGTAAATTATTGCGGCGATAGTACTCGGTTTAGTATTTGAATTCGTTGAAAACGCAGTTTCCGGCGTCTATTTTCTGTCTACTCGGTCCCACAGCGAGAACAAAACTAAAATATTTCTACGCCCGACACGGAATTATCCACACACGTTGTCCTACTGTAGACGAAATGACTCGGCCGATACACTCGGTGTTGTCCAGGGAAGGTTTAAATTGGAATCCTGGATTCGATCAAATCGTATTGCGTTTCGTCCTGTGTGTGTGTGTGTGTTGATCACTTTACTTTCGATTCGGGCTAAACCGATTAATATGATGACAATTCAACTATGCAAACTCCGGCGGACTACTCGGTCGTTTTACTCGATCCAACTGTAACACTTTCGTTTCCGCCGGACAATATGATACGACACGTGCAGGTGCGACGCGCCCGCCGCCGGTCGTACGGCATTAATTTACGAAACGATAACTTACTTAGGATTCCGTCGGCGCGCGCGTGTAATCTATACGGAACACGCTGGGGTGGGGTCGGTCATCGATTAATAAACACGTGGCGGTTCGCACGATTTCCGACGGGGGAGAGAGGCTGCCGTTCTTGGTTTCGCCGGGGAAATGCGCGCGTAACGGACGGACGGACGGACGGACGGACGCGCGAGTATAATAATACAAAGTCTCGGTTTCAGAGTGTATAGTATCGAGAGGAGAGGGGGGGGTGGGTTTGGTCGCGAGCGGATTAAAATTTATCGCCAACAGCCGGAGTCGTCGGAATACGTTTATAATAATGTGATGTGCGCCGCGGCGCGTTGCGCGAAATCGATATCGCCGCTAACTCTTTTAGCATAATTTATGTACCCGAGTGTAGTAGACGGGGTTTAGACGTCGTCGTCGCCGGTGGTTTCGAACGCCGCCGCCGTCGGAGTGAAATTATTACGATTATTATTGTTATAGGCGCGACGCGGCGGCGGCGTGTTCCGTTTGATTTTCGATTTCGCGTATATATTACAATAATATAATATAATGCATCGCAACGTTGGCGATATCGTCGTTTCGGGGGCAACTTTCGCAAATTTATTCCGTGAATAATAATAACATATTTCGTATCAATTCACAGCGTCGTCGGCGGCGGCGGTCGGTCGTAACCGTCGTTTCAGACCGCGTCGTCGGGGTTTTCGTAATTATACATTTCTTTTCTCGATAAATTCCATTGAATTTGAGATTAAACGCGAATAATAGTTTCGCCAAGTGGTCACTATATAAACGATAAGGATCGGTTTCCCCCCCCCCCCCCTACAAGAGTAGAATAAAACACCGCGTCATATCCGTATCGAGGAGGTTATATTAACACATTGACGGACATAACTGCTATAGCAGTCGTGCATCTTGCTGTAATTTCATTGTCACTTTTATATCTCATTAACTATATTGCTTCGAATAAAAAACGAGTCGGAGCTTTTGTTTTCAATATAAAGGTTCGCAACTGATATTTTGCCTGACCAGACTTTAAGTCGTAAATGGACATTACATCTGTCTTAATACGATAAATCCACAACGAACATGACTACTATAGCGGTTATGCCATTTTACGACTTATAAACATAACTGCTATAGCAGTGACTGTCCATCAACGTGTTTTAAAGACGCGCGCGCGTTAACTTTTACGTCGAACCGTTGTTTTCTTCGCGTCCGGTATGAGATTTTTACCGAAAAGGTGAATTTTCGATTACGCCGCCGCCGCGCCGAGGAGTAAAGCGCTCGATAGACAAACTTTTTGCGGTAGTCGCGGGGTACACATGCGAGATGATACGCGCGTTTGATTTTCGAGCAGGAAAAAGCGACAGAGAGGTCCGGGGGAGGAAAATAAATACGAACGCGGACAAATTATAACGCTCGTGTATACGTAACCCGTATATATATATAAACGCCGTAGTCGATGGTTTGATGGCGACGACGTCGTTATACGTGACTTTCGATAAAATACGTTTTCTGCGACGACATACGTACGTATATAACACGCGGTCGCACGTGTATATACGGCCAGATGCGTTATAACCGACCGTTAAGGCCGTTACGGAGAGCGCGCCCGAGTACGTTAAAAGTAATGAAAACGAGCTTTTATCGACTGTACGGAAACCCGTATTATACCGCTCTTCGCACGTATATATCGTATTATTATTATCGTTATTATATCAAACGCTACAACGATAAAGACACTCGGGCGTGTATATTATTAAAAACGTAATATTTATACAACAATGTGCGCGGCCGCTGGACATGCAGCGATAGGTATATGATATTTATACGCCGAAATCGAGAGATGGAAAGCGTTTTGTCCGTCCGCTTTGTTTTATCGGCTCTGCCCCGAGCCATGTATTACAACGCGCTTCTTTCGGTAGGTCGTATTATTTCGCAGTGTTTTAAAATATACAGACGCGTCGTTTTATCGCAACGATATCGGTGAATATTGTTAGTTCAATTCGAGACGTGGCGACTTCCGCCTCGAATGATTTTCATACCGTATTCGTAGCGAATAAGGTGTCGAGTTTATCAAATACAAGTTTAAAAATCGCTCTGCGTACAAATTTATTCACTAATCAGGTCTCGACAAATCGGTTCGATTTTTAAACGGTAACAAAATGTCGAGGTCGTCGCGAAAATCTATTTCAGCGCTGTCCTTTTATGCGAATCGTTATTATTATTCTACTTGTTTTCGACGAGTTTTTCGGTCGTATTTTTTTTCGTTTTTCGTTTTTATAGGTATTTACTCGTATATCTACGTTTTCCAAGTACCGATTCGCCGCGCGAAGGAGGGTCGGAATTTTCATCTTGGGGGTGATTTGCTTTATTTATTTTATTTATTTTTTTTTATCGGCACGCGCAATCGCCGTTGCATAAAAATCAGGTCAATTGCCCATCGGTGGGTACTTTTAGCGCCATCCGCAGGGTAAATAACAATATGACGGACGCGAGAGGGTAAACATTCGGGTAAAGGTCGATTCCCCACCCCCGGGGTGCCCTTCTTCAATAAAATCGTTTCGTTCTTTATCGAGTGCCATACCGCGCGTATTGCGTACGATAACTCGCGTTTTAATAGAAGCAAACAGCCCAATCAATGCAACGCGTTAATAACGATGCGCCGCGCCGTCGCGGAGGTAAAAAACAACACATCGGGAACGTTTAAATTCGCGAAATAGGTGGTGTATAGTTATAATAATTCGGCCGAATAAACGCGGAGGAACTAACGCTGTGAATCGTCCGCCGCGTAACGTTCCGTTCGTCGTCGTTACGTCATATTATTATCCTTCAATTTGCGGTTTTATCATTTAGTTAAATATTAATAACTCGACGATCTCCCGTCCCGCGTTCCCCGCAGCAGGACATCAAAGGCAAAGCTCGCGCGTGATACGATGTTGTTTATTATATACTCGTACAAATATGCGCGCGTGTGTATTTATTTGGATAATATCATATCCGTTAGGCACGGCGAAAAGGTATTTAAAATCTAATCCCTTTTTACTTAAGCTCGGCATTCGAATGCGCGCGACAGTCAAAAGGACGTTTTTCTTTGGTCCAAAGACGCTTTGCGCCGCAAACGACCACCGTCGTCGTCGTCGCTATATACGTGTATATACGAGTATATATACGACTAATGCAGCGCTCTATTCAACGTCCATTAAATAATCCGTTATTCGTTTTCGTGATCTCCGTCGTCGTAGTATTATTATTATTATTATTATATCACGTACATCGGTATACTAGACTTGAGCCGCGCGCGTTTATATACACGTCCCATATAAATATAGATAATAATAATAACGAGAGTGCTACTATACTCTATACCTCTAAACGACGTTAATGACTCGTCCGCATTTTCCGAGATTTTCAATGGTTAATTTTGGTAATCGAGTAACGAGCAGTATACGCAGCGATTATAATACATAAGTATCTTAAAGCGTGTATCATATTATTATTATTATTATTATTATTATTAAATGAGCTAGCGTAGTTCGATTGACGTTGGAATTTTGCTCCCGACGAGTATAGTTGTTCGTCTCTCGTATGTCCGTCTGAAACGCGCGTGTTATTAAAATACGTATATTAGCGATGCACGACGATATTAATTTTTAACGTCCTTGTCGTCGTATTATATTATATACGAGTATACGCGTATGGTATCCGTCATATTTAGATAAATTATTTTAATCAAGTCCCTGGATTCCTCCCTTGCGCGTCTGGTTCCAGCACATTCGTCCAAAATTTGCCCGACGGATTGTATCGGCTGTCCGCATTCGCAACGAGGCGAGTTCTTTATCTTCCGTAGTTACAATCACTTAGGGGTAGAAATTTCAAAAATCCTTTCTCAGCGGATGCCTACGTCATAATATAGCTACCGAATTGCGCGTATAGCACACACAGTGGCGTGTCATACATGTGTGCAAATGCCACGGGCCCTTGGCCCAATGGGGCCCATTATTGATCAATGTTCCACAAAAAAAAAAAAAAAGAAGAGAAATTAAATAAATACAGTTATGTACGAAAAAGTAAAAAAATTGTTTTCAATTTCAAATGATTTTCATTTTCTCAATGACAAACTTTAATCTCAATAACAACAAAATTTATAGATATTGCAGTATTTCTGTGATGTACTGTACTTCTGCGTTGATAAACCTTCAAGAATACAGGTCACAATACAGTGATTTTTTCGAAATCGCAAGAAAATGAGGGGGTGTACCACAAAGATTTCAAGAAAAAAGAAGCCGAAGAGTAAAACGATTTCATGACGAAACCCTCGCAAGATTATTGCTTTACTTCAGCAGAAGAACATTTTAAAATAAATAATATATTTTATTTGACATTGGATAATGCAATAATACAAATTAGAAGAACGTTTTACTAGTTTAAATTAGTAGTATTCAAAATTTCAAAATATTTGAAGTTATTCAACCGAGAATTCGTTAATTAATTTAACAGACGAACAAATTTATAACTCCGCTAATAAATCGGTAGAATGTTATGATTCTGATTTATCTAATGCTCTTGCTGGTCAAATTTTAATAAAAATAGAAAGTACCTATTGCATAAGATTTTAGAATTTTAGAATAAAAAGATGAAGGGGGCCTTTTTTTAGTTTTGCACACAGGCCCATCTTTGGGATAAACCGCCACTGATAGCACAGTTTTGTATAATATAGAGATTGTAAAAATGTTGTTGTCGACAGGGACGATCACAAAAAAAAATCATGGGGGGGGTGTAATCTTCAAAATTGCCGACTAGAAATTGAAATTCAAAATTTTTGTTAACTATTAAGTTATTTTTAGTTACATTCTGTAAATTTATAATTTATTTATTACCTTATGTTTCAATTCTTAACAGGAGCAGTCGATGCTCGTATTTCCAAAGATATCGTGTTTTTTTAGAGTCAAATCAATATAATTCACGAACCATTAGAGATATGAAAAAATGTAATAAAATAAAAGTTATAGAAAATTTAATTTACTTTAAAATATGTAGTATTAAAAATATCGTTATTTCTAAAGGTTAACGAAATATTTACGAAAATGTCGAAAATTTTCGTAAATATTGAAAAATGTAGTAAGTTCAAACTTAAATCACAAGTCGGCACGGGTTAACCTTATCTGATCGAACCAAAACTTTTTGTACATATAGGCACAATATTAGGGGGTGAGATCAAACATATTTTAAAATCAAAAATTAAGGAACACCCTAGTATGCGTGTTATATATATATATATATTATTTAGGTTTTTATCTTATGCCGACTGCCGATTCTCGCAGTCTCGTTATACTTTTGCGAATCCGCTCCATAACCCATTACGAAAATATTGAGTCAAATCAATATTAACAATGTATTTAATTTTCCTTTCCTCGTCTTGAAAAAAAAAAGATTTAATCAGGTGAAAATAAATTCGATTTTGCCGACTGAAAATCAAATATTGCCGAGTGGGGGGGTGGTGTGACACCCCCTCATGACCCCCCTTCGGTTCGTCCCTGGTTGTCGATCGAAACCCGCGCGCGCGTTATTTCGCGTCGACGATAAAATATATTCGTCGCGCTCGACAACGCGTGCCATTCGTTATTGGACTTTGACGCGCACACGAACGAAACCGCGAGCGGTCGTAAATATACGTTTTGTAAATTATATACATGTTTAGGTATATAATATATATATGTACACGGTTAACCAGACGATATGGCTCGCTCGCGAACGTAATATATTAGTGGTTGATTGTCCATTATTCTGTCATCTGCACCGAATTCAGATAGACAAGTGTGCGCGCACACATTAATAAATTCTTCCGGTTCGGAGCGAATATGTGTTATTTTTATTTTCGCCGCCGCCGCGTCGTTTGTCATTTCGTTAAATTGACACGACACCGAGTCGGTGCGATCGTCGGCGAATCGTTTCGCGTCACATTCATATACACGCACAGGTGTACACTAAAACACGGCTAAAACAATCGTATCGTATCCAAAACTATTACACTTGTTCATACACAGATTGATATTATATTCCAAATGTGCATAATGTACTCGTAATACTATAGTGGCGAATTCGTTCATCGGGAAATCTTCAAATATCAGCTATTTCTAATACGATTATGTAATTAAGTTTTTAATTTTTATTTGATCGCGCGTCGTAAGTTAATGCAATGTAGGAATGTTTATATAATATTATATTGTCGTTATAAAACGACTCTTCCTTTAGACATTTCGTATACACCTTTGATGGAATTTTCCAGTATAAATCAATAAAAATTGTACCCTTAATTAACGACGACGGAGCCGCGTTCGAAACGCCGATTTTTGCCCTTCTCGTTCGCGCCGCGAGCGCTTTGTGTGGCTGTGAAAATAGACGCGACGTCGTCGTGTTTTTTTTTTTTCCGCACAATAATTGCAAATGTGTTTCGGATGAAACCGATTAAACTCAATGCGATTTTAATTCAATATATTTCGACAAACACTGCGCAGTAGTTCGGGCGCATTTTCGAGGGCGATTTCAGAGCGTTTTTCACGATTCATCGCATAACAATAATAATATTATACTATATCTATTTTATTAATCGGTCGAAACGTATTTTTTAAATATTGTCATTCCGAAAGCGAACAAAGTCGGAAAACGCGTTTAATCAAATACCTGCACGCGCGCAATATAATAATTCTTTTATGCCCGGAATACACGAGGCTAGTTTTTCAAGCTAGGTATTCCCAACGTCTATCCTGACGTACTATCCTGGCTTGACAGAAGCTAGAATAGTCTACACGATGCTATGAAAAATTCTATACTTGCATCGTCGTATTGCATATTATTTTTATTGCGCAGTTTACTATACTCGATAAGTTATAGACTCGATAAGATTAGATAAAATGAACCACATTCGAATAAAACAGTTGCTTTGGCAACTACGTGACGTTGCATTAGAGAGAACATTCTTCGCGATATAATTCAACAAACTTTAAATTAATATCACTACTTAATTTTGGCATTTTGACGAATAAAACAACAATACCGATTCACTTTTAACCAAAAACATGTGGCGCGATAAAAAATAAAGCGTTGAAACACTGTGCACTAGCTGATAATGATACTATACCTTTGCCGTCCGCACGATGATAAACACCTACCTAGGATAGTAACCTTCAGTGGTGGGAGGTATGGTAGCTCAAAAAAAAAAAATAATAGGATGGGATCCTATTAAACTATAGCCCGGCCTGACAAGCTAGCCTACTAGAATATTTCCTAGCTTTCTAGCTCACTAGTATTACCTTGCTATATCCTAGCTCGAAAAACTAGCCTCGTGTATTCCGGGCATTGGTTTTAAAAAAAAAAAACTGTTGTGGAAAAAATACATTTTTTCGTCGGGGCATTTTTTTTACGAATTTCATAGGGCATTCAAATCTCAGCCCTAATTATTATAAATTCCCGACGTCTTTACTCGTACCAGCTGGATACGTTTTCAACGGGGTGTGTGCGAGTGGAACGTGCGACGCAATTAAAATGATGCGCTAGAAAGAAGGTACGACGCGCCGCAGAAGAGATCCGTTTGACGGTCGGTTATTTTTTTTTTCGCTCTTTTAATTTCAAAACATATATATATATTATATTATAAACTTTCCGCCGTCGTTTATGTACGCGTCGTATTGTGTATGCGTGTAATCGGCGTATATCTACCTACCTACCTACCTACCGCGCGAACGTCGCGTAGAAATCGGCAAAAATTTTAAGTGCGCGCGCCTCGTCGTCGGCGGGGCGCGCTGCCCGGGCGCAGCAGGGTGTTCGTCAGAGACCTTTTGACGGTGTTCGACGAAACGGAAAATTTACGGCTTTTCCCGTCGCTTACATGCTGTTATTATTATTATTATTATTATTGCATAAAACATTTTGCCGTTTTCGCGATGATAATAATGATAATGATAATGATAATAATAATAATAATAATAATATATTCAACCGTACGGAGGAAGGGCGGAAGAGGGCCGTCGTAGCCGCCGGGAGCGGGAAGAGTGACTAGATGATGACATGCGCGCACGTCTTTTTTGCCCTCGCCGCCGCAGTCGCCGCCGCCGCCGCCGCCGCGAGAGACCTTTTGAACGTCAATTAATTTCTTCCCGTTCAAATCACAACCATAAAACTAATATGTGACTCGCGCTTCGTACTCTCTCTCTCTCGTACAACACACAGCAGCGCATACAATATACATAAATAGTATATATATATTATATTCACGTACCCTTTGCCCCTCGCTCAACCCTCTAGTCTCGTACCTATAAAGGCTATGCGATATTATGTGTGTGTGTGTGTGTGTACACTTTTACAATAATAATAACAACCCATCCTACTACGTGTATAACCCGTGTCTTTGGCCTTTCTCGTCGCGCAATACACTCCACGGTCTTTTGACGGCGAAACGCGCGCGCGCGTATGATATTCAATACGACGCTTTTTTTCTTTTTTTTTTTTTCCACGCACGCGCAAACGAAACAGTCGGACCGAAACGATTATAAATAATATTTTCCCTTTACGCGAGGAGAGTTCCTGGTTTTGAAAATGTAGTCGGGGTAACGTTTGGGAAAATACTGGGTTTATTTTCGCGACGCGTCGCGGTGTTTTCGTTTCGAGAAAACGATATCGGCGAATTTTAATTGTCCCCAATCTCGGTGCGGGCCGGTGTTTTGGAAAGTCTCTATAACTGTGTAAAAAATTGAAAAAAACCTCGTACTTATGGGTGATGATAATATCACGTCGAACTCGAGTCGAGTGGACGAGATTCGAAGAAGAAACCGATAACTGCACTATATAGGCATCACACCCGGTGCCGCGACTAGGTTTTCTACGTCAAACTCCGAGAGAGTAACAACCGTCCCGTTTCTTCATTTCTTCTCAAAACGGTCACCTTCCACTACGAGATCGAATCGCGCGGAAATAAAAAATCTACGCCGCCGCGCCGTCGCGGATACTATTCCGGACAAATCGAAAACCGGCTAGTGTCGACTGGAAACCTTTAACTCGGAAAGATCATGTTTCGGGCGAAAGAAAGCGATCGGTGACTTTGGTTTTCAACTCCGACCCGACCCGTCCTCGGGGGAATCTGAATACAATTTTCAAACGCGAAATCCCAATAGTACCGAAAGTTCTACTATTTCCTCTACTGCGGTATCCATGTCTGGGTCAATGCCGCTCCTTCAAACGTACAACAAACACATTTCCTACCGAACGGCAAATTTACCTCTCGCAATATAATAATATAATATCGACTCAAACGTAAACGGCGCGGCGCAGAGACCTACTGTAAACAGAACTCTTCAAAATCAAAATTTAGATAGTCCCTTGCTCGTCGTCGTTACTAGCTGTGCGTATTTTTTTGTATAGTCGTAAATTTCACGTCGAAAATAAACTTTTTAGACAAAAAAAAAATGCTCGCCATATACGTAATATATGATACGATTGGTATTAAGACGCGTTTGTAATCGCAAAAGAAATTTTTCCGCCGAAAACGACAATCGCATTATACGATATCGTATAATAAAATTCGTTTAATTTATTTCAAACGAATTTACGAACGAAACGGAATTTTCGTTAACGTAAATAAAAATCGTTTCTTTAAAAATGTAATTGTTATATAAAAAAAAAATAAAAAAAATACTCTCGTTCTAGTGCTCGAAAAAAGTGTATAGACCGGGTGAACGTTTATTTCGCGACTTTGCGGCAAATTTGTATTTTATTATTGACCAAAAAGAAAAACTCTGACTTTATACGAGTGTTCGAATTATTATCGAAAGTCTCGTGAATATTATTAAACTATACAAACGGTGTCGCGGGTTTTCGCGAGACATATTATCATTTAAAACTCTGTAATAACGTTTCACTGGAAGAGAAAAACGCGCGTTTTATATTGGAAAATTATCGGCGTTTATCTAAACGGTTTTTTTTTTTTGTTCTTTGTTCTTTTGAAATCTAATTCGAAATCGTAATTTCGCATGCATTTTACGATTTTTATTTACTCGTCCGTAGACCGGTCGCACGGTGGACGGGGGTGTACGCGTTTATTGCGATTATTGTCACAGGGTTCGGCGCCACTGCGATTTTCCAGTATTTTCGATTTTAATCCGGGACTGGATTTTATCTTTTCTGCGATTATTATGAGCGATTAATATTTTACAGTACCTCATAATACACCCGAAACCGACGACGGAAAACGTATTTTAAGTTTAATCGTTCGATTAATATTGTTATTGCGGCCACCATGGGTTTGGATATTTTACGAACGCATACGTCATATTGTTATGCCGACAGTTAAAAATAACAACAAACGATCGCATAGACGATCGCATTTCACCGTAATGTCGTTTTATTCTATTTTTTTTTTCAATTTAAAAATCATCGCCACATATTATAATTCAATACTATACCTCTAGCTAAAATTTAAATCGTTCCGGGGACCCTTTATTTGCGAATACAACATTACTTTTCGATTTTGTTTAGTTATGAAAACGATAAAAAAAAAGGTTTACTTAAATTTTACCCAAGTAACATTTCTTTTCGTAACAATATAAACAAAGGTTTTCTCGATAAATACGATATCAAGAGATTTATTTGACACTCGACTTTACATTAATATCACAACGTTATTGACGTTTTTATTGACTTTTACAATTAATCAATTATGAATTACTCGAATTAGTTATCGATTTTCAAACTAAAAAATTAATTCGATTCGATTCTGTATTTTATTAATTTTTTATAATTATTAGGAATCACCGCAGTATAGTCTATAACTCACATCGATAACTATAATAATAATAATAATAATAATAAAGAAGATATTCTCTTTTATCGATATAATATTTGAAACTAAACTATAAATTATTATTTGTCCGATATTTCTGTATAGGAATGAAAACGATTTACCGGAAACTAAATGTATTTCTTATTTTATCGGATTGCGTCGACGAGTCTATTGTGCGTTCGGACTTGAAGTCATTTTCACCACGTGACAAACTGACCTCGCGAAAGAAAAAACCGCCTCGGACACGACGACCGTACCGATATTGTGTATACCATCCGGGGACAAATTATTATTTTGAAAAACGAAATTTGTAAGCGATCAAGTGATTGTCGACACGCGCGTCACACGAATAATCGCGTTTCGCGTCAGTGGTTTTTCAGTTGGCTCCCCGTTTACCGTTTGATACCGTACACTTTTATTTAACGGTTCACTATTTATATTATAATATAATATACAATATATTATACTGTTCATAAAGCATTTCGCTTTTTTTTTTTCCTTTTTCGCTTCTGTTTGAGACGTATTTTATTATTATTTACGTATCGTTATAATAATTTCTAACGAAAACAAAACCGTTGATTTTATTATTTCAGGTGATTATCATCATTCATCACCGTCGTGGTCCATTGTCAGTCGCACGATTTCGCGTTCGATTGAACAGCCAAAAGTGAGTACGTTTTTTGTTCATTTCTTATCACATAATACTATGACGATGACGATCTAAGTTTTTGATATATAATATATTGTATATAAAATGTTTAAAATTCATGTCGAAAAGTCAAAATCGAGTTGCAATCCGACGATTGCATTTCGTTTGATTACGCCAAGTTAGGTTACTCTCCTTCTCCGACCTCTGGCCAACGTTGGCAGTGGCGTTCTCTCTACGATTGAAATCTCTACACATAATCATATTCATTCGAGTGGTATAATTTTCTCAATAAATCGATTGCATCCATCGATTTATCGTTTAAATAGTGTTTTTTTTTTTTTGTCGTCCTCGAGGAAAGGATTTATCCCTTAACCTCCGCATGCCACTGCATATCGACGATATGCGAACGCCAAGACTATACCGCGCGAGCATAATAATATCATAATATTATCATCTGCAGGTGATGACGTTGTAACGCGCGCGCGTGTTTGTTTTTGATTTTTCTCGTCTTCTCCGAACCGCGTGTGTAGGTAGGTCGTACCTAGGATATTACGATATCGTCGAACGCTTTTGCCGCATTAAAATGTTTCAGTCGTGTTTATAATGGGATTACGGGGAGAGAGCATCGGAGAGAGGCGGACGGCGCGGGAGGAATTATCTAGCGAAATAATCAGCCGAGAGATGTTAAGTCGAGAGCACACGCGCTCTATTATTTGTATTAGCGAATTCGTACGCGCGATAATTTACGAGGTGTACATATAAAATATATTCTCGGATTTACTACGACAAAGCGCGCGAGCACATATAATAATAATAATATCATCGCCGGCGGAAGGGAGAAAAAAATCCACACGGGACGAGATAATGCAATGATTGTCGGTATATTATATTATGGTTCGGTTGTGTGCAAGCTCGTGTGGGTGTGCGTAATAATTTGCGTGCGCGTGTGTGTATAATACGAGAAATAACGAACGCTGCGTTTTAAACGGGTTTAAATAAATACTTTAATCGTCGTCGCGCGCTGGCAATTATTAACGACTCGCAAATAGACCGAGTTGTAGATAATTGCTATGTCGTCGTCGCCGTTGAATAATGTCACTGCGTTTATGAATAATCGTCACCGCCGCGTCGTCGAAACGCTTTTCGTTCGGTTCCCGGGCGAAGCGAGAAATGATTATCGCGATGCGCGCGCGCTTTTTTCCCCCCGTATTTTCGGTCAAGAGTATTTTTCTGATCTATTTACTATAGATTTGCGACCGCTCTAACCGACGGACAACGAAGTCTGGACGGTATTCCGGGGTGGGCGTTTTTAAACGTTCTTTCCCTCTTTCCATCCGACTCGAAACGTTCGCCCCGAACACTTGTTTTAACGTTTTCTAGAGACCGCATAGTATTAAAAAAATATCAGGCCTTTTTCGTACCGCGAGTTTTTATTTCGTTAAACGTGGAAAGTAAAATAATTTCGTGAAAATCGAACGCAAAGTTCAATTATCATTTACATTATTCTTCCGTCGATTTCGTTTACTCCGGGACCGGAATACCGCGAGATCCTTGCCGTGTCGATCCGTCCAGTCCTGCAGTCGTAATATTTTTCTCCAAGCGTTGTTGGATAATATATTACTGTCAAACTTTCGGATATTTCGATACATCAGAGGTCGATTCGCTAACGCCGCCCACTTTCGCCGGTCTCGATAATTTACAAAAACCAAAATAACAATATCTCGTCTCACCCGAACGCGCGTGTCGCCGTCCGAGATTCGTCGTCTGTCTAATTATGATTTTATTATATTATACGCACACGCGCGGGACGACGCGACGTAACACGCGCCGATAATAGTGTATTTTTACGCGCCCAGCTCATTGTATATTTATTTATTTTATTTTCACTTTCTTTTTACACCTTAGAAACTATTCAACCGTTTGACGATCGTCGCGTCGTCGTTATTTACCGTATTATTCTACGGCACCGCCGCCGCGGAGGCGTTCCGCTCGCATAATACGTCGTGGTCGTATGCGACGCTAATAATATTCGTTTTTTAATATTGTTCGGTTCGTACGAGTTTGTCACTCGGCTGCGCTCGTACGAGCGTGTCTGCGGCGCGACTGTTTTGAATGTCCATGAATGTCGTCTACAACCTACGGCCCGCCGAGCTAACCGATGACGTTGTGGAAACACGTTTTAGTTTTCGGTTTTTGAATATAAAATATAAAACGATCGAGTAATATTTATTGAAAAACAAAAGTACCTACTTCCTTTTGGCGTTGTTGTTGTTTTTGACAACTAAAAACAGGCAAAAACCTCTCGGGTCAATGAATTTGTCTATATTAACGTTTGCTATAGCGTTTCGTTGTAAATTTATAGTCGAATAATTTTAATAAAATATAATCTGTCTTCGATTTCTCTAAACAATTTTGGCCCTCGGTGGCAAAGCGTATCTCGACTTTAGCAGTAAATAAAGGTCGAAGATCTCTGATCTATACTTATTTATTTTCCGACCGTTTTGCGGCAAATTCATCGACTGATTTGGGCTTATCCGTCGTGATCGATCGAACGTTTTCAATCGGTCGAGAGGACAACCTAATCTCACTCGTATACGAGTCGAATCGTCCGATTCTCCGTTGACGTGTCTGATCCGACGACGACGACGACGACGCTCTTTCTATTAAAAAGAAAGAAAAAAAATACGATCAATTCGGTTCCGTGTAAAATAACGGCCGTGTATGAGCGCGCGAATAATATTAAATTATTACGGCCATCAAGAACGGGGGTTTTTTTTTTTTTAATATAAAATTACGATCGCACACAAACGTCGTCGCGGATAGCTGTCTCTTTCGTCGGCGCGCGCGCGCGCGCGGTTCACCCTCTTGTTGTATAATATCGGACAAAAGTCGTTAAATTCCGGGAAAGAAATATCAAATATACACTATTTTCGGTTTTCAAAGGACATTATTTTTTATGGTACCATGAAAACGGAACAGTCAAACGGGACGGATAGTGTTTGAAGTGGAGAAGAAGAAGAAGAAAAAAACCATAATAATAATAATTACAGTCGACCGCTGTGAACGACGTCAAACGATTCGTGCTGGTGGACAACGTCGTTTTAAACGTCATCGACCCTTCGCCGTCGTCGATAGAGTCGGTGCGGTATGTCTCGGCGAACGCTAGTATATAAATATAACGCGGCCAACCGCCCGCGCCGCGACATCTACGCGACGCGAGGACATTAATAGTTTTGAAAACAATAAAATTTAAAAAAAAAAAAAGGAAGATTTATTTCTTTTGGAAAGAAATAAAAAAAAAAAAACATAACATAATAAACGTAAAATACGCGGACGTCGATGGACGAAACGATTCGGGAGGATAGGCGGCGTCCTTGCCGATACTCTGCGGACGCGTGATAAAATACAGACGAACAAATATTGATTTTACGAACGCATAAAATCGATCGGGTGTGTGAAATACAAAGCGATTTGTATAACTCGGCGAGCCGACGACGCGCGACGACGTCTATTCTCGAACCGGTGCTTCGAACGCGGATCGAACTCTGGCCGTCTGGCCAGTCAAACCGTAAATATATAGTCTCGCACGATATAGAAAATAATAATCGCGCCATATTTCTCGTCGCTATATTATCACTAGGGCCCGGATTTAAATGCACTTAAAACCATACAGATATGCTCTAGAAAATAGCCAAAAATGCCTTTAAAAAATGCATTGTACCACAAAAACGACCTTAAAAATGCCCTTAAAAAAATACAATTTACCACAAATATGACCTTAAAAATGCCATATATTTTTTTTTATACAAATTATAATTTATAAATGAGACATAATAATTATTTTTACATGACGATCTACAGTCAATAATAAATTAAGATAAGATAAAAACTAAATCGAAAAAAAAAATTGACAATGTGTATGGAAAAACCCGATAAACCTTCTTTAAATATCAAGAAAATAATTTATCTTAAGATAATTTTTTTAAATAGTCCAAGTTTTATATCTACATTGAACAAATATGCATTAAAAACCAACAAAATGACCCAATAATGCTAAAAATGCCCTAAAAATGTAAAAACGTCGAAATATGCAAAAAAAATGCAAAATAAAATTTGTAGTTTTCAAACCCTCGTTACACGAAACGAATTATGTACTTAGAAAGCATTGTGTATGATCAACCAAAAAAATATGCACTTTGCATTGAAATCCGGGCCCTAATTATCACTATATTATTATATTGTAAATGTTTTTCGTTTATTATTTACGGCAGAACGTATACAAATACATATATAAATACTAGCTGTCCTCCTAGCAAACGTTGTTTTTCCATGTATATAAACATGTATTATAATATAACAACGCGAGCTTGCAAAAGCCGATCGGATAACAGATGTTAAAGTGACAGTGTTGTCAAATGCCGAAGGTTTAAATGGCCCGCCCGTTACTACAAAATGTATGCGTAGAAATCATATTATATCGGGGAAAAACAACGTTTGCGCCAGGCCGTATGCTATAGTAATTCAGTGCCGCAATTATGAATTCTGAGGCCCGTGTGCGAGGATTTATTTAGAGGCCCCAAATTAATAATATTTTTATTACTCGATCTTTGAATTACTACAGAAATTTTTTAGTATTTTTTAGTACTATAACTTAAATTGAATCATCTGTAATCTGATACATATACATATACTATACATTATAAATTGTCATTCGATACATTATCAATTTTAATAGTGGAATCACTAATTTAAACTTATGCATTCATCATTTTTTTTAATGATATCAACTGTTATTGGCACGATGGGCTTTCATACAAATTAAAAAAATTCTTACATCTTATTATTATTACCTGATTATCCTATTTCTCTGATCGCCACTTCAGCATTTGCTTAAAAATCCAATACTAACAAAATACAATGCTTTCAAAATATAAGTTAACTTTTAAATACCCTTCCTTAAGTCTCAAATTTCACTATACAAATTCCAACCTCAAAATTAAATCTGTACATGACAAAGCAAAAACGTATTGACAATGTTTCTGATTTCCGATCTGAATATTTCGCAATAACAGAGAGGGCCCCTGCGATAATGACTAATATTCTATAAAAATTATGTCATACTTTATAATATCATTTTCGTAATTTTATTCCTATAATAATTTGTACGTCAATGAAGCTTGTCGAAATGAAGCTTGCATGATATTAATTATCATCTACTTATGCTAATAATAAATTCATTGAAAACAATTACAAAAAAATCAAAAAACTTTCGAGGTACGAGCCACGAGCAAGTAAAGAATACCAATATAGGCTAAATTCATTTTGAAACGGACAATCTTCAATTTTTAGCTTATCGTTTGGGAGGCCCCTAAGAACCGGAGGCCCGTGTGCATGTTGCACACCTCGCACACCCAATTGTTGCGGCACTGGCTAGTATTATTATTATAATATTTAGGTATAAAATATATTATATTTCACTCGATAACGACGCGCGCAGGTGGTGTAAACACGTGGTGTAAACACTGCGCGACGAATTTTTTCGATAAAACAACACTTTTTCTTCTTCCTAGAGGCATGCCAAGTAGTGTACACACGACGACGACGACGACGATATATTTCACTCGGCGGCGTGTATATACATATTATTAATAATAATAAATATTATTATTATATATCGTATACATATTTGACTTGCGGTGAATTCGTAAACAAACACACTCGTATACGGCGGCGGCGGCGGCGGCGCTTATTTACGACTCTCGGAGTATTTCACCAGTTTGGTATGATAATAATACACACACATATATATATTTCCGAAAAACGGAATAGTAGTTATCTATTAGTCATATTTTATGGCCGTAACGTCTCGGGCCGAGAGTCTTGGTGGATTTTTGGCCTCGTTTCAAATGTACAAAATGTGTGTGTGTGTGTGTGTGTACGACGAAAAATACGAATCGCAGCGCGGAGGAATTGAACGTGTAATTTATTTGCTTATGGCCCCGGCGGCGGCGGCGGCAAATTCAATTGTCGAGAAACAGCAGAAAGAAAAAAAAACGAAAATTCGCGTTTTCTTTGCAGCGGATAAAATATAATATATTATTATATATACGAGCGTCCCGACGACGACGGCATATCGGACCCGAGCGCGCGAAATCCATGGCAACGCGCGCGCGTCACCTGTCCGTCGGTTATTTTTTCGTCGTCGTCGTCGCACGCTCGCTCGCTCGCTCTCCGTCCGGCGTGTTGTTGTCTTTTCTTTTCCGCGGCGAAAAATTAAAAAAAAAAGAAAAAGTAAAAAAAAAATACCGCTCGCGCCCGCGCGCGCGCGTAATGACATTACAATAGACAATACGGAGTAAAACAAAATTAAAAAATAAATGACGATATTGTGCCGTGCTCGAACTTAATGGTCGGGAAAATGAATAATAACGTTAATAATAAAGACAAACAACAAAGGTTGTCTCTTGTTAATTAATTCTTTGGAGAGAGGACAACGGCGCGCGCGAGCGGAGGGAAAAAAACAGAAAATAATCTTGATTGCAAACTCCCTCGTTTAATTCCATTTCTTCTTAAAAAAATATATATTTTCGCAGCGTCGTCGTCGTCGCCGAGTTGTCATTACCAGCCGATTGTTTTCGCCCTTTTTTTTCATTTTTCTTCTTTTTTTTCTTTATAATTTTTCTTTTTCTTTTTTTTTTTTCCGTTGTCGTCGGCGTCGTGCCCTTAGTAGTCTGCGCTCGCTGATGTTGTTTTATCACCTCCCGGATTGCCCGCCTCGGTCGTCTCTCCGCTCTCGCTAAAGAACAATGTTTAATTGACTGTCCTTTGTCCAGGTGAGTACTTTATTGTGTGTACGCCGTCTTAGCCGGCGGGGGCCACTTTATTGCTTTCGATTAATTTCGAAATCCAGACAGTTTGACCTCGGGGGCGGCCGGCAAAGACACACACACACACACATTTATATATATATACGTATCTATTTCATCCCTCGTTCTTCCCACAACTTAAGAGTGGATACTATTACACCGACGGCGGCACATACACTCGTCTCGCGTCTCTGTATATACGAGGAAATCGGCTTTTCTTTTTGTGTCCTATCGTGTGTGTGTGTTTTTTTCTCTCCCCGTCCGTTTTTCTTCTCGCTCGTCTTATTCGGTCGTGTCTACTCCGGCACACATTTTATCCTTTCTTCTATAATGCGCACCCCCTGCGCCGCCGCCGTCGTCGCGCTCGCGCGTTTGCCGAATTAATCTCCGAACGGAAAGAGATTTATGATTGTTCATTAACCGCGGGCTTTTAGTCCCTCTTAGACACACACACACACACACACAGTTTTCCCCTTTTCCGTTGCACGTGTATACACACACACACAAGCGGTCGACGCACTTATATTATATATACATTATAAATAAATACCGTGTGTGTGAGCGCGCGCGTATATATATGATATAATGTTATTGAATGGGGAGAATCACACATGAACTGTGCACGCGCAACATCTGGCGGATTTTCGCTACTACATAATAATAATATATATACGTATAATATTATTTTCCGTCGTTCAATCCGGTTCCCGGAAACGATATAGAAAAATATTTATCAACCGTATACTACCAGTATTTTTATATAATATATCGTCGCCCACGCTCCGAGGGCTTTGCGGAAGTGTAGGTGTGCGTATATTGTGTCTACTCGGTATATACGCACGCACGTACACATACGGCGGCACTAATGTGCAATAATAATAAAAGTACGCCGGCGCGGCGTGTAAAATAAACGCGGGATCCGCGACGACGCCGCGGATGCAGCCAACTGCAGTCCGAGTTTTGGATTTTCGAAAACCCGATTCGGACTTGAAATCTCGGGGGGCTAAAGAAAATGTAAAACTACTATAGTCGTGTGTTTGTTTTCTAGATTTCGCATCGACGAATATCGCCAAAGTATTAATCTGCAAACCGACGACTGAAATGTTTTCTATTTGTTTTTATACTCGCCCTACATTACGGTGAAACTGTAGCACAGACCAGTTGCTCGGCTAGACTCTTGGAGACGAGTCTCGATGGCCAGCGCCAATGAATAAAACGAAAATCAATTGACACTTGTACGGGTCGGTGAAATTATCGTAAACACAAAAATACGAGTACAAACCGAACGGAAGTTTCCATCACAAATCTATGACAAATCGTTCAAATGCCCGTTTAATAGTTCAAAAGTCGACTACTATCGATTTCGAAAACAGACCGATGTAGAGTCCGCGGTTTAGTCATAATTTCAAAACAAACAGCGAACGGTTCCGATTCCACTGCATAACGCCTACATCGCTCGTACACTATTTTTTTTTATTTTCGATCTTCTATAGTAATAACATGGTGAGGACGCGTGATTGTTTTGGTATTCTCTTCGCGAACGACGACGGCCGATCGTCTCGCGTACGTCGCCGGGGCCCCGCAGGTCGAACCCTCGTAAAATGTCCTCGCGTTCTCGTGCTCGACGGGCTTGTTGCGTACACGCACCTACGGCGGCGACCGTATTATTATCGTGTATAGAACGACGACGGAAGTTGTTATCGGCGCAGTAGTTGTAAAATAATACGCCGCGCGTACGTCGTCGTGCTCGGTCGACCGTTTTTATTGCGCCGCGTTCTCCGGGCCCGCTTTCTTTCGGCCCGCTCGCTCGCTCGCGTTAGCGACGGCAGCGCAATCAATGTTGTCGTTTTTAACGATACTATACAACTCGTACCGCCTCCGCCGATCTAATGTCCGGCAATAAAAGGGTCGCGGCGGCGGCGGCGGCGATGACCAGTACAGTATATATACCGTACGTATATTACGCGACGCGAGGAGGAAGGACTCGGCGGCGCAAGGAGAGAGAAAGGAAAAAAAAAAAGGATCACCGCGCGCCCGGCATAAGGGTTAAGTCGTAAAGCAACCCTTAACACGAGCCAATTACATCGAACCGTTGCCACCGCAAAGTAGGGTCAATCCACTACTATATATATATATACGTACATATACACGCGAGGGGATGGCGAGGCGGACGGGATCGCGCCGGATATATTGTTTCCTACCGCCGATATTATATAGCCATACCTGCGCGTCGGACGTATAATTTCAACTCGAACGAAACTCTGCAACTTCCGCAGCGCGGTGTCCCGTATACACGTATTTATCTGCGGCGGAAAACTCGCGGTTTTCGATCGGGGTCTAATCGGCCGGCGATTCTTCACGGTCGACGTCTTCAACGCGGTCGCTTACACATGGTCCGGCAAAACCTCCCGTATTTCCAAAGGCGACATTACAAATAAACAGACAAAGATACGGACGATTCATTTATGCCATTTTACATCGAATTCAACAATAATATTATTGGTTTTAAACAATATTATGTCCGTTACTCTTCGTGTCGTTTCCTATTGAACCTATGGCCTCGGCGATCGCCTCCTCGAGTGGCCCGATTATTACGTACACGTCCAGGAAACAATGTTTGTCTCGAAACGGGCCGACGCGCGACGGTTCACAAAAACGCCGCGAAGTGTAAGCTGCTGTGGCCCCGTCTCGATGGAACCGGACGCATTCGTTTTATTATCTATCGACACCGCAATACTCGGCGTTTTATCAAAATACGGGAGGTTTTCACGCCCGAAACTGGCATACGTTCAATCCATTCGCAATCGTGGTTGCAGCGTATAAAACGCGTTGTTTCGAAAAGGAAAATCCGATGACGTATCTTGTCCAAGTGTGATTTTTTTCGCGTTGACGACGACGTTATCGCAGAGAATTTCCCATTTTCGATTTCAATAAAACTTACTACTATTCGTTAACGCTCCGGAGTGGCCGTAGTGCGCGAGCGCGTTATATTATTTATTGCGAGCGAATTAATATCGATCGATTGTGTGTGTTTTTTTTTTTTATTGATATTTCGGTGCCGGCGCGCGGATTAAAAGCAAACGACGCGCCGTTTAAAGTTTCGGGTTATTGGATTTCTCGTCGCGCCGTGTTGTGTGTGTACGCGCGATTTATGCATTCGTTTTGACACTCGCGAATTCCGCGCGCAAATATAATATATACGTATTATAATAATAATACGCGCCGCCGCCGCGCCGTTGTGATATTTTATTACCGCCAACGAAAATATATACGTATATTAAAACCGTACTCTCAATATGTCGTTTATGAAATAAAATAAGAGCATCTCGTCTGCGCGTATTATTTTATATACTCGCCGAATATTCGCGTCGTCGCGGATTTAGGCGCGCAAACTCGGACGGTTTCGAAAAATAATAAAGACGTTTCTTACACACACACACACACATATATATTTTATATTATATTTATACGCGCGAGTATGATATATACAGTGGCGCGAAAACAACGGCGTGTAATAACATTGGAAATGTGCGAAAACTTCTATATATATATATCTCGCGAACGTCTTTTATGACGTTTTGGAAACAATCAAAACTTTCGGCGAAATCTGATCGAACCCTCGGCGACTGGAAATAATAGCATTCAGAGCCGTCCCGAGTATTTAATATAAATTACATACATATATATATATACGTACACGCGCTTTTCTGTAGTATATATAATAATACGTATAATATCGCCGCACATATACCGATGCTCGAACAATAAATCGCGCGTTCGCTCTTTTCGGCGACACTTCCGTTCTGTGCGCCGTGGCGCGCGCGTACGACAAAGTTTTCGCGAAAAATCCTCCGCGCGCATGTACGTTATAATATTATCTCTCTATATATATATATATAAAGAAAGAGAGGTCACGTGTGTCGTCACTGCTGCCGCCGCCGCCGCCGCCTCGCTCGACAAAAGATTCCATAAAGTTGATATTAACGCGCACACTTGACGTGCAGTGTCTTACAGATATAACATCTAGTCAGTATTCTTACATAATACGTATTATATATATATATATTGTACTCGCAGACTTTATGTATTTACGGAACTTCGAAGGACGCGAAATTAAAAATATCGCGATACATCACGGCGACGACGACGACGATAAGAGTGCGACAACATTCCGCCCTCTCCACTCCTCGTCAAATCGACGAAATAATAAGGTGTCGCGATAATAGTAACAATAATCAGGGCTCGGGACTTAAAGCATTTGCTCATTTTTATGGATTTACCTAAAATGTAGCAGAGTGCTATAGAAGTGTATGTTATGTTACAACACGTTCAATTTTGAAATCTGAGAGTGTTTTTTTTTAGTGATTTTTCAAAAAAAAAATGCTTATTTCCAGTTTTTCTGATAATTGTTGCTTTTTTGACCAGTTTTTATACTTTTCTATGATTATCTCCTGCAAAGTTGTTTTTGATTGAATTAAAATTAAATATAATATTCTTATCTTATCTATACGTTGTCGCGTAGTCCAATATTCAATAGTTTTGCTTAAATTTAAGTTTTTTTAAATTCTTTATTTGAGTGCCTATAATGATGTTTTTAAGCGCTCTTTTAAGCGCTTATTTTAATGATTTTAAGTGCTTTAAGTCCCGAGCCCTGGTAACAATAACACTGTAAAGTGCATCGACGCGACGTCTTCCGTTTGATTTTCCGTATCGACTACACGTCGTCGTCGCGTACCCACAGGGACGAGCAACCGACGGTTTTCATCCGCCTCGCCGTCCTTGTTTTTAAAATTTTTCAATTCTCCACTCGGAGCAGAACAAATACACAGAAAACAGCTATTTGTCGCACAGGTAGAACGATACAAGTATTATTGTTGCTTCGATTTACTAGCTGACTGTTTATTTTTAATAACAACAAACATCGTTTGACCGTAATAACTATAGAGATCGGATTCGTTTCACGTCATTCCCATTCCGAATAAACCAATTTGCTTTTGCTTTTTTTTTTAGTTATTCCAGCTATGGAATTTGTTCTATAGTAACAAAAAAAGGATCACACTTTGGTGGATGTTCGTTTTCGACGTATAAAAATCTCCCGTCAGACTGAGTCACTACTGCAAATCTTGCAAAACATATGGTAATTAATTATTTTTTATTTACTTTTATAACTATGTTCATGTTAATTTTCGGTCACGCTTCGTTTTCGCTTTCACAACGATTTTGTGCTGTTTTTTAAGTTATTTATTATGCTCTAAAATCCGAGCCCTATAAATGGCTGGTTTTTTGATAATATGAACCTATATCGTCGTCGTTTACAGGCACTCTCGTCGTCTAGTCTAATTTTCGTAATATTTTATGTTAGGTTTGAAATTCGTATACGTCAGGCGTCTTATATTTGAGATTTAAGTATAATAAATATTTTAAGGAAACAGGACCGCCGCGCCGCCGTGAACGCGATATTTCCCATCGTTTTCAAAAAAAAAGAAAACAATCGTATAATGTGGCCCGCGCAGACGTTTTAGAGACTACTCGGCAGTTGCCCCGAACGCGTGGCGCAGGACATTTCGTCGAGCGCGACTCCTGCCGTGTGTACAAACGATTACCGTCGTCGTCGTCGTATTACTACGATGCGCACACCCGAGTTTAAATTATTATCTTATTGTGTACACTTCACGTCATTTTCCTCGCCGCGTTCGAATCGCGCTTCGCTATAACGATATTATAACGTTTTATTTATATTTTCATCGAATTATCTACGTCCTAATAATTTCAGAATATTGTTTGAGAGCTTCAGTCTTTTCACGTTCGAAAAGTCACATTCTTTACGCACATATTATATAATACGATATAATATACGTGTGCGTCGCGGTTAAAGCGGCGGCGGTGCTCGCCGCGCTCAGTACGATTTTATTATTCGTTCGTGTGTGTTGCACACGTATATACGCGTGCGTATATATCGCGCCAGTCGTAAAACCGTTTTTAAATTTTAAAAAACAATCTGTTTTTTTTTTTTTTTTTCGAAATTCGGTTTGATGAATTACAATAATAATAATTGTTAACTCGCACGTTTATTTCGCTCGGAATCGTCGGTTTTTCGTCGTCTACGAATTTAATATTATAATAATATATCGCTTCGTACCCGAAACGTCCCCCCGCGTGTACGTATGTTCTCGCGTATTTATTATTGTCATTTGTTTTGTTCGACTGCGAACGCGCGTAAAAAAATTGAAATCGCTCTCGGTAAAATCGTACGTACGAGGCGTGACTGCAATAAGTAATGAGACTATAATTCAATAAAATACGTACGTATATTTAAATATTAAGGTACATCGATGCGATCCCCTTCAAAGTACTCCCCTCCCACCACTATACACTGGTTCCAACGTTTTTTCCAGTTATCATAACATTTCTGGAAGGCTTCGACTGGAATGTCCTGGACAGTGTAACGCGACTACGTACAGTGTACTAAATAACGACGCGCGATGTTTTACGGCAGGCGTACGCTTGTTTTTGCAAGTTAATCGCGACGTACAACGCGAGAACAACGTAGAATTATGTTTTTTTTCCCCCCACTCGTTCCCCGCAGTATCGCAGTATATCCTAGACGGTAGAAAAATAACGTTTTAGTCGCGATCAAACGGTCGACAGACGGTTTCGGAGCGCTGGGAATCGCGTCGACCGGAATTGTCTCCCGAAAAATCAGCGTCTCGATGCCGCGCCGTCGAGAATGACGTAAAATAATAGCCCCGACTGCAGTTTGCTATTTTTGTTGTACATTGACCACGTACCGCAACAAATATTTTTGACCCGGTAGATGTGCTTTTGAGTTTGGCGCGACATTCGACTCGTCGTCGCAATAATATCACGCGGTGGTGCTGCGAAACGCGTTCACACGATTCGATATTCTAACCGTATCGGATATTTTCTCGATTCGGTGTTTTTCGGTTGGACTGTGTTCAGACACTCGGTTTTCGTATCGTATGCGCACCGAGACGCGTGAAGATGGACATCTACAGCAACGGATTTCGAATCGAAGATTCTGCGGGGTACATCCTATTGTGAGTCAGAGAAATATTTTGGGCTCTTTTAATGCGCTTATTACGTGTCAATTACGACGGGACGAAACAAAATTTTCAACATTATTTTCGAATGTCGATATACCACCTACTTAGTACTTTCGATGACCTACTGAGAAGAGTAGAAATCAGTTTGACAAGGCAAGACACAATTTTTATTATTATGAGAGCAAGCCGTAATTATTAAAATATTAATATAAATTGTAATAAAACACAAAAACGTTGATATTCGTCAGGAGCACGGACGGAAAATGACGCACGAATCGTCTGAACGCAGTGTATATAAATACGTACATTGCCACCGTAAACCTTATCGGTTTTTCTACCGCACAGCCGAAAACGATTTTCAGTGACAAAACCGACGGTAATTTTACCGAACACTTACAATACCGTATCGTCTGAATACACGCATTTAAATTATGTTGACACTGGCTTATTACACGGTAAAATCACCGATACGGCAAAACCGCCTCTAAGCATTTTTACGATGTGACGCGAACGCGAACGCGACGAGAAAACGTCGTGAAAACTATAAACGTCTGCCAAGCCGACGAGTTTAGCAGAGTGTACAAGTATCGTCGAACGTGTTTCCTCGTTGCTGCGTCGTTAAGAATCGAAAAGGAATTCGCGACATTGACATGACCATCGAGGGGCCGTTGTCTAATTGCAAAACGAGAAAATCAAATCAAAATCCCCTCGGAAACACTCGTTGGCGCAGAAAACACACCAGACGCATTATTTAACGCCAACTGCACACACACACACGTACAAATACGTTTGTACTTATATATATTCGATCGGTTCGGGGCGGGCGCGCGACACTTTGTCTAAACGTTTCGGACAGAACCGGAAGAGACGAGAAAACGCGTCTAATGGAATTAGCGCGACGCGTCGATTAAGACGCGCGTTGTTGTGTGTACGGCGGAAAAGCTAATTTTCAAAGCGAAACCAAAGTGCGATAAACCCCCCCCCCCGCCGCCGCCTTTGAATATCGTCGTCGTCGTCGTCGTCCCCCGCGCCCCCACGTGTTTTCTCCGCGAGTTTTTCGACGACGACGACGACGCGTCGTCGTTTTCGCACAACCCGCGCCCATGTATATACGACAATAACGATTGTTTTTTAAAGCGTTCGGGACGAGATTTTCCGCCGAAAGTCCCAAAGAAATTATGTAAACGAACGAGCGGGCGGATGCCTTTTTCTCATCTCGCGCAGATCGACGCCGTCATAAGAAATATAAACTCGGATTGTTTATCGAACAATACGCACTCCTAGAACAAAACTGAGCCATATTTACTCTATGGCTGTATACTTACTTTTAATTTATCCAAATTATCACTCAAGTCAAAATTCAAGACTGCCTTATTTCGACTCGTGGCATTCTCGCACTGAATAAAAACCAATGTTATCGTGTGATATGTTGAGTGCAAAACAGCAACATTTAGAACGAAATATGACTATAAAGTGGCCATCTAAAAATCAATTTCTGTATGCAATAACAGTCACTGAACTTGAAAAATTGTAAATGGCCACAAGTCTAAATTTTTGGGTTTAAGAGTGAATTTCGTAATATTGTAAAGTATGATTGTAAGTAGTAATTTAGTGTTAAATTTGGCAGTCTTTTTCTAGCAGTGCGCGAGTATTATTATACTCGTCCGGTATAATATTGTGAAAACGTAACGCCGAGTTCTTTGCGGAGAAGAAAAATGTTGAAAATCTGAAATCGCTATTATTGTTTCATATTATGTTTTATTTAAACGTCTAGATTACGTATTAGTTTCGTCCGGTTAAATATTTATCGGAACTCTTGCATTTTCCAACGTTTCGTATACGAGATACGAGTCGATGAGAACGAATCGTTCGTTTCATCGTAAGTCCGGGGGTCGGAAGTCACGGATAAACAACCCTCGTGAACGAATCGCGCAAACACACCGCTGCTGTATTTACCGTATTTATACGTCGTCATCGTTCGCCTGATAAAATAGGAGCGGTTTTATTTTTGAAAAAAAAAAAAAAAAAACGATCACATAATTATTGAAACTCACACACATACGTATTATGCGCGTCGCGTTGTTCCCTCGTATTATTATCATACAGCGTCGCGGAGTCGTTTAACGATGGGTTTTCCATTATTTACAATTTAATTTACAAACTTTGATATAGTATTATGTGAAAGTTATATAAATCCCAACAGCGAACACACACGCGCGCGCGCGCGCGCTCGCTCGCTCGCGTTTGCCCAATTAATTAAAAAGTTAATACCGAATTATGGCGGCGCGCGGCGCGCGACGATAGGGAGTCGGTAAATCGTAAATTTACGAGTCAAAGTTCAAACAGTGCGCTCGATAAACGATTGTTGTCGAAACATCTATTCCGAACGATAGTAAATACGACGACGTCGTCGTCGTCGTACGAATCGTTTAGTCGTCCGCGCGTCGACTAATCATCGTTATTAGGCCCGACGAAATGAATTCAAAATCTGAGCTCGAGCAGTATTACGTTTGCTAACTTTCCCCGTCATTCACGGTTTGCGTTATTCGTTATCCTGACGACATATTACATAGTACAGTCCAACTCGCTATTTAAACAACGTGAACAAATCTCGTTTCACTCGAATATTTTCGAGTGGATAACTCGAAGTTTCTAGTCTTATTATGAAATTGTGATATTTCCCTCGTGTTTATATTCTAATATCGAAAATAAGGTTTATCCAACTGGTCGACTACCACTACACGACAATGCGTGACTTTTTTTTTCAAATAATTTCCTTACCTCGTTTTTATTTATACATAAAAACACATGGTAAATATTTTTTACTACATTACTTTATTTACTACATAAATGTAGTAATAGGAATTAATATATTTCGTACTGTTTTGAACATTTTTAATTTGTACGACTCGAACTTTTTTTTCCGGTTCGAACTGTAATATTATGTAAACGCGTTCTCGGGCGCGTCTTTCTTCTTCTGTAAATACGTCTTGTTGTTAGGTGTCGCGCGATTGTCGCAGTGTGCCTATCGAAGAGACTGGTCGAAAAAACGACGACGACGCTATTTCGTCGACGGCGACGTTTGAACGAGGTCCTGTTACCGGAAACGTTCGCTATTTTATACGATTTTCCAAACGAACCGATGGCGGTGGCGCGCGCCGCGCGGTCGACGAAACGGCGGGCTCATCCGGCGGGCTATCGATCGGCACGTTAATTTATTTCGTTGGTATAAAATCCATCCGATTTAATACGATTTTTCTCGCGCGCGTGTTTGTTATTCGCTCGTTTGACGTACACTCGGCGAGTCTCGTCGCTCCGCCGCCGCCGGGGAAAATGATGGTTGCGGACGAGAGGGCGGCGGTGGCGGCAGCGGCGGCGACGACGACGACGACGACGACGACGCTGGCTTATTGAAAACCTTGTCGTACATTATTAATACTAATCTGGCCCGGAGCCGAGATTACTGCCGGTCCGTCCGTCCGTCCGTCCGTCCGTCTGTCTGTCTGTCTGTCTGTCTGTCTGTCTGTCTGTCTGTCGTTCGTCTTTGACGTTTGTTTTGCGCGAGCAAAGACGGAATAAAAAATAATGCGGCGCGAGGATAATATGCCAACGAATATATACGTAAGGATAATCATCGATTCCCCGTCGTCGCAGTGTTGCGTTCGCTCCTTCTCCTCCGCGTCGTCATACTTTATTAAACCTTCGCCGATTCGTCTCCGCACACGACAGTCAGTCCCTGCGCCAGAAACGACGGCCCCGGGGGAGACGCACGAGGGAATTTTTAATTCGTCGTCGACTTTTCCCGCGGAAACGCGCCTCGGCGGCTGCAGACCGGATAAAATATTATATACGTATATAAAACGACCGTCGTCGGCGTATAAAAAGCGCTTGTTACGAAATAATATAGGTGTCTCTTGTACGTTATTATTACGCTGGCTGCGGGTAGTGGGTGGGGGGGGGTGGGAAATGAAAAAAATGAAAAAATCGACGCGACCGCCGCCGCCGCCGGAACGAATTATTCATGCGCTCCGAGACGCGCAGCGCAGCCACTCGATCTCGGCGACGACGACGGACGGCCGTCGGAGTAATAATAATAATTGTATTATTTCCGCGTCGATTTTAACGAACCGGGAAATGAGGAAAATAACATAAGGAACAGGAATTAAAGGTTTCGCGCGTTGGCGCGGACCGTCTTCGGTCGACCGTTATATTTATTTTATGTATAACGTACGTCGTATATACGCGCGCTACCGTGGAAACGTATTCTATAATTGACTGTGGCGCGTAGGTGTGCGTGCGACGATCTGTAATTTCCTATTACGATGCATAATATTCGAAACAAAATTACTCTCGACGAATATTGGAATTATAATAAACTATAATATTCGTTTTAGCAGCACTGTTAGAATCCTGCAAACGCGTCCGAGGCAGGTCGGCGTAGGCGGAAAGTAGTAGTCTAGAATTCTATGAAAAAAATAATAAAAAATTTCACCACTGACGGATAATTGTATTTTTTTCAAATATTTATGGATTATTTTGTATATTTCAGTATTAATATGGTTCCTTACGTGTGTATGAATATTTTACATTCTTAAAATAAACAAAAGTATCAAAAATATTAACTAAAATAATCAGAAATTAAAATGGTCTACAAGTGTAGACCACGCGCCTAACGAAGGGTTAAAAAAGTGTAAAATGTTGTAAATCGTTGTAACTTATGGGGCTCCTACGTCTCGTTGCCGTTCTAGACCCGCGGCGGCGGCGCGTGTACACGCAGACATCGGAAAACGATCTCGCCGGGCGTATTATTTTCGAGTATCAGTAGTGTGGCGCGCGTTATTGAAAGTATGAGAGAAAACGCGCCCGAGTCGTATAATAGTAGTCGTTCTACGCGACGACGACGTGCTGCTGCTGCTGCTGCTGCTGCGAGAGTGTAATAACGCACACGTGTTCGATATATATTAAATTGTATTTCGCAGACGTGCGTATTACGATTATTATTATAATCGTATATAATATAATATACGCGCGTATTGTTATTGTGTGACGCGATGCGATGATGTACAACTCGAACGGAAACCCTCTAACACGTATTTATCATTTTAATTGCGTGTAAAAATATGCACAGACATTCCGGGAAAGTGGAAAATTATAGGTTCCGGGAATGCTCCGCATATAAGACACCGCCGCCGCTCCGATAATATACGTACACATGTACGTACGTACGTACGTATATATACGTATGTATTAATATAATATAATTGTGCCTGTTATAAATGTCCACTAATGGGAGGTTTTGGCCTCGTATAAACCCGTATTACTCAACTCGGAGGAATTCGAAACTACCCGTCATTAGAAGGGGTCGCGCCGTTATATTAAGAGATATTAGCGGTCTCGTTGTAATTGGTTTTTTTTATTTTATTTTACATAAATTATACGGACGCGCGACGTTTTTTCGTTTTCGTCGAAACGTCGTCGTCGTCGTCGTCGTCGTTACCCCGGGACGCGTCGTAAATATTCGTCTCGACGATTTTTCCTCGTTTCCGTCGTCCGAGTTTGATCTCCGCGCGTGAAATATAATTTCGATTTTCTTCAACCGTACGCCAGAGGAGGCATGTCAAACTCAAAGTTTGTCAAGCGGGCCAATATTATATCGAATAGTTTACCGTTTGGGCCGCACATAAAAATGTATGAGTACACGTTTTTCAATTTTATTCTTTATGTTTACAGCGATTACAACAAAATTAAAAAAAAAAACATGAACATTGAAATAAAATATAAATCATACTCTAGAGCAACGACGGTTCCCTAAACTAGGCGCGGACCACTCTATTTATTACCACCGCAATCCCTCTAGACCAGTTTTTTCCCCTCTCTTTTCTTATAGAAAGAACATCGTGTGCAGGATCAGACTCGTATGCGAGCGTTGTCCTCTCGAATACGTCCCGATCGGTCGAGAAAGTTCCACCCAAACGGTCGGAAAATAAATAAATACTTGTATCGAATCTCCCGTGGCCAATTAAATCTAATATACCATTGTAATATGCAAATCTCATCGAATCCGGACTCTAATTATTGTTATAACTAAAGCCCGAACTGCGGTAAATTTTTAATTTTTTTGAATTTTTCGAACGCCTTCGACGACATTATAGAAATGCGTTTCGATCGAACAAAGTAATTTATATTTGTTTTTTAGGCATACGTTTTTTTTTCCATACCATTTCTCAAACTATACTTGATGACTTTACAGAAGATTCTATTATTTATGTCATTATTTTTTATATATTATTCGACACGCGGTATTTTAATATGTAATTGTTTATAATCTGAAATTCGATTTTGAAACTCTTAAAAAAACCTTTTATGATTTTCGCGGTAACGAACCGTCGTCGTCTTTTCTTTTCTTTTCGCACGCTATCCGGGCGTATTTATGAAAGTTTCTCGGGCCCTAAATCACGACGACGCGACGCTCCTCGCGCCTGCCGATTAGGTTTGCCGCTCGAAATGTAAAATCTACGTCGCGCGTAGGTAATAATAACGCGATCGATACGCGATATTACGAATTATGGTGTATAATAATATAGTAGCTACTATATTATTATTTAGGCGGTCGCGTTATTCCCCGGTCCCGAGTATATTATATACCTACCTCTGTATATATGTATATTATATAAATCGGTCCGGGAGTCGAACGTTCGGCCGTAGATCAATTTTACGAGACCGTCTAGTTAAAAATTTAAATCCATTTTCGCGCCCGGTTCCGACGGCGTTCGCCGGTTGATTAGTCGGTTTTATTGCCGGCTTACGCCCCGGGGGAGCCGCCGCCGCCGCCGCCGCCGCGTCTTGCGAGCCGTAATATAAATACGGCGGCGATGACGGTTTCCAATATCGGGGTTTCGCGGGGCGGCCCGTTAACAAGACTTTGCAATTTGGCGAGACCGCCGCCGCCGCCGCCGCCGCAGTCTCTCGCCTCCGCCCCGCCGCGAGTTTAACGGTTCGGCTGCGAGCCGATTTTACCTGCGGAAAAGCAACGAAATTAATATAGTGTTGATCAAAATAAACGAGTCCTTAATGCGGCCGAGAAAGGGTGCGAATGGTTTCGCGCTTAAGGTCCGGCCGGCGAGCGGCGCGCGCGCGTTAAACCGGCGACGACGGGCCCGGCCTCCGCCGCCGCCGCCGCCGCCGGGTCCCCCAGGTGCGCTTAATTACCGGACCGGGATCAATTACGAATTAATAAGGAAACGTTCGAGGGGATGACCGGGGACGGACTATATCGCCGCGGCGCGCGTGTATATAAAGCGCGAGCCCTTTCGCAAAATCATCGTGTACTACTACTGACCGCCGGCGGCGATAAATCAAACGGCGGACCGGGCGGGGGCGGCAGCAGGATCTAACCTCAAAAACTAATGTGAACGCCGCCGCCGCCGCCGCCGGCGGATCGTAATTCAGGACCCGGGCGATATTAAATGCCCGCCGGCGCGACCCTTTCGCCCCAGTCGCCTCGGCGAAAACCGAGCGTTTCCCGAAACGCTTTGTGCCGCGGTATCGGCAAAACGCGCGTGTCTATATTATAATATCGCGATATCGTCCGATCGTTCGAAAAACCGTCGTCGGCCGTTGAATTCCAAGTCTCTCGAGTGAGATTTCGTCGACACGATAATAACGTCTACGGGCAGCGATCTCAAACTCAAATCATCTACGGGCCACAGATTTTTTTCACAAAAAAGTTCGCGTGCCAAATTTTAAGCGTCCTCTTATACACTAAAAACCGAAGGCAAATGAATACGTCATACAAAATGCATTTATCTAAATGATTATGAAATCATATTATTATGAAATCACTCGTATTATTATAATTACTATTACCAAAATTATTTATAAAAATATAAACAAAGTACCTCTGAATAGCGGACACTCTCGGTCGCCGAAATTTCGTCCGCTATTCAGAGGAAAACGTTTTTTTTAAATAAATAAATAAACTCAATAATTTTATTTTATATTATTTTTACATTAATACGTGATAAAACTAACGTTTATGAAAAAAATCTGCTACTTTAGTTTGTTTACTAATCGCAGGCGTTTTCTACACATAAGATAACTTAATAATATCGAGGTTTTCATTCAGGTATTTCAAAATATAGTTCTTAATTTAAGATAAAAATTATTAATAATATCAATGTCATAAAAGTGTCCGTTATTTTAGAGTGTCCCGTATTTAGAGGTTTCGCTGTAGTCGTGTTTATTTTACTATTATTATTACTACAAAACTATCGTCGAAAAAATAATACGATAAACTTAAAAAAAAAAAATTTGGAAAAAAATGTATTTTTTTGCGGGCCACGTGAAAAAAAAAATAATGTGATAAAAAAAAAATAAAACAAATTTCGATTATAATAATTTTATTCGATATTGAAAAGAAAATCAAGATTTGGTCGAGGCTGTTAAGTTAGCAGATGCAGCAAAACATGAACTTGAACAAAGAAGACAATATTCTACAGATAACTTCAACAACATTTTTGTGACTGTAGAAGATATATTTTGTAAGAAGTACAATATACCTGTGAGTAAACTGCAAGACTTACATCACGTCAAACTAACCGTTCTAACATTGTAACAGACTCCGTAGCAGATTATTATAAAATTATTATTTACATACCATATTATCATGATTTATTTATCACTCGTCTTCAAGATCGCTTCCTCAAACATCGAAATACTTTGTCCAACTTCTCATGTCTTTTTCCTATCGAAACTAAATCTTTAGACACAAAGTTGCTTGTAAAACGTTGTTTGAAACCTACAGTTGAATTTTACATCAAGATTCCCCAGAAATTTGGATAAGCGAGGTAGAAATTTGGCGACGACGACTAGTGTCGGTAAAAATATCCGAAACGCCCTTGCAGATGCCGTTGATATTTGTAATGCAGATGCATTTCCAAATGTTCATAAAATGTTACGTGTAATGTCAGTTTCGCCTGTGACCACAACGACTAATGAAAGGTCATTTTCAACATTACTTCGGCTGAAAACTTACCTACGATCAACAATGGGTGAAGATCGCGTAAATGGACTGGCATAATTAATTAATATGCATCGTGATATAAACGTGGACATAAATCGAGCACTGGTACAATTCTTTTCTGTCCCTCGTCGTCGTGTAAATTTATTAAAAAAATGATTATAGATACTTAGAAAATTAATAATAAATATGTTATAATCAGGGCTCGAGACTTATAGCACTAAAAAATCATGAAATATGCGCTATAATATGCACTAAAAATATGAAAATATGCTTTAAAAATTATTTATTTTAAATTTTTATTTAAACATTTATGAATTTATAATTATTAAAATTTAAAGAAAAAACTTTTATAATATAATTTTACAGTTATAATTTTCTACAAAATATAATGACTAAAAACTCTTTCCTGTTCTCATTAATTTGTACGTGTCGAATTTTGTCGATCTGTAAAATATACAAAACACAATATTATTGACTTGCATTGGGATATTTTAGGAATATTTTTTTCAATCGACAATGAGTTTTTTAACGTCCCAAAACTGTCGATCACCGATGAGTGGCCGAAATATGTATTTTTGCAGGACTGAGCTTTCGATTTTTACATTAATTATAGCAATAAATAGCAAAATAGTGGAAAAAATAGCAAAACCTCTAGAATATGCAAAAATATGCACTAAAAACTTTTGGTATTGCGAGTTCGTTTTTGTCTGAAATGGATTTATTATTGCTTATACTCTGCTATCTTTTTTATAAACTACAAAAAAATATGCAAATGCTACAATAGTCTCGAGCCCTGGTTATAATACTATTTGCTAATAATTATTAATGTATCATATATTTATACATCATTTTTTTTTCAAAACACCCCCCCCCCCCATTCTGAAATCCTGCGCACGGGCTTGGACGGGAATAGTTTGCGCATCATGTGGTCGATCGGCGCGCGACAATCATCGATCGTCATCGCCGAGAGAATCACTATCTGTCCGCGCGTATACGCGTAACATATAATATCGTATTGTTTCGCGCGCGCACGAACACATCCCTCGCATACTTCCCCTGTCTCGCCCGTCATGGCTGCGAAAATTTTAACTCGAATCACATGCAGTACGTGTTTGTACGATGTATAAGTAATTATTATCATTGTCGTTATCGTATTTATAAACGGCGGCGACGACGACGCGACGGTCGGTCGGAAGGGGGGGATATTCGTTCATTGTCAAAGAAAACCCTGGAATGCGCAAATACCGTTCCGGCGACAATTCCGAATTCGAAAACGAGGAAATTGTGCGGTGTGATCATTTGGCGTCGGCGCAGCCCCACGTTTCGCGCGCGCGTTCGGACAATGAATGCGGTTATAATAACATACGGTATATATACACGTCCCAGCCCGCACGCCGAGCCACGCGTGATGTACACTGTCGGATTCGAAATTAATAACACACGCGCGGCGTAGTCACGTCACTTTTGCGGAGGACACGGCGGCGAAAATCGAATAATTATTATGTTATCCTGCGTCGACGACGACCAAGAAAGACCGTTTCTCCCTTTCTCCGACGTCGCGTCCTACAATAATATACCACGTCAACTACAGCTCGCCGCCGCCGCCGCCGCCCGTTTTTGCAGTCGCTATTTTAGGGCCGCCGCGGCGTGTTAACGCGGATGTCGGATGAGATTATTATTATTATCGCATATAAATATATCGGGTCGACGACGACGACGGTTTGCCACTCGACAGACGTTTGATTTTGTACACTCGCGCAGGACTCGCGCGTATTATTATTATTATTACGTCTCCTTTGCTGCGAGCAGTCTCCGTCTCGTTATCTCTAGTCAAGTTCGTGCCGTATAAACAATATACTATCGTACGCATATAGCCTCGTCGAAGCCGCAATAACGCGACACCAATTATTATTATTAATTAATTATTATTAAATCGAAAATAAAACGCGCGAAACTCGTGTACGGTAAACGAGTCGTTTCTTTACGTATACGTATATTATATCTTTACGTAATGAAATGTCGTCGAAACAATTCGCTCGATGTCGTTGGAAAATAAATGAAAAAACGTTTTTCGCATCGTTTCGAACCATTTAAATGATTAAATTCTCCTAGACGGTATTAATTTCATGAACTCGTTTTCGTCTTATTTGGTAACAGCCCAAAGCGTGTTTAAAAAAAAACAGTCGCAGTTAATATACGAGCCTATAATATGGTACCTTTTTTCTTCTTCGTCGTCTGTTACAGCTGCTAACCGCAGTGATCAGATCATTCTTCGTCTCTGAACTCGAACTTTCATCATAATATTGTGTACATAGAAAATACGCTCCGGTTAGGGTTAGATCAGGCGGTAAGTTACCGTTAGTGTTTGAAAATTTCATGAAATTTAAAAAAATGAAATATTTCAATTATCATTATTTTTGTAGTTTTGTCTTGTAAAATATTAAATAATATTAATCTAAATAAATTAAATACCACCTCATTAGTCATTGACACAGAATTTTTTTCTCAGTTTCAATGTATAATAAATAATAATATGTTGTATTTTTATTTTGCTGTACCTATTATTTGATGTAAAAATGTAAAATAAATAAGGAATAGGTAGTAAACATAATAAAAATATTAAAAAGAAACAGTAAAAGGAAACCAGTACTTGGGTATATCGTATTATAAAGATCATAGTTTTCTTACTATAATAATCAAAATGTAATTATGTAATTAAATATAACAAAAAACATAATAATTATTTATATATACGTATTTCACAAAACATTGAAATATTTCTCATACTTCAAACACTATATAGTTACCGTTTCGGTTCGAGCGGACCTCGAGACGATCGTTTCGATATTCTCTTTAAACGCGCGTCGGTCGTTCCGCCGATAAGGGATGATATATAAGGATCGCGTATTTTTCCGTAACGGTTTGTTTTTCATAAATAATTATTATTTGCCATTCGAACGAAACCCGGACGGCCGCGGCAGTCGATCGCTGTCGGCGCGGAAAATATAAAAGCTCGTGTTTTTGTTTGTTCTTCGGATTAGTTATGCGTATGATCGCGTAAAGTCAATGAAAGTCGTCTCGTACGGCCCGAGTTTCGTACGTATATACACGGACTGCCGCGTATATAATGTTTATATTGACTCGGGTCCGATTTCACAGCGCGAATTACAAATGCGTGTAGTATATATATACACATCAAAGTCGCTCTTTGGCGTGTGTGTGACGACGTATATTATACGCCGTCGTCTATAAGGTTTTTATGTCTTCGACAAATCTCAAACGGAGTTCCGTGTTTCGGGCCGCCGCGTTAACAGCTTCTTTTATATACGCCACTTTGAAAGTAGCGCCGCGCAAAAGTACTTACGTATATACACAGTATATACAGCGGTAATTATGCATGCATCTTTACGACTTTGCGATACTCATTACTTAATAAAACGGAAATGCACTCGGCTGTGTACGGCGAGAACGCATTTAATAAAAACGTCATGATTATTACGTATTACATAATATTATAATAGTGCGTACTCGTACTATATTATGAAACACGCCGCCGCCGATCGTCGACTATTATCCGTTCGGGCGAAGAGCGTTTACAACGCGCGTCAATCGATATAATACGGTAAACAACGGTGCAGTGCGTGTAACGCGTACGTGTAACCGTTTCCACCCTGTCACGCGTCGAAGAACGACTCTACATCCCCCTCCCCCGCGCTCTCGCTCTCCGACGTGAGTATTCACGTTTTTTTTTCTCCTCCTCCTCCTCCTCTTTTAAATTAATAACTCAGATATGATCCCTTTAGGCGTTACGTTTGCGTCTGGGTTTCGCTATAGAGTTTTCGAATTAAAAAAAAATAAATAATACCATCCCGCACAAGTGACGTCCTCCAATTCATCCTTTTTCGTATTTATTTTTATTATTTTTCAATTGGATGAGTTCAAAAATCTATAATAATATAATGAAGATATTTTTTTTCCCCCGCACGGGGCGGCGGCGGCGGCCGAAGGAGTTATTGACGTGGAACGAAGTTTTGTGTGTGGTGCACGTTCGGTGTACGGGGGGAGGGAAGGAAGGAAGAGGAGAAAAAAAAAAGGAAAAAGGAAAACGTGTCCGTCTGCAGCCGAGATTCTCCCCTACCGCAGCACGCAATAATTGTGTGTATACATACACGCGCGGCAGACACACATATACAAAAGACGGGACGACATAATATCCACGTATTTTACCGTTCGATGCTCATTTCGCATCCCTTATCTGCCTCGTCCCCACAGGATGACGGGGGCGGCGGCGGCGGCAAAAGTAAAAGTTATTTACAATATTCCGAACGCGCAGAATGTGCTCGCGGGGAAATTGAAACATAATTGAATGGCTCCGTATTGTGTTCGACTAAGCGAACGCGCAGCGACTCGACGAATGTTTTGTCGTTAACGTGCCATTAAGTTCGAACAAACTTTTCTTCCTTTTTTCCCCCCCCCCCCCCCCGTATTTCTCCTCCTCGTTTTCTTATTTTATTTTATTTCATTTATTTATTATTATTATTATTTCGTTTTTACAGTGTTCAATTCCCCTCCCCCCTCTAATTAGACTCTCCGAAACTACTGCGTTATTGAAAAATACACTTTTGATTCGTTTTTAAACCACTATATACACTGTGTACAATAATCTAACGTGCGCGTATACCGCGCACACCCCGGTGACTTTCTTTTCACGTACCACTGCGCACTCGAATGCGCGTTCGGCGACGGCGGCGGCGGCGCGGCGGCTGCGGTGCAATTGACATGTCCCGTTGTTGTTTTTTCTGTGTTAATCAGTTTGCCGGATAATATAAAATTATACACGCGCCCGTAATGACTTTTCCCCTAATATTGGTTTGTCGAAAACACGCCGCCGTCCCTCCTCTCGTTGTTCGCAGATCAAAACCGTTTCCTTATTGCGAATCGATATCGCGCGCAGCGTGTTCGACGAGGCGTGTGCAGCTCGTTATTTTTCATTTGGCGAAAAGTCGTCGAGGACGAGAAAAACTGTACATCTCGAAACAGGCGATCAGCAATAATATATCTTAACTCACGTCGTCGTAAACTCTTCCGTTACTCTCTCGTCTCTCGACACGTCTATTTTAAATCGAAAATCGCCGTCGTCGTGATCTTCTCTGCACGAGTAACAACGACAATACGCTCCTCCGTTTTATCATTCGTCCGAGGTGTAACGATTATTATTCGTGACGACGACGATATTACATAATATTATTATTAGTAACTCGCGACTTTACCGAGTCCTTTCGCGGTCGGTCGCTCGGCAAAGCCTCTCCGTCCTCTTTCGGCCACGTCGCGGCGCTAAAATCGTTCGATCCGTCACTTTCTCTCTCCGCACGTTATACGATACGCCGCGTAGTCGCACGTTTTGAAATAATCATTTTATAAAATATACCTGCGCGGCTCTTTTGGAAACGCCGTAATCGAGTGTCGAATGCGCCGGGGGCGGGGGGGGGGGACTCTGCGTTTTCGTCGAGATTAAAGCCGGCGGGGTGAACTTTTCACCGCTAACGCTTCGCCGGGATAATATAACGACCGACGCAAAGTATCATTTTAATCGTCACCGTCGTCGTCGTCGTCGTCGTCGTCTCCGGGAAACTATATACAACGACTGTATTACGTATATATATATATACACTTATATACATATAATATATATATATACGCGCACAAGATCTCCGGTTACGACTCTACGGCGACGGCGGCGCCCATCATCATCGCCGTATAATTTTCTTTACGTCGAAAAACCGTCGTCGTCGTCCGCCTCTCCGCCCCCGCCTATACTGACTTCTAACATTTCAACGACGACACCTCCGCTTCCGGTGACGCTTTCTATATAATATGCGTTCCTCGAGCATCTTTTTAACCCTTCCGCGCCGTCGACCCCCCGCGGCTCACGCGCCCTCCGGCCCGACATTTCGAATTCAATCGTTCGCGAGCCTTTTTACTCGCGTTTCGGCTTTTAATGAATTCCGAACGCGGCGGCTGCGGCGTTTGCACGTGCACGATATAATATAATACGGCGACAGCGCCAGCGGCGGCGGCGGCGGCGAGGCGTTTCGAACGATGTTTCGTTGTTTTTTTTTGTTTTTTTTTTTATATTTTTTAATATAAGACTCGTCATCGCTGTAAACGGGAGTTCAAAGAGAAACGCGATTGTAATAAAATCGAGTGTCGTGTTCGGCCGCGAACGAAAATCGACGCGACGCGACGCCCGGATTGAGGTTTTTTGTCTCGTCCATTTCACGCGGCGGCGGTACAAAAAAAGACGGTGCCGTCGTCGAGAGGAGGAGGGAAAACGTTCCCGGGAACTCGCATTATTTTCACTCGATACGAAAAAATGTGATCGGAACTCGTACAGATGTACCAGGAGGCAGGTTCCGATTAGTTTGAAAGCATAATATAATGTTTGCGTTGAAAAAAAAAAAATCTACTCCTATTTGTTCCTATTGTTACAACTGTATTTTTCACATAAATTATGTGATATGATTTTTGTGAAAGTATCGTCTCAACTTTTAATACGCTCCGATCTCCCCCGCGAGGTGTTTTGTTCGGACGAAATACGATCGGTAAACCGTAGCTCGTACGTCCAAATACTTTTTTTCTACCCGCTATTTCCGCCGAATTGGCGAACTCGATTGCTACGAATGATAATCGTAAAATAACGGTTTTAGAATAATGATAATAATAATGCGTATCGCGTACACGTCGTCGGTTTGACGCCGCCGCCGCCGCCGCGTCGTTACGGTCGAACGGTCGTGCGAACCGAATTAAAAGGCCACCAGATGTTCGGATTCCGGAAATTACTCGGAGCCCCGCCGCAACGCGTCTATATATCGCGTAACCCCTTCGGCACGGCTGTTTTTCGGTCGCGCGAGCCAAACATAATTCGCCGAAAAAAAAAAAAAAAAAAAACGGCACGCACGCCGCGCCGCATTGCCGTCACGAGATATCCGCACGACGGCGGCGGCGCTCGTTATTTTCGCCCCCGCGATGCATCGATGTGCACGGTATATCGTACGATTATTATATTGTTTTATCGTTCGCGAAAATGCGGATCTTTATCTGCGCAATATTATTACGTTGCGTACAGGTGCACAATAACGTACGTATTTTCACCACGCCACACCCGCCCGCCCGGAGAGAACTTTTCGCCGGCGCGACCGTTTACTGCGGGCCCGCCGATTAAAGTCGTATCGTGCGGCTCCCGCGCTCGTAGAACGCCCCTTGTTTACCGACGACGAAAACACACACGCGCGCTTTACCCGATTTTTCTCCAAAAAACTACTACCCCTTTTCGCCCGTCTCGAAATCGGTGAACGCCGCGCGCGCTCTTCCGCGCCGCCGCCGGTTGTTTTCCGCCGTTCTGACTATAATCATCGTGTCGTCGAACGCGTTTGCGAACAAATACAAGTGTGGTGCGCGCGTCTTTTTCGCCAATCCGAACTAATACAGTCGAATCCGCTTAATAGAGACACACCGCTTAATTGGGACAATATTCTTCAATTACGAAAACAAATGTATACTTGTAGGGTAAACGTTCAACGCTTATCTGGGCCGCGAATCCGGATAATTGGGACATTTTTATCGAGTTTATTATTAATAGATCACGTAAAAAACCACATTTTGTTTTCAACAAATTTCTTTAGAAAAATTACCAGTTGAGTATCACTCAAATAAAAATGCACGGATGACTTCGGCCGTTTTTATCGAATGGTTGCAACGTCGGGATACGCGGAAATGGACAAAACAAAAAAGGCTATATATGCCTCGTCTCAGACAACTGTACTGCCCATCCTAATATATCTTTGAAAAACATCAAGCTTGAGTTCTTACCACCTAATATACAACGTCACTTATTCAGCCTTTAGATATGGGTGTCATCCAAAATTTAAAGGTTAAGTATATAGAGCAACACTGGTCAATTACATTTTAGAAAAGATTGAAGACAATTTACTTGAAACACAATCAACGGCAATAGATATGATAAAAATCAGTTTTTCAATAAATTTGTATGTTTTTTTAACTAATTTTTCTCTACCACGACGCGTTCACTCGCGAACGAATTTACGTAAAACGATTCGCATTCGGCAGTCACCCGATATTATATAATATAACTAGCTGAATAACCCGGCTTCGCCCGTTTGCAGTATAACTTTTTATTTTATCGGTTTTTTTTTAATTTTTACCCCTTTTACCCCTTTTAACCCCCTTAGGGGTCGAATTTTGAAAATCGAGCGTCGTGACGACGCTCAGAAAGGTATTTGGAACAATTCTGTGAAAAAAAATTGGAAAAAAGTTAAATATAGCGTCGTCACAAAATGGGAACATAAAAAAGGCCTGTTCTTTTATATATATAAAGCTGAATAACCCGGCTTCGCTCGTGTACAGTACAATCCGCCGGCTTCATTTTGTTCGGCTTGCGTGATGGCATCGTACACACTTTTTTGATGGTCATTTAATTCGTGAACATTTACATTCACAAATGTTTGCAATTCATTATTGATATCTCATACTGTTGTTCTCGTCGCAATTCTCGATCGAACAAATCATGCATTGAACGATCGGCCTATATTCAGTCGTTTTTGTCGTGGCATTTTTTACACCAAAATCCATATAATTGAAATTGAATAAAAAACAAACTCATTTAATCTCAAACTAATTAGTAGAAAATGTCATAGACGCACGTGCCACGGAAACAAATAATAAAACATGACCACATAGAGTTTATACACGTATCTCCATGGCAAAACAATAACAATGTGTGATTAATATTTTGCACTTAAGAGGCCATAACTCCGGAACCACTTATCGCACAGCGTACAAACTTCACAGAAACCATCTGCATATCAATCCTAATATGCCCTGAAATTTTTATCGAAATCGGTTCGGCGGATCTTGAGCTATAAAATTTATTCAAATGTACATCGATTTTTATATAATATATAGATAGATATATCGTTTCACCTGCTGCTGCGCCCCGCGCGAACGAGTCGTGACTAATTATTATACAACGTCTATTGGAAGCGACGGATTAAAAACCAAATACCGTTTGACGCGTTTCCGTGTATCGGCAAACAAAACGCGCGCGCGCGCGCGACGCGTCACGTGTAATAATAATTCCGTCGTCGTTAAGACGGTTAGTCGGGGGGCGAAGACTCTGAACAAAACGCGCGTATACACACACTCGCGCGCACTATTTGTATATAATATTATATACGTATACCTCTCGAGTGTGTATTTGTTGATAATTAATTTCGACAACCCGTCCGAGACGCATTCATACGACCGTGCGTATCGCCACCGTTCATTTTTGATTTCGCACGCCCTCTCTATATATTTATTATATTATATACATATAAGGACGTCCGTGTGGATTAACTAATGAGCGGATCTCTCGATGGGTGCGAGCGTATAGTTTGCGCGCGTTGACGTGTCGCCTCTCGTCGAGCGTTTGTCTGTGTGTGTGTGTGTGGGCCTGTTGCGAGGGTGTCGTCGTGTCATATCCTGCGCGTAAACGTCGGGCGGGTCGGCGAACGCGAGGGGAACGGAACGCTGAAAAGGGCTCTCCCGTCGCGTCGCGTACATTATTGTAATGCGACGTGTTGAACGCGCGCCGCGTATAACAACACGAGAGCGGTGTCGATGGAGAGAGGAAAAATCGCTAATTTCTCCGAAATCCATCGGATCTGCCGCTCTCTCGCGCGCGCCACTCGAAGCTGACTGCAGTACGCGAGGTGTGTATAGTATATACCTTATGGCGGCTGCAATTACGACGATAATAATAGTAATAATAATAATACAATTAAACTGCGAGTTGTCATCAGATCTCGCCGAGTTTGGCACGCGAGGAGATATAGTGTCCTGTTTCTTTTCGACAATCTTGGCCCGCTGATTATATTATATTGTTTAAAATATAAATATATATATGATTAGGGCCCGACGACGACGACGACGCGCGACGCTGTATCATGTGTACGCGGCACTCGTAAATCAAACGCGTGCGCTCGGAAATATAGCGTCGAGATGAGCTTTCCACGAACTCTCGCAGGGACAAAACGTGTGACGCGCGAGAATATTAATAATGAATTTTAACAACCGTCCGTTCGGTTTTATCTATCGCAATATTTCGCCGTCGCTACGTCTTAATTATATCACCTGCGAGTTTAGACTTTGTCCATTCCATATATTTGTCGTTTCGGTCTACGCTTCTCGACGGAGCGCCGTGTTTCCCGGAGGTCCTTCTAGTTTCAGGACTCGCCGAAGGCGCGGTTCGTCACAGCGTATATTATGATAATAAATCGTGCGATGCCCGCCGCCGCCGCCGCCGCCGCCGCCGTTCAAAGGTTAACGATTGCCAAAGCGTCGGCGGGGCTATATACACGTGTACTGCACGCGTAATACGCGCGCCGCGGAAGAGTCGCGAGCGCGCGGCCGAGGGTACGGACAACGGGACGGGGGAGGAATGATTTAATTAAATATTTAATCAGAAAACAATTCCAATTTGCTTTCGGGATTTGCTCGCACACACTACTATTATACTGGTGCCCCGGTGCCGCTGTTGCTCGTGCGTATTGTAAGAGAAAGAGAGGAAAACGCGGAGAGTCGGGCCCGGCATAATTATGCCAAAAGACTCGGCGGCGTGTAATTTGTAGCCACGGCAACAACAACAACTGCCGTCGTCGTCTTCTTCGCCGCCGCCGCCGCCGTGGTGTCGGTTTTTAACACCTCGTTTCGTTTACGAGATTTCAACGCGAGACCGGATCATGAGATAAAAAAATCGACGACCGATTTCGTCATCGAGGCTACTACGGTTGTTAGAGCAAAGGACGTGAATTAAATTTACGTATACCGAAAGAAGGGAAATTATTATTTTCGAGCGTCGTCGATTTGTTGTATACAATATAATGGAAATCGTTGCCTTCAACGGAGATCGAGTTATGATCCAAAGACGAGCGTTGGAAAATGCAATTTCGACGAAATCTCGACTTTTTAGAAAACAGACGCTGTAAACATAAAAGACCTATTCGCCGTTATCGATCGCCCGTATCTCATCCGATCCGTCCGCAATCTCCGGCTATTGGTTTTTTTTTTTTTCGATAAATGATTACATAAGACGTATCGATTATGTAATAACGAAAATCACGACGACGACGTAATATATATTATGTAATAATAGGTGTGTTTACGTGAAATCGGAACGAGCGAATGTTTACGTAATTCCATTATTACCGCGCGCGCCAACGAAAGCCGAGCTGCCCGCGCCGCCCGGACCAACGACGGCCCGGCTGCGCGCGCTACCGGACCGATATCGATCGAACGCCGCCGGGCGAAAGTGCAGCAGGACGATCGAATCAGTGTAGTGTCGACGACGGTTCGGAGAGCTCGGTTTTCAATTCGTTCGGTTATTGATTTTTCATCGCGCAATAGTCGATATTACGTATTACTCGTTTCGTCGACGACGCGCGACGGTAAATTTAACTCTTTTAATGGTGAATTTTATTTTTTATTTTTCATTCTAATCTTTTTTATCGAGTGACTTTTTTTTTCAAACGGACAATGGACAAATTCATTACGAACGCGGAACATCGTCGGCAGCCGGGACACCACCGTGAGTAGAACCTTTTATATTTATTTACAGTCCAACAGTAGGTAGTCTCTATCGTAGTCTCGATTTGTTGAAATTCGTAAAACCATTGTCAGACTATATTAAGTCGTCTCGAATTATTCTTATTATTTGACCGTCGTCGTTTCATAAAATTTTTAACGCGAATATTTCAAACGTTTTTAAGAGAAATACGTATTTCCGTCCGCATTGGGTATTTTTTTTTAACAAGTATTTTTATTTATTCGATTTGGCGTGCTCGACGACTGACGACTCGTATTCAATATAATACCGGGGGGTGTACCGCGCCGACACGTGACGGCCGCGTTTTCGTGTCAAAAACGTGTGCCACGAGCCGTTCTAATTTATTTTGTAAAATATATATGACGTGTACGTCATATTATAATAATTATAGTTTTCGAGTATTTCGGACGATTGCAGCTACTAGGCGACACGAGTTGTACTCGCCTCCGTCTCCCTCGACTTCCCCGCGACCTCGGATCTCCGCTCTAAACGATATATTTTTTTACGACGTTACGATCGAAGTGTTCGTCTCGCGATTAAAAAACCAATTTCCATTTATTGTCCGTTCTAAAATCGAATTCGGCGTCGTCCGCGAGCCAGGGTTACGGCCAGATTTTCTACGAAATTTCGATCGAAATGTCCGTCTCGCGAACAATTTTTTCGTTTTTTTTTTTCCCGATTGTCTATCTCCTTTCTATAGCTAGTGTTGGACATGGAGAGTTTGAGATTTTTATACGATATAGATTGTAAAACTAGTAACGAATACAGTTAGACAACATTATTTTGTACGCGATCGAAAGTGTTAATTATTTACTGAAATCGAGAATTCGGCGTCGTCCGCGAGCCAGGGTTACTTCCGGTTTTTTAACGTTTCGATGAGAATATTTTTTCTCGATTGAAAGTCAATTTCCATTTGCTCGTACTTAAATCGAACTCGACGTCGTCTTATATACCTGGGACAGGGGTCAGGAACCTTTTCGTAGGAAAGAGCCATTTTTTAAAACAAAGTTACTAAACCTGTGCCCAGCCGCACAGGTTTGAGCAACCTTTTTTTTGATTTTAGTCTTAGAGAAATTTGTAGGCATTAAAAATATAATAATACGTCTTAAATTTATAAAATTTAGAAAAACTTTATTTCATTAATTCATATTATTATTATTTTCTATCCAAATATAATATTATTTACACAATATTCAATTATTAATAACACACAAAAAAACCTATTTACATTAATACATTAGTGGGATTTTTGACACTGAATTTCTCCGGACAGCTTATTCAATTCGGTAGAGTAATCTGTAGTTTTCAACTCCAAACAAGCGCCGCCGCCGAGGCTGATATCGTTCAGTCGACTTCTTAGTTTTTTCTCAATAAAGTTCATATTTGAAAACGTTTGCTCACAAAATGTAAGTAGATCCAAAAATCGGTCGAAATTCCGAAAGCGACCTAGGGTGACCTAGGGTCGCGTCCAGTTTTTTAACGTTTCGACGAGAATATTGTCGAAATGTTCGTCTCGCGATGATTTCCATTTGCTCGTACTAAAATCGAACTCGACGTCGCGCGTCGCGTCGTCTCGTATAGGTCACGCTCAGATTTAAAAACGTTTTAATGCGATATCGGTTCTGTTATTCATATTTAAATTCCGACGACTTATTATTACAATAATAATTATTAGACTACGGCGGGCGGCGTGTCTGGGAGATAAGTCGTCGCGCGAGCGTTATTTATAATATTGTTATACACGTCCGGAATACGACGTCTCCACAATAGTACTTGACATTATTATACTGTTCGATAAATTAAATTCCGATTTTTATTTTTTAAATCTCTTCGAAATACATAATATCATCCCGCAATCCAATACATATCATATATATGTGTGTGTGTTTATTACCCGTGTGACTAAATATTATAAACGTCGACTACTACGCTTTTTCCAACACAATGCGATTTAACCGGCTCCGATTGACAAGATAATTTACTCGTATTGTGTATCGCCGCCGCCGCCGTAATCGTGTCTTCCTATACGAATTATTGAAGTGACGTGCGTAATTTTGTTTTTGAAAGAGTCGGCGGCGGTACACGCGTATGTATATACGAGTATACGCGTACACAATGATACGATTATCTACCGTAGACCGATTCATTTAAATAACGACTAAACGTCATTATTTATACGTAATTGGAATAATCAAACGCGCGCGCGTTCGCGGGGTTACCGCGCCGCGAGAGTGTGTATATTCAAATCATTTTCACTCACGCATATCGCGTTTATTAGTCATCTAATTGTCGTGTTTTGTTATGGGGTTTTTTTTTTGTATTCGAACAGTGTGTGTGTGTTTATTCCGCTATTTTCCTAGTTACGCGAGGAGCGCGTTATCGTATCGACCGCGGTGACGCCGCCGCCGGGCGTTACGTTGTTACGTTAAAAAAAAAAAATAAATAAACAAAGTAATTATTATATTAATATTTAACGGTTAGTAAATAACAACAAAATATTATTGAATTTAAACTATTAAATATATATTTAAACGATAATAAAATAAAGGTCTTGCCTCGAGTTAATTATTAAATAATTATTAAAGAGTGTACCTCTCAACACCTTTATTTTATTATCGTTTAAATATATTTAATAGTTTGTTTGAAAATAATTTCATATATTTAATAATATTTTGTTACGTTGTTGTTGTTTTCATTTCGCGCGGTCCGTTTTAACGCGATCGTCGTCGGATACGTTGAACAATCAATAAATCGACTCGTAACGCGAAAAAACGTATCGATCAATCGCCTAAATACAATACTCGTAAATATTAAAAACGTTTCGGCGAATATAACATAGTCGATAGTAATATTTATCACGCACGATCGATTAAACATTAAACCGAAATGATACGAACGAAGATTTATTCGAAAAATGTTTTGTCGAATTGACGAGAATAAACGTTTTCGGGTACTTTTCGTTGTAAACGAAAAGACATCAACGCGTTTTTAATAAATATAATGTATATAATTTAAACGCACCTTTTTTTTTTTATTCTATTTTGGTCGTAAATTGTATTATTTATGCATGGCCGCTTTTCGCAAAGAGCTCTATTATAGAGAGTTTAAATACAAATATGTCTTTAGTTGATTGTCGGTGAAATAATATTTGTTTTTGAAAATACAAAAGAAAAAAAAAAAAAACGAGCGTATAATTTTTCCCGACCTATACGCCGCCGCCGCCGCAGTCGTTCGCGGAAAATTATTTGCCGAAATTAATTCATCTGGTGGTAACTCAATGTACACGGACGTGCGCGTCTGGGATGTGAAATAAAGCCAACGGGCCTCTGAGAAAAAAATAAAAATCGTAACAATAACAGACCGATATTTTAAAACCGACTGCGAATTTACTTTTCGATCGGATTATACGTCGTGTATCTAAAAATTAACCGTTGCTTTTCGCTTTTTCGACGAAATATCGAAAACACGTGAACATGTCGTTGTCGATTTTTTTTTGATTTTCATTACTATCCCGATAGTCCTCGTGTCGTATGCGTAACGGATCGAGCCTTTGTTTTCGGAGTAATGGCCTTTCACACAAGAGGTTTGAACACGTCGTCGTCGTCACCCCGCGCGATGCACAGAGCCACGTTTGGCATTAAGGCGCTCCGGGGCGCCTAGAAAACGCCGCGCCGTCCCTCTTTTTAACCCGTCGCGTCGTTGGTAGGTACACGTGTGAGCTCACACAAATAGCATTTCGAGCGTTGTTCGTACAAATTTTATCGAATTAATCCGATACTATAAATACCTTCAAATACGTAACAAGTCTATAAATATTTACAAAAATAAATGCGCCATTTGTCATTTCGAGAGTATCGATTATTAAGTGAACTAACCGCGCAATAGTTTTTTCGCCGCCGCCGCAGTTGATTACGTACACGTGTTTTTATTTTTCTTCGATTTATATAATGACTGAAAAAATTAATTCGTGGTCAGAGGAGACCGAAGAAGCTTTTTCGGATGACTTTTTTCCTAAATTTTCATTTATAATAATAAGTTTATAAATTAATTTGTACCGCGTAATGTGGAAAAAATAATTTTTTTTTTTCTAGAATAAGATATTGTAGTTTTTTTATTTTTATTTTATAAATTATAAATTGTACAACTTTTTAGTAAAGAATAAAAATACACACATATTTCTAGGTACGGTTTGATTTTTTAAAAGTCAATCGAGTAATCGATAATGCTATAAAAAGTAAAGGACGACGCTCACAGTGTACCGACGACGACGGGTTGAGGTAGGGTCGAATTTGTTGTTCGTACCGTTTTATTCCATTTCGTTGTCGTATTGAAACCATTTAGAAGAAGCTGATCGCCGCGTAATTATCGCCCGTGAAATAACGCGCGTTCGGGCCGTTTAAGTCTTATTAAACGTTCACCTACAGTGAGGACTTTTGTCCTCACAACGATCGTGTAAAGATTTGTGCCCCCCCCCACTTTAGTGTCCCCCCTGCGTGTACAACGATATAGTGCCTAAATACGTAATAATATGTCGGGGCGAATTATAATATTCGAAAGCGTATATTTTCTAAATATAATTACGTCACGATAATAACGCCGCGACCCGACGACGGTCGTATATCCTTATACGACCGCCCCGTTTATTATTATAATATAATATTATAATACCTGCGTTTAGTTTTCTATTGTTGCCGCGTAGGAATTATCAGAAACTTGTCCGCCGCCGCCGCCGCCGCCACCCCCGTCCTGCTGGTAAAACAAGCGCGCCGGACAAACGCTGCCGTCGCGTCGCGCGAGGAGAGGGCGGCCGAGGCTGGTTGGCGTCTTTATGGAAAACTTGTCCGGAAGAAGAAGAGGAGTTAATGAGTTCCGTTGGAGCATAATAGATCGTCGCGATAACGAGTTTAAAGTCGCGAAGGGACGGCGGCGGCGTCGTCGGGGTGTATAATATATCCCGCGAATATCCGGTCCTTTCAATCCGCCCCGCGAGTTCCGAATAGGGGTAGGCGCGCTCGCGGGGTGGATCAGATTGTGATGACGTTACGAGAAACCTAACCTAAAACATTAATTGGCCGTGTCACCTGATTAATGACATTAATAATAATCTTATACCGCACACGCTCGATCAAGCTGACAAAACGTCTTCAGCCGCGCTCCCCGCGCCGCCGCCGCCGCCGCCGCCGCCGCGAGGCCAACCATTGTCACGTCAAAGCCGCCACCCACCCTATCCGTTCCTCCCCTCGCACCACTTTCGGTCGACGTTAATAGACATAATTTATCATCTATTTTATTATTTTCCCGAGAATGACGCGCCGAGCAAAACACCGCCGCCGCCGCCGCCGCCGCCGTTCGATGATTAATAAAACTCGGATATCCTGACTTATGGGGACGGGGGAAATTCGCGTAACCACCCCGTCAGCAAACCGCCGCCACCGCGGCACACGGATGATACCAACACGAGAACTCGGTCGTATACGCCCGCAATATCGGCCGCGAGATTTACCCTTCCAGACGTGATTATTATTATGTTTCGAACAAAAAGTTCAAGACGCGGTGTTATATCGTACATGTATACCGTATTTTAATCATCGCGGGCGTAACTGGAACGTGTTTCGCGCGTGCTCAAAATATTCACATCGATTCGAAACAATACGATCGGGGGCAAGCGAGGCGACGTCTTTTCGCACGTGTGTGTTCTTTTTGGCTCGTCAGGATTTTTTTTTTTTAGAGAGTTAAAGAATTGAGAAAACTCGGTCGTCTATGATGGCCAAATATAGATGCTTTTCTTAAGTTCAAACAAACCAATCGGGTTTCCTATTGTTTCCACCGCGCTCGCTATACCCGTAGACTTTCTCTAGACCAGCGGTTCCCAAACTTTTTTTTCCGCGGTGCCCTTTTTTTGGAACAAATTTAGCCGCGGTGCCCTATTTTGGACCAAATTTAACCGTGGTGCCCCCTTCTCTGTGAATAAACAAATTGTATTAAACCTCATACAATCTATAACACTGGTTCCCAAACTGGGGGGCGTGTACACATTGCTGGGGAGGCGCAAGCAGTTATTACGAAATACAATTTTTATTGATTAAATTATTTTTATTTTAAAATGCAGGGAAACTATGAAAAATTATAATTATTATCATCAATAAAATCGAATAATTCATCCCGGATATTTTATAATTTCTTCGTAAAGTACACAAAAAAGTGATATATTTTTCACGTTATAGAAGGGGGGGGCGCGCGAGAGTTTCGAAAATATACAAAGAGGGGCGTAGAATAAAAAAGGTTGGGAACCACTGATCTATAAGCATTCTGAGCCAAGTACAAAACTACGTAACTTAATTATTATAAATTAATGCATTTTTAAACTTCAAAAAAAAAAAAAAACATACATTCATACGTTTTAAACTATTTGTCATGGGCCGTAGAACGCGGTGCCCTTGGAAAGTGCTCGCCCCTAGGTTTGGGAACCGCTGCTCTTGACCGTGTTTATCGTTTCGGTATCGTTCGAATCGTCATCTTTGACTTTTCTCCATCGGTCGAATCGTCGCTTATCGAGACAAACCGATCGATTTGTCTTTAAAACGCGTAAAACTCGTGTAGACATGAAATCGCCGTTTTACGAATTTAGACATTGGAAAGGCGATTGAAACCAATTACTTCTCTGAGCGCACACGGGTAAACACCGCTTTCTATTTCGTCGTCGTCGTCGTCGTCGTCGTCGTCGTCGTCGTCGTCGTCGTTTGACTGGTATGTCGAAAACTCGCGCTCCGAGACGAGTTTAATTTCACCCGCAGCAACACGCGCGTAAAATTTAAAAATTCCATTATTTCGACGTGCCTTTTTCCCCCCCGTGAAATAAGTCGCTTCGGTCTAGAAAGATTTTACGTTTTGCTGCGATTCTAGTCGAATCAATGTGCGTTATATTGTAAAATATACAGTCTCCGACACACATACGTAAGACGGACTACGGCATAGACTCCGTAGTAAATTCGATTATTATTTTTTCGTTTAAAACGAATTGTACATATTATATGTATAAAAAGCGCGCGCACACGTCTTTGTCGGAGAATATAATAATAATAATTATATGACGTGTTGCACACATTACTATACGACGACGACGACGACGACGACGACACGTAGGTATATAAATTAAAACAATTTGAAAGATCCAATTAAAATGCAAATTACCTTTGTGTGTCTTTGTGAAATTCCATTGGAACGAAAAAATGAAATAAAAATCAAAAACGTAGAGAGAAAAAAAATCGAGAAAATATTGTGCGGGGGCGGGTCAGAGACGTATAAAAATACGTAATAGTATAATGTATGACGTATAGTAGTAGTCGAAATCAAATATACACGCGTACACGCTCTCGAGTGTGTAATATGGTCGCCGTTGTAGTCGATGAGGATTTCGGTTTCCGATTTGCGCGCGATTGACCTTTTCGTGTTGCGCTTATTTATGACGTATTCACGACACACCGGCGGCGCGGCTCTGGTGTGTGTGTGTGTGTGTGTTGTTGCGTGCCCGAAACAATAAAAAAAAAATAAAAAATACATACATTTATACATGTATACGGCAGATTAATGGACTGTTTTAATGTAACGGTATATATATATGTATACGTTTATGTATATACGACGCAGAAAATATAACAAACTGTGTGCGCATTTTATTTATTTTTTTCTTCCTTAAAACGCAGCTCATTAATAAAATAATAAAAAAAAAAACCCCCAGACGGCGGAGTTAAGTAAAACACCGGTTACGTTTATTATTGTTTTAGTATAGCGATAATAATAATTTTTTCACGTCATATTTTCTTTTTTTTTTCTTTTCTTTTCGGCTATTAGCGATACCGTACGACTGGCACCAAACGTCGATGAAGACGTCTACGCGTACGCTCATATACCGCGCGTTCGTTTATATTATATCGTCGTCGTCGTCGTCGTGTATAATTTCTGGTATAAAAGTTTTATAATTTTTATTGGAACGCCGCACGAAACAATTACCGCCCGCTCGGGCCCCGCTCCGCCCGCGCGCCCACACCGTCGTCGTCGTGCCGCCCGCAATCGATGGTCGAAAGGTTTTTGATAAAAGCCGTACGGAAAAATAAACAACGAAAACAATATAATAATATAGTAATAAAATAATAATAATAATGGGAAAAATTAAAATAACGACAACAACACGACGAACGACGACCCCCGCGTCCCGAGTCCTATAAAAACGAGTCGTTTGGTCGATGATGACGAGGTGTGGCGCGGTGTGAATTGTTATTGCACGCGAAAATCCACCGCGATAAAACGAAAACGAAAAAATAAACGTCGCGCGTCGTCGAGTTTCATATTATGTATTATTTCGGTAGTTTAGTATAGGGTGTCCCATAAAGTGCGCAACTTTTGAATCTGCCGCCATTTTTTAAATATTTTGATTGCAGCCCTATTTTTATCGTTACTAGTATCTACTATTACTCCGATTTAATTATCAGTTGTGGTTTTCTGTATTGGTTCAGTAGTCATGGAGCGATTTACAAATAAACAACGTGTTGGCGGACCATCAAAAAAGAAGACGATTTTGCGAATGGATTGAAGAGAAACTGGCCGTGGATGAAAATTTCGCGAAAAACATAATTTTCAGTGACGAGGCACACTTCCACCACTCAGTGGATTTGTTAATAAACAGAACTGCAGGATTTGGGGGAATTAAAATCCACGAGTAACCCACGAACATCAAATGCACCCTGAAAGAACGACTGTGTGGTGTAGTTTTTGGGCCGGTGGAGTGATAGGTTAGGTTAGGTCAACACGTGCCGACTTAGTGGAAGTGGTCATATACCAGATATTGTTTTCCACCATTAAATCGGAGATGTTAAGGAATGCAAACATATAAAAATAAATACATTTTGATTGATACATAACTATGTTATTAATTTTTTAAAAGTTGCGCACTTTATGGGACACCCTATATGTATAGACGATCGAAAATCGAGCATTACGTTTTGAGATATTTTATCTGTTTATTGTATTATATAACTCGTTTGTCGGTACGTGTGCTACACGCACGCGGCGTTCGTCGATTTATCAACATTTTTGTAAATCAAATACCCAAAACGATAAAAAACACGTTTTTAACCATAGGTACCCGAAGAAGTTTTTCTGACAAACAGTCCAAACGGTGTAGAAACGGAGAGAAAAATGATTTTTTGAGTTTTGCGGTACTCGGTATCAAAATACGAATTCGATTAGTAAGTTAACTATGTTTAACGCTCGTTCATCGATTTATCAATTTTTTGTAAATCAAATACCCAAAACGATAAAAAAAAACACTTTTTTAACCACATTCAGACCCGTAGAACTTTTTCTTAATAACGTACGTTTGTCCATTTATCAAATTTTTGTAAATTAAATACCCAAAACGATAAAAAGAACACATTTTTAACCATAGGTACCCGAAGAACTTTTACTTACAAACAGTCCAAACGGTGTGGAAACTGAAAGGAATGTGTTTTTTGAGTTTTGCGGTACTCTGCATCAAAACGCGAACTCGATTAGTAAGTTGACTATGTTTTAAATAACGCTCGTTCATCGATTTATCAATTTTTTGTAAATCAAATACCCAAAACGATAAAAAAAAATACGTTTTGAACCATAGATACCCGAAGAAGTTTTTCTGACAAACAGTCCAAACGGTGAAGAAGCGGAGAGAAAAATGATTTTTTGAGTTTTGCGGTACTCGCGGTATCAAAATACGAATTCGATTAGTAAGTTAACTATGTTTTAAATGACTCGCGTTCATCGATTTATCAAATTTTTGTTAATCAAATACCCAAAACGATAAAAAAAACACGTTTTGAACCACATTCAGATACCCGTAGAACTTTTTCTTAATAACAAACGTTTGTCGATTTATCACATTTTTGTAAATTAAACACCCGGACTGTAAAAAACACGTTTTTAACCATAGGTACCCGAAGAACTTTTACTTACAAACAGTCCAAACGGTGTGGAAACTGAAAGGAATGTGTTTTTTGAGTTTTGCGGTACTCTGTATCAAAATACGAATTCGATTAGTAAGTTAACTATGTTTTAAATGACTCGCGTTCGCCGATTTATCAACTTTTTGTAATCAAATACCCAAAACGATAAAAAAAAAACACGTTTTCAACCATAGGTACCCGAAGGACTCTTTTTTACAAACAGTCCGAGACGGTGTGGAAACGGAAAGGAATGTGTTTTTTGAGTTTTGCGGTACTCTGCATCAAAATACGAACTCGATAAGTAAGTTAACTATGTTTTAAATGACTCGCGTTCGCCGATTTATCAATTTTTTGTTAATCAAATACCCAAAACGATAAAAAAAAACACGTTTTTAACCATAGGTACCCGAAGAACTTTTTTTTACAAACAGTCCGAGACGGTGTGGAAACGGAAAGGAAAATGATTTCTTGAGTTTTGCGGTACTCTGCATCGAAACGCGAACTCGATTAGTAAGTTAACTATTTTTTTAAATAACAGATCGGTTTTGTATGTACCCGGGACTTTCTCTGGGACTCGATTTGGCCCAAAAAACCACGCCCGGAGACTAGCGCGCTCACATAATCATAGTATAACTTAAATATAATAATATATGGACCGACGACGACGACGACGACGGTGTTAGTGTTTCGTAAACTCTCGCGAGCAGTGTTTTTAACACTCGAATTTCGTTTATTTTCTAAACGACTCGCGAGAGACGCGGGGAAAAGCGTGCCGCGACGACACCACACTTTACGGTCTTGTTTTCAGATAAGACGTCCGTAATTTTCGACAGGACGTTAAATTATACCGTATAATATTTTAGTGTCCTGTTCGGGAGTAACGAGCTTTTTATATCGGGTACGGCACCGCCCGCGCTCGTATTTATTAATCGCATTTGTGCCGTAAAACGGTGTTTAGAGGCGCTCCGCGGTGTTTCTCGACGATTTTTTACGGTCTTGGTGTGCTGCTCGCCGGCGCGGCGGGGAAAAGATCGTCTAAAAGTTTTCGTGTGACGCGACCGGTGAGACTTGTCGAAATTTCACGTCTTGTTGTTTCAGGTATTGACGCGGAAATGTTGTGGGTTTCTATTATTGCCGAAACGAGAACAATAAAGAGAAAAAACAAAAAACGAAACTCTGTATTTTACCTCGTCAGCAGAAACTACTATTATATACGAGTATATTTTTTCTCGTACGCCTGCTGAACAACACTCGGCAAGGTTATATTAAAAACGAAAAAGCCTTATTCCTGATACGGTAAGTGTTATTAGAAATTCAGTTTAAAATGTGTTTTTTTTTTTTTCTAATGGTTTTCAACGTTGCGCTATATGGATAGGTTTATGTAAATGTGCGCGCGTATATATTGCCAAAGTTTAACCATCTATATATAAGAAGCTCGGATTAAACTTTGGCGTACAGAAGTAACGACCCCGAGACTGTTATATCGTCATAATGTGATCATAATAAAACATCTCGTATAATATAACATAACGTTGTAAATTTCGCGTACGGAAGATATCGTTTTTTGATTATTCTCGTCGGAAAACAACGTACCAGACCCAGGCGGCTCCCCCTTCCCCCGCCCACGAGGGGGGCTGTCTGAGTGCAGGGGCTCGCGGGCCCGTTGAAATTGATTTTTTCAATTTCAATAGGAATACTCATTTCATACGAATTAGATGACATTATAATATAAAATAACATTTTACGAATCATAAATTACGACGCACATAAATATACAATATATAGAGAGGTAGTCACTCGATAATATTCGTAAAACTCCATAAATCCAACTAAAATCCCCGAGAAAACCTCTATATAATTATAAGAAAACACGTGTATTTCGGCGCCCTCGATAACGTCTGTCGGCGGGGGACACTCTACAATTGGAATTTCTACGCGATTATATAAAGATTATCTACTCGACTAATCGAACTATAATGACGACGGCGGCGATTAAACATAATATTATCATCGTAGTTTATTATACTACCTAACACCTACCTGATCTGGACCACTTAAATACTTAAAATATTTAATAAATTCGGTTTTTTTTTTTCTCTAAAAAAATCTGTCGTTAAAGTTTGTTTTGTATTACTTTCGATAAAGCGGAAGATTCGTAAGCCCGACCACACACTACTCGCTTTAAAACCTGCAGTGTCGTCGTGCTTTTTCGAGTGAAATTGTTCCGTTTAAACACGGTATGTTTTTCGACGTACAAATAAGACCGTCCTCGTTTTTTCCATATTTCGAACGTCAAAGTTTCATATAATCGACTTGTCCCGAGTAAAACGCTATGCTCGGCGTAATGGTAGTTTCGAGGGGATTGCAATTTAGTTTACGTAGCTTACGGTAGAACTCGTGTACGTATAAACCGTGTAGGACGTGTTTTTCGTTTCGTTTTTTTTTTTTCCTCTTCTAAACGTTTGTTTTTTCGGGATTTATCTACGTTCGTACGATTTGTTTTTCGTTCCGATATCGGTATCGATTCCGATCTCATCTCGTGCGTTCGCTACATCGTCGACGACTCGCGATAGGTTTCGTGACGACTCGCGATGTAGACGACGATAGTAGCCGAGTGTATAGACGTTTCGGCGACCTGCAGCCACGGCGGCGCGTCCTGTAGCGTTTTCCCCCGACGACGACAAATCATGGCCACGAATTCCTACCGTTTCGTTCGAGATCTCTGAGATTTATTCCATCAGATAACGGCGGTCGTGCGCTGTTTCGATGTTTTGATCCGAAAGAATTCGAAAAATCTCCGTGCCCGAAAAGATAGTAGTCGTGTATATTTGTTTGGGGAAAAAAAAAAAAAAAAAAAAAAACAATAAATAATTGTGCTCTCGCAACAACAGTGTTCCGATCGTTCGTTCGTGTAGACGGTGTTGAATTTATACGATTTTCCCCGGAGGATGGGGTGGGGAGTCGTTTCGGTTTTTTACTTTCCGTCGTTTTACTATTACGAATCATATTGTTATTTATTCACACACACACACACACACACACAAGACGCGTGTTTTAATTTTAAAATAGTATTTATTAATGCCCCCCCCCCCCGGAATCTCGTTCTCTCGCCGGACTCGACATTGTTAAACAATGATCGTCGTTTTCGGTAGGCACTGCTCGTGATTTCATTTTTTTAATAAAACGTCGGCGTTTGATTTCGGCGAGTAGTCTTTATCGTCGCAGGGTTTATCGATCTCGATTTGATTTCCGAAATTACTTTTCGGACTCGGAGATCGTTTTGCCCGTCTTAAAATTCGTCGTCGTCGTCGTCGTCGAAGTATTCCGTCGCGCGTTTTAAACTCGAAACTTTTGCTCGCGATAACGGGCGTCAGGTATGTGTGTTCGTCCGACAACAAACACTGCACGTGAATTATTCAGACCTTGAATCGGTTGTTTTTTATTTTAATAAATATCCTGTGTCATTGCTCATATTAAATAACGAATAACAATGCGTATCCGTTAGTGTATAGTGACGTGATTATCAGGTCATTTCCGATTGACCGTATCGAATTTTCGGTATAATTGCTGTGAAATTTCCCCTTCATACCCGTATGATTACGAAAATCGGATTAAAATAGGTATAGTTTGCGCGTTGCGGCATCGCCGCGTTCGGTCTAGTTAATAATTATTATTATTGTTCGGTAACACACACACACACACACACACAATAATGTAATTTATTATTTTCAGTAAACCTCCAGCGTACTGTGTATACGTATATGGTTTTTTTTTTCTCTCGTGCACGTTATTATAAAACTTCGGGTCGTACGTAATTAATTATAATATCGTCGACAACTCGTGTAAAATCGGCAACTTTTAATACGAATTACGGTCGGTGCAGAGAGAAAAATTGTTGTAGTTGAAAATCGATATTCGTCGATTCGCTAAAAAGTCCTGGACACGGGCGGGGGGAAATTCGTAACGTCATGGGAGAACTATATTATGTAACGTAAATTTTATAGTATTTACGTTTTCCTTTCCCCCCCCCCCCGCCGTCATAGACGTTAGAGAAAATACCGTCGCTGCGGCGAAAGGAAAAATATAGGTAGCGGCGCTAGTGCCGCGCGACGAAACTTTTTTAATAAATAAACTTTGAAATTTAAGTTCAAGATAGATTAATATTATTCATTTTTGTGTGTTGGAAAAATGAATAATTTAAATGTTTACACACATAATAAGGACATAAAAAGTGTCCCGAAATTTAAATATTATAATAAGCAATCAATATAAACACACACACACACACACACACACAGTCTCTGTTGAAACGCGGACCGTATTTTATATCGCGTGTACTCTGAACTCATTTTTCAGTCTATTTTTTTTTATTTATTTTTTTTTTCGTTTTCCCGACAGAAGTCTCCGAGTCTCCGCGGCTAAAACGTCGTCGTGCGAATACCTCGTCTACTCGTCGTCGCACGTGTGACATATTATAATATGACATTGCGCAGTGGGTACGCGCAAACAAATTTCGTCGTCGTCGTCGTATGTACGTACAGTGGCGCAACCAAGGGGGGTGTTTTGGGTGTCTGGACACCCCCCTTGAACCGTATAATAGGAAATTTATATTTAATTATATTCAATAACCATTGAAAAAAAATGTTCAATATTTTTTTAAAATCTAAATCTATGTGACTTTAATCTAAACACACGTGTCACGTAGTCACGTGATATAAATTGTTTAGTTAATAAAACGTTGGACGTCAGTAGTGTATTCGGAAATAATTATGGTGGTGGTTTGATTCAAATCGTTTGAATAAAATAATATAATAGGTAAATATTTAACAGTAGTCGTGACGACTGTCACTTGTACATAGTATACCAACAAATTTGGAAATGAATTGGGGAAATACTGTATACGCTACTGGCGGACACCCCCTTGAAAAAATCCTAGTTGCGCCACTGTGTGTATACGTATGACATTATTCTAATCGAACGGGCATAGCCGCCGAGACGAGACTTTCGAAGCGGAGTTTTCGAATCTGAGCGTCCGAATCGCCCCCCCTCCCCCCCCCCCCGGTGTCGACTTTTAAGCCTTAGAGCAGTGGTTCTCAACATTTTTTAGTTCACGGCACACTATATTATTGTACATCACAAGTTTTCACGGCACACTCGCGCACTTGACAACCACAACAACTTGGGCAAGTTCGCCGAAGGCATTATAGTTATCGCCACGCGCCTATACAATATTATGTATCTGGTATCGTCCCTAGTCAATTGAAAAGGCATTTAAGTAGTAAACATAGCCATCTACTTGGAAAAGATAAAAATTACTTCAGTCGACCGTTGTCGAATAAAACACCGTTTTCAATATTTAATAACATTTCCCGCGGCACACCGGTTGAGAACCACGACTGCCTATTAGAGTCTATCGAAGGGCAGTCGTGTATACGAGCACTGTACGCTCTAGATTTTTCATTCGACTGATTTTCGAATCCAATCGTTTCTGCGCAAATCCGTGATGCCTATAAAGTATATTTATAAGCTTTGGAAAAAGTTTTATGCGTTTGTCAAAAAAAAATTAATTAATTAATTCACCGAAAATATAACTATATTGACACGTTCCACATAAGCGTCCCGATAAATGCCGCGCTCTTGATGGTTTCCCCGGTTTCAATCGGTTTCGTTTGTGCGCTCGTGCGTCGTAATATCGTAATAATATCTCGCATAGCGTTTCGTAGACGATTTACAATAATATAACGTTCTGGGCGAAAAGTACTCTCCGAGTCTGTTAAAAAACACGGCATTGATTAACGATGGCGTTGTCGTCGCACAAACGCCGCCGACTAGAAATTTTAATTTCTGACCGTTTCCGTTTCCGTCGTTTACTGGTCGCGAATGTGTGCGCGCGTATACCTCTACACGTCTTTTAACCGCCGCGTATTATTATCGTCGTCGTCGTCGTCGGACGGCCGAAGATGCCGGGAAATGACCCCTCGCCGCGCGCGCGACGTGTACGTCGGTGGCGGCGACCCTACGGACGGACGGACGGACGGACGGCGCCCTTAACCCGAACGGACACAAAGTGGACGTTTGACAAAACCGACCCTTTAGATTGTATTCAAATGACAGAGGATCGGGGGAGGGAAACAGGGGGGAAAAAAAGAAGGGAAAAGGAAAAACGGGCGCGCGAAAAGGAAGGGTAACGGCGGCGGGGCGGGGGGGAGTCGGAAAAAACTCTGCGAACACAATAAAAATAAACCCGGTCGGTAATACATATCCGACCCAATAAAACGCGATATTATGACTTTTGCGGTCGAATCCCCCCGTCGCGGCGTACGTACGTACGTATATGTAAATCTCGCGGAATGCGCGTTATTGGATTCCTTGCGCCGCGTTATTTCTTTTCAATTTCGGTGGAATAAAAAAAAAAAAAACCGCGCTCACCGCCGCCGCCGCCGGTGAAATTTTTGACCCGCCACGCGGGACGAACGGACGACGGGCCTTTACATTATATTACTGTACGGCTGCTGCTGTCGTAATAATAATAATATGTCATTCTATATAATATTATCCCGAAGTATTAGGTATGATAATATATGTGTGTGTGTGCAGGTACACTATTTCAAATATTTCACTATATTATTATGAAATACACATGACATTGTTCGGGTGTATTACGCATACTGTACTACGTATCGTACGCGGCGTCGTCGTCGTCGTCGTCCCCCTCGTGTGCGCGCGCGCAGTGCTCGCGCGAATCGAATCAAAGTCTCGAATTTCGCGCGTGCTTTCGACAACGCGCTGCCGTGTCGTATATGATATTATAGCGTCGTCGTCGTCGTCGTCGTGCCGATACGATTTTATTATCACGCGGGCGAAAACGCGAGCGTTGAGAAAAAAAACGGAACTCTCGACGATAAACGCGCGGAAACGGGTTTAAAATCGGAGCCTCCGACGTGTCGCGCTCACCCTCGGGGTCGCGGGCGAGGGGAGGTGGCGCATCGGGTACGATAATGACCGCCATCGGAAAATATGCGCGTACAAAAAACGTTGTGTTATTGTGCATTTTCGTGTTATTAAAATATTGTGCGCGACGACGACGTATAACGGACCCTTTGTTCGGGTGCGCGTGTATATTAAACGTTGTAACGAAAAAGTCGTCTAGTCAAAGATATAACAACAGTACAAAATTATTTATCTGAGATAGAGATAAACTAAATTAATTCGTCTTTTATCTAGACAGATTAACGTATTAAATAAACATCATTTAATTCATAAAACTCGTATATTATAATATACAGGGTGGGGCACTAAAACGGCCGATTTTAAAACTAGATTTTTTCAGTAGTAATTAAGATGAGAATTCTCACTAAATATTATTAGTTCAAAGACAACATGCCGTTTAGTAAACGTGGAACAGTGGAGTGGTGAACAACAACGTGCTTATGCGATAAAACCATTCGCACACCTGAAAACGTCGCTGCTGTCAGAGTCGCTCTCATAAAGAGTCCGAAACGTCGTTCTGCACGAAAACATGCGTTATCGCTCAATTTATCCAGTAGAAGTCTACGTGGGATTTTACACAGCGACCTAAACTTTCATCCGTATAAGGTTCAGGGGTGGTTCAAGAATTAAAACCTGCAGATCACTTTATAGCCGCATAACTTTTTGTCTAGAAATGCTAATCCGAATGGACGAGAGAACGAAAACTTTATTCAAAATGTTTGGATGTCTGATGAAGCACATTTCCATGAAGTGTCCTTTGGCTCGTCTGCTCGTTTGTAATAAAAACCGTCGTCGCGGCCATTCGGGGATCGAACGCGCGCGCGCGGTTCCCACCGCTGTCATCGCGCGGCGTTTTACTCTGTAATATCGTCGTGTGAAATGCCCCTATTGTTGTTCGATTCAAATCAAACGTCACACGGAGACACAGAGAGAGAGAGAGATGAGCGCGCGGGGCCCGCCGGTCTGACCGTAACAGCAGCGCGTAACGATTGTCGGCGTACAAAATATAACACACACACACACACACACACAATACGTGTATATTTGTGCAGGAAACGGACAGACATTGGTAAATTGAAATGGGAAATGATTTCTAATTACGAACACATCGTTTTATTATTATTATTGTTGTCGGATATTTTATTGTATATCATATTTTCATATTATTCGTGTGTGTGTGTGTGTGTGTGTATCTGGTCGACTTCACTCGTACCGGAAACGTCTTGTAACGACGTGTTATAATATACAATGAACAATTTTTTTTAAATATTTAATACACTTATATATATATAAATATAAAAGCCACCCCTTCTTCGCCGCAGACAATAGATGAAATATCGTTTTTTGTTGTATTCGCGCCCACGATTTTACATTCACAATTGAACGGTTGTCTTAAGGTTTTTGTATTATTTGTACTTTTATTTTTTTCACTCTCTCTCTCTCTCTCACCTCCGCCGCCGCCGTCGCTGTCGAATCCTTCGCAGCGGCGGCGGGGTGGGGGGGCACACTCGCGCGCCCGTATTGAAAGGGTTGCGAAATTGGAATTTAATTGGGAAGGACGGCTGTGAACAAAACGACGTCGTCGTCGACGACTGCGACGGCGGCGCCTCCCACCTGAACAATTTTCCAATCCTTTAACACAATAGACTCATTACTCGGTTTTTGGCATTTCCAACGGCCTCTGCTCGTCGCCCCGCCGCCACACTCTCGACGCGCGCGTACGCCTCCGCCGCGTCCGTCTTAAACAATAGGCTGATTATAGTAGTACATTATTTATTCCTTAAACGAATATTTCCCCCGTCGTCGTTTTTAACGGCGCGGCGCGTACGTATATACCACCTTCGTCGCAAAAACAATATCGCCGCGCGTTCGATAGCGATTTATAACCGCGCCGGCGTTGGACGATTTAAAGGATCGATAGGTTTTCGCGCGAGACCACACGGGGGGCTATTGCCGCAGAAAATCGTCAAATCGTCGATGACCCTTTTTCACTCGACTATAGTTTAAAATATATTCGTCATCGCGCAGTAACCGAGATTCTTTCGATTAGAATTTGCCACGCGACCGCGTCAATATTTATATTTATATAATTTGATCTTTATATTAATGGCTGTTCTGAATAAAGATATTGTCGATGTATTGAACCGGAGGTTGTCCAACCAAGAAATTTGAGGTCTTCCACGGCTCCTTTTCCCTACTATTTTCCCCCCGAATTATTAATCGTAGTAAATTATATTTTTCTGGATGTCGCATAACATGTCCTAGATACTGAAGTTTTCGCGATTTTATTGTTTTCACCATTTCAAGTTCAAGTTATTCATTCTTTCTAGTACATTGATATTTGTTATGTGATCGCACCAACTAATTTTTAATATTCGGCGGTATATCCACATCTCAAATGCTTGAATTCGATTGATCGACACTTTTGATAGAGTCCAAGTCTTCTCTACTCCATAAAGAAGTACCGGTGAATACACAACAACGAATCATTCTAATTCGGAGATTCGTGACTACAGAAAATATTTTTCATTTTCACAAAAACCGTCAATATACTTAGAGGACGTTTGAAAACAATCGATAAATCAACGGTTCCGACGGAAACAATTCATAATATACTACTAATCGAAATACAGTAGAAGCCGCTTATTAGAATCACGGATAACTGATACAATCGCGTTATTCAAACGAACCGGCACGGACCGGCCGTATATTAGAACATTGAAAATAAATCGGATTATTGAACACATCACGTCGTCGGTTATTTGAAACAATAATTGGGCGAAAGTCAGTGGACATATTGTACTCCGGTTATCCGTGCGATAACCAGTGTAATTTAATGTTATCTTTGGTGTCGTCGTCACGTTATGCCCGTTTGGTCCACTTTTACGGTCAAAAAGCGGAATACTTGGCAAAGGAAAACGGGGAAAGACGATTTAGTTGCGACGGGAAGGACGGAGCTTTACCTGAACACACCATACGCGCACTCAAACTTGACAAAGCAAAAGGGGCAAAAACGAGCAAGGAGTTTCGTATTTTTTCTAATTTTTCAGTTTTTTTTTCTTTTTTTTTTCATAGTGCAAATCAAACCGATCGCTTATTAGAAACAATCGGTTAACTGACACATTTCACTTCGGTCCCAAAGCGTTTCTACTGTAATCATTCGACTTCTTTCTCTTTTCCACCGAATCCAGTTGATATTTTACTCGTTTCTCGGTGTGCGTGCGTTTTTTTGACCATCGACCGGTCGTTTTTATGTGCGAACTCTGCGAGTCCGTCGTGTTTTAATCGAGTCGCTTTCTTTACGTCGTCGTTCTGCGAATTATATTATAAAATATATGATACCCCGTCGTCGATACGTAGAGACGACGACGACGACGTGATTGGGCGCGCTTGATTTTTATTGTTATCGAAGCGGCGAGCGACGCGGGTCGTCACGGAAAGTCTACTTAATTTATTGTGTCGTGCGCCGCGGGAATATGTTGTAATAATAATAATAGTAGTAGTAGTAGTAGTAGTAGGAGTTCAAACAAGGGTGAAATGTGACGACCATCGCGTCGTGCAGCGCGCACATGTTATGCCGGTATTTACGGTTTTGTATATTAAATATTTTCCATGTTTCGAACGCCGCGCGATCCCGTGAATTCGAAATTCCGACGTTTAAATAATATCGTACGACGACGCGTATTATAAATGTACGTTTATCCCGCCCGCGCGCGATGTTATTGTCGTCGTTCCGTTTTCCTCGCACGCGCGAGTCTCCCGAAAAAGATTCCGACATATCGATGACACGTTTTGACATTTTATGTCTTTTCTTTGGCACATAGAATCGAAAAGCGTTACCCAAGAAGCGTTACAGAAATTTATTGAAATTGACACAATTCAATAATATACAATTATTACTTTTTATTATTTATACTATTACTTTTTATTAAAAAGTAATTATTGTATATTGAATTGTGTCAATTATTTTGTGCCCGTGTCTATGTCTGTACTAAAAGACATAAAATGTGTTACTTCATCGCAAACTTGTATGCAATTATATGTTTCAAAACGCCGCGCCGCCGTACTTATAAACACGCGTTTAGTTTACCGTCGCAGCCGCCGACGACCGATAATATTTAACAACTACGCCTAATATTGCGTCCGATGTAAATGCATTATTTCACTCGATTTTGAATTTTCAACACTATCGAGAGAGACTGAAATATGTCGAAAAAGTTAATTTTGTATTAGTATAAGGGTAAAAGTTAAGTTTTTCGGGCTCCTAGTTTAGGATTATCATAACGAGTTATCGAAGTCGGTGCGTTTTTTAAAATCGTGTCGAAAAAGTGGCGAAAGTTGTTTATCGCCACTATTCCTATATCGATCAAAAAAAAAAAAAAAAAAAAAACAATTAAAACGTTAAGTACACGTCTTAACGATCTCTTCTCTCTTTACACTTTGCTGGAATTTCTTCTATTTGTAGGTTGAACATTTTTTCCATCCGAATTAATTTAATTTAATAATTTTTTTTTATCAATTTCAAGGTGAAAACTTTCATAATATCAACACAAACTATGTGATATTTATTCCGTCGAGTGGCGAAAACAATATTATCAGTAGCGACAATGCGAGGCAAGAGGAGAAGCGCCGCGCTGTGTGCTTCATTTACATTAGATAAGTATAATATTTTTTCCAACACGGCATTTTGAACAATTTTTTTAACCTGTTCGAAATTTCGTTTTTCTTTTCGTTAGATTCGCGGCCGATTTGGCGTAACGTCGGCGTTACAGCGATGTGAAATTTCGGAGAGAAAAAAAAACAATCGCGGAGACTCGCGGTTCATCGCCAAACGAACGAACAAAAGAAATCCGGTCACACCGCCCGGTCACTATGCCTGGCGAGACAACGGGGTGAATCGAACGTCACGCGTATCGTCGTCGGAGGATATGGTCGCACACAGTCGTATCGTTTCGAACGACGACGTTCAGACATCGGCAAGTCCAGCGAAATGACTTCTCGAATCCGGTAAGAATTTTGAGATTAAATTTGTATTTCGTCGCTTCGGCTAAAATTGCGCGATCGTCGCAGCTTGCTCGACTTTATCGTTATTTTGTCGCGTCATTTTTATACCAAAATCAAGGTCATCTGGTTTCTAAGACGTATAACGTGCGAAAACAGTCTGACGAGTCAGTCGACTCGGTAATAACGGTTTTCTTTCTTTCTTTTTTCATAACAAAATATATAATCTACATCACGAACTATACACGCGTAGTCGATTTTATTTTTTTTCCATAAGCCGAGTTTCGACTCTCTTCTCGAGACTTCTTCTCTTCTCTTCTCTTCTCTTCTCTTCTCTTCTCTTCTCGTTTCGACGGGTAAATACGTAAGTAGAGGCATGAAATGCAAATCGAATTTGTTCGCGCGAGTCTGAAAATGTAATGCCGACTTTCAGTCGTTTCGATTAACTGGCCGTGGTATTATGATATTTTCTTTTTTGTTTTCAATAAAGTTCTCTTGTTACGTTTTTCCGAGAATAAAATCGAACTACTCGACAGATGACAATATACACGAGTACCTATTTTAACAATCGTCTTTTCCCGCCATTTCCGGTACATCGATTCGTTTTTTAATTGGAAATAAAAAACTCTCGAGGACGACGACGTCGTCGTCGGTCTCTTAAATGTTCATCCTCGAGAGCGTCTCGCCCTCGCTTCTCGATTTACGCCGCGCACTGTCGTAGTCGTCGCCGTCGGTCAGGTCCGCTGCCCTCGTATTGTAATTTGTAGTGCGTATTATATATTATAATATACGAGTATGCCATATTTTATTCGAATCGATGGTGAGTATTAAAGCTTTTAGGAAAATTGATTTCTCGAAAGTCAGACACTCATGTGTCACTTGTGGGGTTTCTGCAACAAGCGATTCATTTTAATTATTTATTTATTTATAGCCCTTTTGCTACGTTATTGTGTGTGCATAATGATCATAAAATTTGATACAAAAAAGAGAAAAAAAAAATAATAACTCATAAAAATGCTGACAAAACGCATTATATAATTGAACTTAAACCTAGGTAAACTTTTTGTTTTTGTAAAATTCACGTGACGTGAAAAAGAAATCTATATATATATTCAGTAAATAATACGGTTCGCCAATATGGAAAACACGAGTTCAAAGTGTACGTATATAATTGTTTTGTACGAATCGGAATAAAAATTAATAAATTCGCTTTTCTCAAATTTGAGAGTAATAATTCCGGAGAATTAATCGAGCCGTTTAATAAAAATCGTTTATAAAAACATAATATTGGTTATAATATACGCGTTATATTCTATAAGTGGTCTCAGACTTACGGTCCGCCAATAAAAATACATTTTTCTAATTTTTTTTTCAAGTCGATCATATTTTTTCAACGATAATTTTCTACTGATAATAAGTAAAATAAACAACACTACTCTGTTAATATTTTGCATGAATGATTTCGGTAATAGTAGTTAAATTATAATAAAAGTAATTTCATAATATATTAAGTCGTCTAGATAAATGCATTTTGTATGTATACGTATCTTGGCCTTCATTTCGTCTTCAGTGTTTTAGCGTACAAGTAAAAAGAGGACACTTAAAATTTGACCCGCGAAATTTTTTTGAAAAAATTTATGGCCCGTAGATAATTATTGAGTTTGAGATCACTGTATTTTACGTCCGGGTAGAGAAAACGTTTCCGGAAATCTTAACCCCCTCCCCCTCGTAGAAATATTATTATAACGTCTATACTGTACTCGAATTTAGTGCAGCACAAGTGACTATAAAAAATTATTAAACTACAATTATTTATATCGGGTTACTTCGTTACCTGTATCATATTTTTTTTCACGCAAACGCCTTATTGTAAATAATAGGTAGTTTAGAAATTTTTTTCACATACGTACTCACACACATATATATATACACACGTATATTATAATTAATTATTATTTAAAAAATAGAAAATAAATAAACAAAGAGTAATTATATTAATGGTTAACACTGATAAATAATAACAAAATATTATTAAATATATAAAATGATTTTAATACAATCTGTTAAATATATTCAAACAAAAATAAAATAAATTAAAGGTCTTGCCTCGAGTGCAAAAAAGTCGCGACCGGTTTCGATTAAAAATCATCATCGGGTGTGTAAAGTGCGCTCATAATAATTATAATACTCTAGGCGAGACCTTTATTTTATTTTATTATTACTGTTTAAATATTATGTTTAATTATTGAAATAATTTCATATATATTCAATAATATTTTGTTATTAAAAATAATATGTCTTAATTCGATATAAAAATAAAACATATTTTTTTCCAAATTACGTTTCTTTTTCTTTTCTTTTTTTTGAATAGCCAAGTACACGTTTAAAAAAAAAAAAACACTCGGATCTAAAAAAATGTAAACGATTCTTCTTGTTTCAATCTAAATATATTTTAATATTTGAATAAATATTGTTAAAGGAAATCAATAATTAATGTATGATTTAATGCCGACTTTGATGGCCCCACTGTGCGTCGTCGCCGGATTTTCGTTTTTCGATACCGTGGTGAAGCTCGAAATTAAAAATAAAAAACGATAACGAGACGGCACAATATACGTAATATCGCCAAACGATATAATATTATGCGAAACGTATCGATTTTTACCATGCTAATGTTTGAAAATTAAATACAAAAAAACCCCACGTTGTGTTAGGCTTTGAACCAGTCGGAATTTAAAATCGTCGTACGTCCAGAACTCGTTTTTTGTTTAGGGGTGCCACCGCACACCCCCTGGCTCCTTCTATGTATATACACCTGTACGTTCGGTCTGACGAATAAATTACCGGAGGATTTGGGAAATTAATAATTTCTCCGTCCCGACGTAACGACGACGCGCGCGCATCGACAACGACGTCGTGCACTGGCACGTAAATACAACGCGCGTATTATTTGATATCACGCGTGCGACGGCTACCCGATGTGTTTCGTTTTTTTTTTTTTTTTTTTTATTCGTTTTTCTCTCTCTCTCTCGAGTTTACGACCCGAAACGATACGCTCGCGTCTACGGATATTATATTATCCGCGTTATGTACGACGTATCGGATTCTTCTACCGGGACCCCGGCAGACGACGGCCAACGATCGCGTCGATTCGAACGTACAAACATACTATATATTATTATTATAATAATACGTTAAATTATTACACACGTCGCGTCGCGAGTACGTATAGTACTTGCGCGCGCGCGACGGGCGCTGTGGCCCGCGTATAAATTAATGAAAAGAATAAACTAATGACGCGTCTCCCGCGGAGTAACCGATTGTTTTCGACGTTGCGACGTCTGTTGTCTGGGCGATATCGGGCAATACCGACTCGAACGGGAGAAAATAAAAAAACCTTATATTTACGTTTTGATAAATACCCGAAACTATGACGTAATCCGATATCCGTGTACGATGATGATAATAATAATAATAATAACAACGACAACGCCCCGCGTCGCGTGAAAAGTCGAAAAGCCAGTCGGCGGCGCGTTGGGATTTTTATTTTTATTTTTTGAAAATCGTCACCGCTCGTATATTATCATCTATTATTCGTCGTGTCATCTCCGTCGCGATGAAAAAAAAATACGATTTGTACAATATACTAGCCCAATAATCGCGCGCCCGTGTGCAGTATGACTTTTATTTTGTTTTTCGAATTTCGGAAAATCCTTTCGGCCAGACGAATTTTTCTAGTTTCACCCTCTTTTTACCCCTTTTGAGCCCCCCTCAGGGGACGAATTTTGAAAATCGGGCGACGCGACGACACTCGGCAAGGTATTTGGAATAACTCTGTGAAAAAAGAAAAAATTGGAAAAATAACGTTCGTCGTCACAAAATGGGAACATAAAAAAGGCCTGCCGTTCTTTTATACGTAATTATCTAAAAAGGACGAATAAAAATACTATATTTACGATAATATACTTGTAGTTCGATATCGATAATAAATAATGCACAATATGCGTTCTGAGCTATTTTCGGATTTCAACGATTTCAGTCTCGATTCCAATAGATGGGAGGTAAATAAAAGTTCGGGGGGGGGATTACAGCGATGTTTGCACCAAGTCTCCGGGAGACTATAGTCTCGGCGGCCGGGCAGCCACGTGCGTAAATCCGTGTGTAAACTCGCCACGCGTTTTAAAATATTGTTGTGAAATCGTGGAATCAAAACACTGTATTTTAGATAAACTATCCGACAGAAATATGATTGACTAGTACAGGGATTCTCAAACTTGTATAAACACTGCAGTACCCCTTTTAATCAATACATTTTTTCGGGTACCCCTTCTTAGCTACTAAACTAAAATATATATAAAAAAATTTAAAGACTTACATAAATTATTATTTCATTAAGATTAAGTTATTAAATACTATAATATACGAAAAATTTTTTTTATTTAAAAAATTCAATTCAAAGGTTTGTTGGCCAGACTTGTGCCCCTTAAAAAATTTCGAGTACCCCCAAGGGCAGGGCCGGATTATGGTCATAATTTAAGGGGAGCTATTACTTTTATTGAGTCCTTTTCACCTAAAACAATTTCCTTTTTTTCTTCTGATTTATTAATTTGTAATAAATATAAATTAAAATAAGTATAGCATTATTGTTTTTAAATAACATTTTATTACGACCACTATACATATAATTGGGTCTTGTGTGTCGGTAATGAAGTATCCAAGTCCATAGTCCATTTTCATAATTGACATAAATTTAAAATTTATAAGTTATAATAATGTTTTGAAAAAAACGAGTTGACACACTGTGGCCCCTTTCAACTTGCGGCCCGGGGCTATAGCCCCCCCTAGCCCCCCCCCCCTTGATCCAGCCCTGCCCAAGGGGTACGCGTACCACGTTTGAGAAACACTGGACTAGTATAATATATTGTTTAGCCAAGTCGACGATCGGATGCGCCGTTGAATAAATATAGATACTGATATTTCGAGTAAAATTTTTTTTATAACGGTCACGCCAAAGTCTGCCCGTAAATTTTAACCGCTACTGCGATTATTTGTTATTATTAATTATCATCGCTAATTGAAGCTTACTAATAGTATGCACGTGTACGCACTTGAAATTAATTATTAGATTTCATATTACATAAACATAATATATAGATAATTCTAATCGCTTTTTTTTCAGCTTATTTTAACGACCGGCTGGTTATAACCATAATATACTCGTTCCAAGCGATGCTCGTCATGGCGATTTCTACTGTATTTTCCGCGCGGTTTTCGCGCCGCGCGTCGTCGTTTTTTACAGCGTATTAAGACCGGTATTATATTAAACGACCGGCCGTGATATTATTATAACATTTATAACTAAACGACACGTCTTGTACGTATGCGACGAGTATAGGCAGTCAAAGGTGTACGTATTGTAATAAATCATAATAATATGTATTCCGTCGTCGCGTTTTCGTCGGGATACCGCGTTTCAATAAGCATCAATTACTGGAACAATATTAACGCGTGCGCGCGCGCGCTGGTTTCGCGTCGCGTTCGAACAACGAGCGCCTTAGAGCGTATTAGGTAATTTAAAAAATAACCGTGTTATTATAATACGTATACCGTATTTTATTGTTTTCGGAACAAATCGTATTGTAAAACAATGTGTCTCTCGGCGACGACGATTTTTTCGGACTCAAAAAGACATCATCATAACGTAACGCGCGCGCGCGGTGTGTATACGGATTTAAATAACAGTCGCTCCTTTGTGTCCCGCGCGACGTCTAATGTCTTCTAAACCTAATTTATATTTCATTGTGCGACTTCATATTATATTATATACGTACGTAACGCGAACAAAAACATTGAGTTTTTTTTTAACACCGTAAAGTCGTCGCATTTATCATTTCTATTTGAATTTATACAATTATTATCGTTTAAAAGAAATAGACGCGCGAGAAAACGTAACCGACTAGCTTTGTTCAAACACGTGTACATTATACGCTCGTTTTCGGTACCGTAACCGTATACATATATACCAGCAGAGGCGCGCGTTCGGTTTTACGACGGTATGGACCAGAGTTTCGTCACAAACAATAATTGATCGCGTTTGCCATGTTGTTGTTATATTATTATATCGTGTTGCCGCGGCAAACCGTCCGCGACGACGACGACGAAACACACTTTTCCTACCGATAACAATTAATATCACACCGCGTAGGCGTAATGAGTTTTTCGATAGCGCGCGTTTTCGCCGTTTGTCCGTACCCACCGCCGCCGCTGCTGCTACCACCGCGGCCGCGCGCGCGCTCGGGGAACCCGGAGTAACGATTTTTGGACGAAAGCCAGCCGAGTTTTCTTAATTTAATAATCTCATTAACCCGACGACGACGACGACGACGACGACGACGCCGCTTACCTTTGATTCGATTACGGATTCCCTCCAATTTCCTTACGCGCTCGAAACAACAACATGTTTCCGCGTGTAGTAGTAGTAGTAGTAGTAGTAGTAGTATACGCGTGTGCCGCCCGCTCCGTGTTTAATCATCTCGCGGGGCTAATAATTAAACAGAAAGGCGAAAAGAAAATATCATCTGTAAACAAATAAACAAAGACCGCGTTTTGACGCGGCGATAATTACGTATAACATGTAGGTATGAACGTTAGAAAATCGATGCGAATTCGACCGCGTTAAATCGGCCGCGGTTTTTTTTTTCGATCGGAACGATTCCGACGGTTTTACAACGAGAAAACGTCGTCGTCGTCGGGGGAAAGGAAATATAACTTAATAAATAATAATGTAATGTGGAAACGCGCGCGTTCACCTACACCGCGTAGTATTACACAGCTCGTGTAACGGCAACGTTATAATATTATATAGTCCTACGCGAAAATCACGAGACGATCCAATCGTTTTCGGCTGTCGCATAATTGTACACGCGGTACAATAATATAATAAAATACGGTCGGAGTTTAGATTTCCGAATGGGTTTCCGCGCTACGTGGTTTTTCGAGTGTGGGCCGCTCGAAAACAAAAACAATCCCACAGCCGGTCACACATCTATTAAATAAATAATACGGCCGTATACCCAACCAAACAATGATGATATTTAAATTATCATCGTGTTATTATAATGTTTATACGATATCAATATTGGACGACGTCTTATTGCCGCAGGAGGCCCCCGTCCACTACCGTATACAGAGCGTTCCGCGACGACTCGCCGACAATATTTATAACTCCTCGGTGTATTTTATATAATATAAATACTTTGAAAAAATCGATATAAACGATTTCCCAACGTTTATACGAGTTATTCGGTACCGATTCTACGCGTTTACTTTAGTTTGATAATATAATTACCGTAGGCCAGCGGATCCCAAACTGTGCTCCGCTCCGCCCTTGGTGCTCCACAATAGTTTACCGAGGGCTCCGTCGGCAAATTTAAAAATCGTTCGTTATTTAAAATGAATATGATATATATATATTTCACGAAGACTTGAATGCCACAATTGTGGCCGATATGTGTACTGCGTTGAGTATTTATATTCTAAGCAAGTCGTCTTTTCTTTAACAAATTCATGCTTATGGGTGTACACGCGGTTAAGTTTCAATCGATCGATCGAGCAGTGTCAATGCCATGAGAAACGTAAATAATATTTTAGTCTAATTTTAAGTAGAACAAATCGTTAATATTAATAAGTAGGAAAATTATGTATGAAAAAGAGGAGAAGAAGAAGAATAATAATAACGAGGGCTCTTCGGCGGTGGTCGTGTCACTCGACTACCGTTGGAAGAGATCGCTATTAATTCAAACTTATTTTTAATGTTCATGTCCACGCGTTCGATTAAACCTACGGATAGGTACTTGTTTTGAATTTTTCAAAAATTTGACAACTATAACTATTACGTATATACTAATGCCTCCGTAAATCGTGTGCCCTTTGCCCCCCCCCCTCAATACGCCTCCGTGGCTTTAGAGCGTCTGGCGACGAGGTCGCGGGATCGTCGTTTCTCCGAGAATGTACTATTTGAAAATTTCAAACACCACGCGAGGCGTGTCACCGTCCGTTCCGGCGGCGTATCGTTATACGGCTACCGCTGTTGGTATTCGTTTACCGCGCGATCGTCTCGAATATTATCATTAATTGCGCCGCGTCGGAACAATAATAATAATATACGCGAACGTTTTTTTCTCTTTCCCCCGTCGTCGTCGTGTCTCCGAACGAATGAATGAAATCGCGTCCTCGTCGGCCGCAACTCCTGCACCGCAGCGCAGACCGTAAGACTATACTCGTCGAGCTGTACAATAGTGAAAGAAAATACGCGTATATCATCTACGTAGTCGTAGGCGCGCTCATTCGATACTTCCGGCGAAACTAGTTTTGATTTCGTTTTTGTTTTTTTATCGTGCTCCGGTAAAACATGCACCACGTATCGCCGCCGCGTTGTGCACGCCGCGCCGTGTCCGACTGCGGCGCACAGAAGGATATTTTCATAAAAACCTGGCCAAAATAGAAATATTAACAAAAAAATTGATTTTCTTAACTTTTTTTCATTTTTTTTTTATTATTTTATTAAAGTAGAATAATATTATTATACATACATCATAAAAATTAAGTTATTATAGTTACGATGCTGTCGAATTTATTGATATATAGAGTCTCCGTGTTCACTACTAATATTCGATTCCATTTCTATTGTTTCTATGATTATCCACTAGATATTGTCAGTAAAACTATTTTTAAAACGATTACCAATTTCAATATCTAGTCCAGTAATGGATCATGACATTTCTGTATTTTCAAAAAATTGCCTAGCCACGTTTCCACTATTCGAGCTCCCATAAGTTAGGAATATCAACCAGTAGTCATAAAATCTTCTTTAATTCGTTTTTTATTTTCCAAAACTATTCTTTTCTCTTCATATCCACGCACTCGCCACTTTTTCACATCGATTTACCGAGATTTTGCGTTAATATTATCTTATTGGGGTCATCTATATCTCCACTGCACAATTTTACGCGGATAAAAAGTAAATTTAGTAAATTTAGTTAGGCATTCGATTTTTATTTGAAATATAATAGGAGTACGTGGATTTTTTCAATCACGACGCCCCTAAAATTTCTTCATACCAAGAAGGCTACGTATACAGTTAATATTTCGACCGTAGAAGCTGCGAATCAGACTTATTATTCGTCTTCGGTTTCCACTTTTTGGAATGTGTCTTCTAGAGCTGCCTTCTGTAGTTGGTCTAAAAAAAAGGTTAGAAACAATAAAGTCATTTTAAAACAGTTATGGCCCGACAATGAAATAGCTTCTGATAAAATCAACGATTTAGTTAGGCATTCGATTTTTATTTGAAATATAATAGGAGTACGTGGATGTTTTCAATCACGACGACGCCCCTAAAAGTTCTTCATACCTACCGACGACGCCCACGAAGGGGCGCCATCGTTCTGGTCTAAAAACGACGTATACTTTTTCGTAATTTTCATATTTCAACATTGAGAAACGATTTTCGGTCTGTTTTCCAGAGGCGATCTCGCACAGAATAACGCGTACGATGGAGGCCGCGATAATTAATAATAATTCAATAGCGATCAAAATCATAGAAATCACGCGCGGTCTTAGAACTGGGGGGGTAGGCCTTTGAAATAGGTATAATGCGCGTACGGTTCGAGTTGTCAAGAGCACGCGATTTATTTCAAACATCGATTTGATCGTCGATAAACATTTCCGACGCGTCGCGATTGTGCGCCCGTCACCGACATTTAGTACACATTTAGTATAATATTATACGTTAGAAAAGAAAACGCCCGGAGAGTTTCGAAACCGTTTTTTCTCGCCGTTCTAGCCGAATATACCCAGACTTTACTTATTATTATTATTATAACACGTACACTATTATATAGCGATTGAGTTACTATAAATATTATAATGTTACGCGCGCGCGCGTTGATAATGAACGACTTCTCTCGAAATAATAATAACAACAACATTAACTCGTAACGATTCGGTTACTTTTTTTGGAAATTCGATATTCGGCCGAGTTACACGTGTGTGTGTGTTTTTATGCCTGAAATCTGGTAGAACATAAACGACCGTTTTTCGTCGCAATATCGCGTTTTCCACACACTCACTCACTCGCTTGCGATATCGACGAAAAAAGTACGTAAATTCGTTTTCGACGTATTCTGTAAGTACCTACACGATAGATAAGAATAAAAAGTAGTTTTGCCAGTTGATTTCTTACCTTGGGTCTCGGGAGTAGGTACTCTCCCCGGTCCAAAATAAATAAAAACTTCTAATAATTAGAATACTAATCATACCTGATGTAGCGGATTGTCTGTTTTGGATAAGATTATAAATTTTTTATTTCGAATCAATAGGGGTAGATTACTGGGCCTCGCCGAGAAAACTCGCGTGGAGGCCCAGGAGTTATCTTGGTTTACAATTTTTTTTTTTTTATACATATAAATTCACGCTTTCGATGATAATTAAAATCACACAAATTACCCGTCGGACGGGTGTGTTTAGCGTGTACGTTTATCTTTCATTTTTCGTATTCATATCTTATCCAGTGAGATCAGATAAATATAATAAACCTCGTCTCGATATACGAATAACCTAGTGTTTTCGTCTAAATCGTAACTCGATCGTCGTAAGAGCCCGTCGGAAAAAAAGTTTATGAAAAAACGTTATGCCGCACACGCTAACAACACGTCTTACTTATACTGTGTATCGTCGGAGATCGGCTTTTGAAATGTTCAGTATTGTAATGGTGTAATCGTAAACCGGTCGGCCGCGAAAAAAATAAAACCGAAGAAACGACGACGACCGCGTATATTACGATACTCGTATCGTGTGGTGTTTTCGATGTAATCTTTATTGTGCGACGACTTTATTTATAATATTATGGCGAAACTCCGCCGAGGGATATCGACGAAAACTCATTCACCCACACCCCGCGAGCGTGGAATATTCGCGCTGCCGTCAGCGTGTTATAATATTTTCTATCGTTCCCAAGGCGAACGCCGCCGCCGCCGCCGCCGCGAGAAATGTGGAAAAAATTTCGTCTGCTCGGCGATCGATTTTTTTTTTATTCCCTTCATTGTGTGCGTTGATAATATTATAATATATGCACACACCGCTCGGTCGTCGTATCGACTCGATCTCCGCGCCGCCGACCGCGCGCGCGTGTGTGTGACCCCCGCCGGTATTTGTGGGTTTAATTTTTTTTCTCCTTCTTTTTCTCGTAAATGCCGCGCGAGAGAGGTGAAAATGACAAAAACTCGCCGCGGCGCGCTCGTACTACGAACACAATCGACGTATTTGGAATAATCGTCGTATCGGCCGCGCGCATCTCTCGTCGAAACCGCATCACGGCGTATTTGATTTTCGTACACGTTTCCCCAACACAATAGGGCCTATTTTTCGGTCGCGTGTACAGCACGCGGCCGCGCAATCGGCCGATCCGATCTCGGCGCGGTCGGACACGTGTTTTCACGGCAACGAGAACGTCTTGTTTCGTACGGACGAGCGTCGTATGTTTATCGCGCGCGCGCGGGCGGGAAAATTTACGGGCGATCCGATCGACGACGGCGCGCGGACTCTTTATTATTATTATTTACCGCCTCGGACGCGCGTGTAAATTTGTATGCGGGATTCTTCTCGGACGTTACGACGAGGAGCAGACGAAATAAAAAAAAAAAAAAAAAATTATGCCCCCGGGGACTCCGAGTCGGGGTGACAGCCAATTGACGTGCGTGCATACCGCTCGGGCGGCGCAGTATAATACACGCCGGATTAATATTTATTTATTTTTTCTTATTCGTCGGCGCGACGACGACGAGGTTAGATAATAATAATAATAACGCACTGTAAATATTATAATAATAAAAAAAATAAATAAACTCGATAGCATCGACGACGTCGTCGTCGTTTATTATGTCCGATAACTTTTTTTTCTTTCTTTCTTTCTTTCTTTTTTCCGCCACGAAAACAACGTGATTCCGTCCGTCCGTCTTTGTGTCGCGTGTACACGCGGTATGATGTTTAGTTTGTCTCGTCTAATACGCGCGCGTACGGTGGTTTTCCGTTGGAAATATTTCGACGCCAGCAGTCTCTCCCAAACGGCATCGTCGTCGCCGCCGCACACGGAGAACGAAAACAAAAGCAAATCGCGTCGTCGTTTCTTCTTCCCATCGGTTTCGTAACGCCAAAAGTCGTATTTATTTTTTTTACCGTGGAAAAAGGGTTTTACGATATAATATTATGTAATGTTGCTTACCGCGACGCGTTCTGTCGTCGCTTTCTATTTATCCCCCCTCCCCCGTCCCCCGTCACGGTGTCCTTTTTCGCCTTTTCAAACATTGACAACGCGCGAACATTACAAAAGGTCAATCGGGGGGTCGTGTAACACGCGCGGAGTAATCGCAACGATAATATTATATAAACGACAGGTACGCGTGTCGTCGTCAACGAAAAAAGAAATTTCCCATTACGACATATTATTATCATTTCAATACAATGTCAGAGTGTTTATAAAAATGTAAATGTAAATTAATCGATAACATTGTTTAATTTATTTGATTTCTATTAAATTAAAACCGCTCGTCATCGGAACGAGCGTGAAACACACGCAGTACTTTGGAAAGTACACGTACAAAGTCTTCATCGCGTCTGGAGAATCGCAGAAAAACAAGACGCTTCGAGAAAAATTCAATATTATTACGTTTCGCTCGTCGGCGGTACGCGAACAGCACGTGGAATATTGTCGAGAGAGTAGGACGGAAAAAAAAAACACGAAAAATTCGTCCTGCCGAGCGGTAGAAATATTGTTGCCGTCGAGATCTCGTCTCCGGCGGCGGTCCGGTATATCGAAATAGAGCCTTCGTCGCGCCCGAGCGAATTCGCCCGTCTGCGGGTTATTATAACGACGCGCGACGGTCATACTATACTCTCGAGAAAGAGAGCATTCGTCCTGGTATCTCGACCGACCGACACTCGATTGTCGTTCGCCCCGACGACGACGACGACGACGACGGTATCAATTATTATTTATAATAACGACCGCGGGTTCTCGACTCGGACGGAAATATCGATTTTCTATCGACTGCTATATATAAACGAACCAATAAGTCTCCGGAACACGGACATATCTACCGCATCGCTGTTTTTATTGTTTTCGGATTTAATCGTAATATTATGATGTAGACTTTTTGGGCGCGCGCAAATATTAAAATCGTATTCGCCACGTTCCCGGACATAATATTATTATGCTCACGTTTTTATAAAGTGGTCAAAGTGGCTCGGAATAAGTGGAGGGACGTTTTTTGTTGTTGTTGAAAAAACCATAATAAACAACACATCACCGTTATAAAACATTATTACGATCGAGGCGTCTAGTTGAAAAAAACCAGCTAAAACCAACTTTTGAAATTTTTCAGGAACAACAAAAAACTGAAATACATGTTTAAAAAATGTTTACTCTTAGGTTTGGAGTGTATAATACAATACGTATGCTGAGTATGAATATTTATTATAACACGAATAATAGACATTTATAGTTTCGATACAGCTGGTTCAAAATATTTTTACAGGACTTGTGTTTACAGTGTGACTTCATTTATACTAGACGCCTCGATTATTCGTATTTTTTTTTTTTTTTTAAGCTTTTACAGTCCGTTTAGAACCTTCGCTGCCTCAACCACATCTTTCCACCTATCTCTGTCTTCACTATCTTCAATCCTTATTAATTCTTCTGAGACTTCCGTGAGATCCGTTTTCACTCTGTCCTCCCATCTTTGTCTTGGTCGGCCCCTAGGTCTTTTACCATTTAATCTTCCAATGAAAATATTTTTTGCAATACCGTCCGATCTCCAAATATGACCAGCCCATTCTAACCTTTTGCTTTTTAGATACGAACTTATAATGGGTTTATTGAACATTTGGTATATTTCTTGGTTAGTTCTTCTTCTATATTCCCCATTCTCAATTACAGGGCCATATATTCGACGTAGTACTTTTCTTTCAAATATGTTTAACTTCTCCTCATCTCCCTTAGTTACCGACCAGGTTTCACAGCCATACGTCAAGACCGGTCGTAAGAAGCTGGAATATAGATATTCTTTTGACTTCCTGGACAAAAGTTTCGACTTAAACAATTTCGCAAGTGCATAATATCCCTTGTTTCCTGATGCAATTCTCAATTTGATTTCGTTGTGCATATTGTTACGGTTGTTTATATTAGTTCCTAGATACTTGAAATCTGTTACTTACTTACTACGATTATTCGTATAAATAATATATTTTAACGAATACGGTTTGTACGAATTATAAATCTTTGTGTATAACAATATCGTAACGACTTATCGGGGAGGATCTCGTATTATATTGTTTCTCCACAAAATAAGCGGAGGGATGCCGCTTACAGTTTGACCATGTTTCCACGACAGCGGTCGTAAAAAACTACCCGATCCACACTGTTCGCGCGATGTCGATTGCGAGGATCACCTCGTTATATTATCTACCGGAGATCGCATCTGCAGAAGACCCCCTGGACTGCAGATTATCTCGCAGCCTCGCGAGATAGCCGCGAGTTGTACGTTCGGCCATTGAAAAAAACTCGTTTACACCGCCGCCGACGGACGTTTTTCATATAAATTACGATAAAAAAAAAGAAAAAGAATATAACGCGTTAAATTTACAAAACGAAGGGCCGTTAAAATTATAATAATATTGAGCGTGAATTCGGGCAGAGTTTTGTACACTCTGCTTCTTCGTTTTACGTAATTATCATTGTTTTTCGTTTTCGTTCAAATAAAAACTGGTCGAAGATCGTATTTGTGGTTTATAACATTCGACGACGACGTGGTGTCGCGTAATGTTACAGTCGCCCCTTAGCCTCGTACGCGTATTTCACAAATTAGCCACATATGTTTTGACTCTGCCGTTTCGCCGTCTGGTCGGCACGACATATTATTATTATTACGTATATTATAATACATAAAAATTCACTATCGTATAATGGTATATTATTATGGTTTTCGGCCCCGAGACGGCGTCGTCGTCGTCGCGCCGTTTGCAAACAGTGCCGGCGGCGGCGGCGGCCTCTTTTATGTCGCGCGCGAATAGGGAGAGGACGATCGTTTTTCGCACACACGTGGATTCAATTGTCGCGCGCGTATATAATAATATTATATAGATTCTCGGCCGGTGACACGGCAGCTGCGAGTGTAAATAAACGCAGCGCACACAAGTGGCCGCCAAACGACAACAGTTTATTCAACGACTATGTATATTTCCTTATACCCTCAACTACCGACGACGTGATCGATTTCGTCGATATACGACAATAATCGTTCGGATTTACGTTCGATCTAGACGCAGTCCTTTTGGTTTTCTTTTTTTTTGCGCAAATCGTACGAGACGACATCGAATCCCAAAAACGATAACACTATACTCGTGTGTGTGTGCGCGCGCGCGCCCCACTGAGTCCGCACTGCAACGAAAACGTCGATGCGACACGCCGGATCGATACACTCGATGTTACTCGTATCATATTTCGGACGTTTGCTATCTTTATCCGTGCCGTTACAAAACCAGCGGCCGTGAAAATCGCCCGTCGTTTCGCGAACAATTTTGAAACCAATGCCGCGGCCTCTCTCGCTCTCTACGTTTTGTAATCGATAATCGCGCGAACGTCTTATCGTCCAATTCGCACGCGAATCGTCCGCGACGTATTATACTCGTATTTTATACTGCAGGGTCCGGCAAAAAGACCTCGCATATTTTTTAAAAGGCAATTACAAATAAATAAACATTATATCCGTTAAATACCTACGTATTGTCCTCTGTTATTATCGCGTTTACGAAGCCTTTACCGTTTTCTTCGAAAAAATACGGGCCTAACACACCAAACAGCACGCCAAACCGTCACATAATAAGAGGAGCTGTCGTGAAGTGGCCGTCGATGAATATACTCGAGGGTTTTCTGTTGCCCTAAAGTTTGACGACCAAACTTGAATTGTTGTTTTTCTATCCGGAACAGGATCATGTCGGCCGAGTTGAAATCGAATGCGAAACGCTCGCTGAGCAGATATAGTAATCGCAGAACCGCCGTTACGGATATAATATTCCTCTACGACAAACGCGCGCGATGCTGCTCACCGTGCCACGCCGTTATGATTACTGAAAATGGCACGTAGACTAGGGTGACCATTTCTAAAAAAATAAAATACAGGACAAAAATAATATCCATAATATTTTTAATAAGTATTTATTACTCGTACATTTTTTTTGGGGATTTTTAATCGTAAAAAATACAATATTTAACTATTAAAGATTAAAACTTTATTTTGAAACGTCACGCGCGGCGGCGCTGCGTCGAACTATTTGGCCGCCCGAATTTCCCCGAAAAACTCCGTTTTTACACGGAGTGTTTTTGATGAGATATAACTATACAATTATAAATATACTATTAATATAATATACGCCACCAACAACAATGTGATGTAACAATAATTATGGTAAAAACAAAAATATACAACTGATAAGTATAGATATTATTATATTATTCTATTCGATAATGTCATACGAAAATATTCACAATAAAATCAATTTCAAAATTTTATGAATTAACAGTAAGTAGGACAAAAAGCCCATAGGACACGAAGCCGAAATAAAGGACAATCCTGTATAAAACAGGACGTATGGACGTACCCTAACGTAGACCTCTATATCTATCTATACCCGGAATACCGTTTTATCTATGAATAGCTTTGAATATAAACGTCTAAAAATACGGGAGGTTTTTTTTTGCCGGACCCTGTACAAAAGATATTTCGTCCGCCAACCCGAACCAATCGGGACCGCTATCCCACGCGCTCGCAGGTAGAATTCCACATCGATTTGGTACGGCCGCCGCCGCCGGTATGCGCGTATCAAAAATCAACTTGTAAAACACTATACGCTTCGAAATTAAAATAGAATGTTGAAAATTAATGTCGTGCGCGCGTAGTGTGGCGGAGTATTTTTCGTTTTACTAGTCGTCGCTTTGAAAAATGTCAAACACGTGTGCGGATTTCCGAATACGCGGGACGCGGATGTGCAGGAGAAGGCGATATTAATTATAATATAATAAACACGTCGTCAAATTTGCAGCCGATATAAAGGCGAGTGAGAAAAAACGATTTGCGGCTGCTGCCAACACGCGGCCCGTAATAGAATAATAAGGATCTCGCGCCGTGAAGTTTTATCGGCTCCTACGACGACGACGCGACGGTCAAATAAAAATAATTTATTATTTTCGTATTTGTTTTAATTTCGAAAATCGTTTTCAGGTTTTGCAGTTATCGAAAACGAAAATAGAAGACGGAAAAGGATCAAGAGCAACGGAGAGGATCGTTATTGCGGTGGCGGCGATGAACGAAAACAATATGATTTGATCGTCGTCTAAATCGAGTGAGTAGTATTCGATACTTGAAAGAGATTACTTTTTTTTTCCTACTATTCCGGTCTTCGCGTTGCAAAAAATCGCTCACGTTTTATGTAAAAAAAAAAAGAAGAAAAACGTTTCGTTAAAATTGTTAAAATACACAGACTTGAAAGAGTAATACGATTAATAAAGACGTCTTTTTTTTTTTAATGTTAATTATTAATTATTTAAGTTCGAGTAGGAAAAAAAAAGATTGCGATGTTATTATATTACGCGGAAAACGAATTAATAATATTTCTACTTTTAATTTCTCGCAGTCAAAACGTCGCGACCGCGCGCGCGCGCGCGAAGACCGGTAGAGAATACGTCGCGTATATTTTTTCATTGATATATTATTACTAGGGCAGAGGACTTATTGTAGCATTTGCATATTTTTTTTGCACAGTCACAAAAATAGCAGAGTGCGAAACAAATACGTTTCGTGCTTCCACAAAGCTAGTTTTGACATTTTATTGTGCATATAAATGCATATATTTTGCGTTTTTTTGGTTTTCAGGGCATATTTTTATACACTTTTATACGTTATTTTATACTTTTCGAGACGTATTTAATCGTTTAATCGATTTTTTCCACAGTGACGTTTTTATTTCAAACAATACAGTCAACATTTTTGAATAAAAATGACGTATTTATTTTTAATTTTCGTCGTATAATATGGTTTTCTACTGTGCTCGGGCACAAATTTTTTCTAGAAGCGATAACTATATCTAACGTAAACTATACCTACGACATCATTATTCGATTAGGATTTATTTATAAAAAACGTTTCTAGACACGACAAGAATCAATATTTTAGTATTTTTAGTCTCGGTCAGTACTCTGCGGAAAAATTTCAAGTGCATATTATGGGTTTTTTTTAGTGCATAAGTGCTTGCATATTTAGAGCTACAAGTCCTCTGCCCTAATTATTACATTATCCGATACGCGAGCGAGACGGATTTAATTCATATCGAACTATAGTAATATCGTATTGTACTCGTGTATATGTGTAGAGAGAGAAACGTGTTCAAAATTACGTCATGTTTAATTGACGTTTTTTTTTTTTTCGTAAGTTTCTACCGAAAAACGTATAATAACGCGTATATCACGTAATCCAAACGTAAAATAAAATCCCGTCGCGAAAAAAAAACCGACTACTCGAGTGCTCGGGGGGGAAAAAAAAAAAGAAAAGTATATACGAATATACACGGCGAACTTATTTCGGGAAAAATATTAAAACACGCTCACTTAGAGATATCGCGGTGACGATAAATTATTCATTTTTCACCGTATTTGTGCCGCCGCGCCGCCGTATAATATACTACGCTCATTATTCAATGTATACATATTATTATTATTATAATATACCGTAATAATTTCTATTAAAAATGCTCTACATATCCGCGCGGTATACGTATATATACGTACGTTTGCGACATGATATTGCGTAAACAAATGCGCGAATAAGTTTTCAACATTTTGAACGAAAACGTGACGCGATTTAACAAATAATAATAATAATAATAACGTTGCTTGGTATTTGACGAATCGTACGCGCACGAAATACTCGTATATATACGTATGTATCTGGTTTCCGCGTGCGACGTTATGTTGTTGTTGTTTGTTTTTCGAAAAATAAAACGTCGCGCTTTTTTTTTTTTCGTTTTATGAATGGACCGAGTTTGGGGAAACGACGACGACGACGACGACGTTCTATTATATTTCGCCGGACGACTTTTAACCGGTTTTCGACCGTTCTCTCTATTCGTCGTCCTCGTCCGCACTTCCGCTCTGTCTCCATCCCGTGTCCGTGAAAACGCGTTGACATTTCGAGAAAGCGAAATAAATCGCGTTTAAAGGCACACCGCAGCGCGCACAATGCTTCGCGGGGGCCATTTGTCTTTGAGAGAGTGCCACAACACCGTGCGTTCACCTGGTCGACAAACCATACAATACGTGTTATATATATACGAATACGTATATCGGTTCTGGGACGTGTACAAATCGTCATTGTAATCGGTGTTATTTTTCCTCTCGTTTAACTTGTCGCGCGCGTCACGCGTGTGTGTACGTAACGTATACTGCACAGGGTGTTTCGCGAAGACTTTGTCCGAAAAGTTATGACTAGGCTTAGGGACTTTGGCTCTAAAAAAATACACAAATCGACTGTTTGTACAGGCTAATAAGCAATATTGGCGTAAGCGCGCCATAAACCAAATTGTTCGGGAGAGCCCAAAAACCGTTTAAGGCAGATTCGCGAACGTTCTTTCGTTTATAAACTGTCGTTATTTTTTTCGTAACTTTACCAAATATTAATTCTTGTATACTCGTAATATTCATTGAAAAATTTTTATTTTTAATTTTTACCTTAAGGGCATTGAAAGCCACGTCAATTTTTCGTCAAAAACACCTTTACGACTTTCTTAGAGAAATTTTGAAAACAGTTTTGGAAAGCTTAACACTTCTACTGTGCGCATCGGTCGGAGCACTTTTTTAAATTTTTCATTTTTTTCACGAGAAAAAAAAGTTTGAAAATTACAAAATTTTCAATATGTCCAATATCAAATATCTTATTAACTATAATTGCTTTTTGATAAATGTGATACGACCGATGCACAGTAAATTTATTTCTGAATTCAAATATTGTTTCATTTTGAAAATTAAACCACTAGAAGTTCCAAATTGTTGGAAGTCGTAGAGGTACTTTTCGTGCATAAATTCTTTTACTCATTTTAGTTTGTTACCGATCGCTGATCGTTTTGTCACTTACGACCCGTTTTAAAAACATTGAAAAAAAGAAAGAAGCTTACGAAAATCACTTAAACATCGATAAAATTAATTGTATCAATTTTATCGATGCGTCGTAATGTCGCTTACTCAAAAATGACAAAAAGTGAATTTTGAGAAATTGGTCGCTTACGCCAAATAGCCTTCTAACCATCGAAATATGCTTCTAAAATCATTAAAATATGCATTTATATGCATTAAAAGAAAAATGACCACTAAATCGTTTAAACTCCGAAACAAAACTTAGTAGTCGGCTACTCGTAGACTGTTGTACTTTCGGCATTATACGATGTTACAAAATATACTCGCACGACGTTGTTTTACGTATGATTCGACGTCGCGTGGTTGCGAGACGCAAAAACAACGACGGACGATAATCTATTATTCTATAACGACTTTTATATCTTGATCGATATCCAGCGGGTTATACGGTCGATACGGGTTTATAGTATTTTATTTTATAGAGGTAGTTTGCAGATATTATAATCTTCTTTACATTTTTTTTTTCGATCGGTTGAAATACGTATATATATAATTATAATATAATACGCGTCTATAGTTTTTAATTAGAAATTTGAAAAATTTGTCAAAACATTTTTAAAATATGCACTCACTCCTGCAAAATCTATCGAATATGCAAAAATATGCACATTCAAATTTTAGATCTGATATCGTGGCACCGAGAAACGAATTTATTCCGCACTCTCTGCTATATATTTTAACAATATTGTAATTAAAAAAAAGTATGCAAATGCTAGAAGTCCCTAAGCCCTGGTTACGACGATTCGTTTCCCCCACAACTAGAGTGTGCTCCGTAAATCCTCGGGCGAGACAGTACTGGACCAGAGCTGAAACTGTTTCTAGACGATTGGACTGGATATTTGTACATACACGTTTTAACAATCGTCGTGCAATCGATCTAGACCGATGTCCTCGATATCCTCGTATCTCGTACGTAGCGGTTAAATTCGATTCCGAAGACAGACCGCGCGTCAAGTACGAAATACGGTTTCGTTAAAAAAAACGATTGCGCGGTATCCTCGCGCGATATTATTAATACGAGTATTATCATCGTCGTCGTACACGCCAGACCGGTCGGCCCGTCCGGTGAATGGACTTTACAGCGGACCGTTCCAATATTGGCGGCGGCGACGGCTGGCTGGGGCTGGCTGGCTGGCTGCGGGGCGATATCGGCTTGGCGACCGTTCAGTTATTTTTCCCGTCCTCCCGCGCTCGACACTCGTCAGCGCTAATGAACGCCGACGCTATTTTCACTGCGTAGACGACTTTAATAACTGCTGCTCCGTTCGAGAGTAAATGGCCCAACAAAGTAATTTCGTTGAAATCGTATTGTTTTTGATCGTCCCGTGCGCGTCCGCCGCCACGGCCGCTCGACGTATCGAGCGCGTTTAATTGGTATGCGTATTTATAAACAGAGTATTAAAAAAACAAACAAACCGACGACGACGACGTAATTATTTTTCGTTTTCGAAACGCTCTCGTCGCGAACAATCGACGCGGTCTTTTCCAATTTCGCTCGTCCGTCTCGCCGATCGTGCACGAATTATTGCAGATTTTACACGCGGAAAGATTACGGACTTTAATATCGACGAAGGCGTAGTCGTAGGCAGGGAAATAGGAAACGAACCGGGTTCGTCCAATCTTTTTTAAAACACAGACTCAGTCGCCGCGCTCTATCCACAAGTGTGAGAAATCACGAACCTAATAGCGACGACTATTGTCGTGTCCCAAATCGAGGGCCTTTTTTCGATTTCATCAATAAAAACGTCAGTATTGAGAATCAAGTCAAGAACCCGTACGACGTTCAAACGCGCGTAATCATATTGTATCATGCTGTACAGTTGTAGCAATAATCTCTCCGCGTGAACCTATAGCCTTAGCGAGCGAGCGAGCGTCGGCGCGGTGTTTTCGACATTACGTTTTTGCGAAATATGTAAATTCACACGTCGTCGTCGTCGTCGTTTCCGATAAATCAGTTTGCCAAACGCCTCGTCGCGCGTCGTCGGGGCGAATCCACGCGGCGCGCCGTCCGTTTTCGGCAATACTGTCCGCGATGACGTCACGTCGCCGCGCGACGGACGAGAATAACGAGGATATTATACATAATATGACTACGACGACGGCGGTATAGAAACGACTACATATTATCGATTTGCAGAGCTGTGATGTTCGAAAAAACAAATGACATAATATGTCGTCGTTGTCGCGCGCGAAACTATTATGGTAATAAGGCTATACGTATATTATAATAATAATAAATATATGTATGCCGCGCGCAGAGTGTAAACGCATACATTATAATAATAATAAAATTACGAGGGTCATTGCGAAAATCTTAAAATTTCCAAACACTCGACCCGACGACTTTTTTTTTCTTCACCCCCTCGTTCGTACTCGCCGCGGCAGGATAATGATAAGTATGCGCGAGCAGCGAGGAAAAAAAAAAAACCACACATACGTGTGCTCGCGAACGAGTATACTATTATTATTATTATTATTAATATTATAAACACTCGACTACGCGATTATTCACGAACACACGTCGTATCTTGCGCACGTTCTCGCACTTGCTCATTTGTCGGCCGGCGACAATGATACTCGGCGCGGCGAGTTCGCACTGCGAGAGTATAATATTATACATAATATCACGGCGAATCGGTAGTTTTAAAAAAAATTTGAATTTCGAAAAAATCCCCATCGCGTTATGTTTATATTTCGTTTTTTTTTTTTTTAGTGCGCGCGCAACGGACGAAAAACCGAAATATTTTTCTCCGGGGTAGGGCACTACAGGGTGGGCCAGTGAATCGGCCGATTTTAAAATAACTATATATAAAAACCCAACGAGTATTTTTTTTAACAAATATATTTATATAACCTGAAGGGGTATATAAAATAGCATTAAAGAAGACGTGTTGATTTGTTATTTAATTTTTATAAATGATATCTGCAAGATGGGGGGCTACGAGTCATACAGCTAGAGTGAATATTCTAAAAGATTTGTTTCCGAACCGCATAATTTCTCGAAACGAGAATAATATTCCATGGCCTCCACGTTCGCCTGTGATTTTTTTCCGTGGGGATATATCAAAAGTAGAGTATACCAAACACCACTAAGGACACGTCTTGATGATCTTAAACAAAGAATACGAGAAGAGGTGACACAAATCTCACCGAAAATTCTGCGAAACGTCATGACCAGTTTTCAAAGACGCATTCACGAATGCTTGCTTCGAAATGGACGCCATGTTGCAGATATCATTTATAAAAATTAACAAATTAACACTTCTTTAATGCTATTTTATATACTTTCAGGTTATATAAATATATTTGTTAAAAAAAATACTTGTCGGGTTTTTATAGTTATTTTAAAATCGCCCGATTCACTGCCCCACCCTGTATAAATATTAAACGTAACCGATTTCGCTTCTTTAAATATTGTAATTAAATTATAATGATTATAATCTCGCTTAGGAAAACGGTTAAAAATCAAACGATTAAGTGTTTCGAACTATTTTAAATCAATACGGTCAATATACGAGTATGTGTCTATCGTTGTGATTTGAAAAAAAAAAACGTTTCGAATGGCGACAGGTTTACGACGATTAAAGTACCTAATGTTTACGGTTAGTCTCGGTTCCCCGATTCGGTTTTCAAGGCAGTCGTAAAAAAAAAAAAAAAAACAGACACGTTTTTTAAAAGTTCATTTTTTTTTTTACACATCGTAATACCAAATTTTCATACTCGTTGTTCGAGAACACTTGGCGATTTTTCTCTCTCGTAATCGATAACGAGCCTGCGTATAATACAGCGGTTAACGGATCCCGGGGAAACGGCGGCGGTGACGGGCGACTCTCTCGTTAATACCTATAATATATATTAATATATTTATCGTATATAACGGCCGTCGGAACAAGGTTACGCGGTCCATTGAACACGCCGTCCGGCATAACAGATGTATCGTTTATACGTGCGTATCGGCGACGCGCGGTTTTCTCGTTCCGGGCACTTAATGGCAGGCAGACAGGGGTTGGGGACGGATAGGTTTAAAACAAATGAAGGCGATTCTTATTGTTTCGGAAATCGTCCGCCGCGGCGGCCCGACGAGGCAGTCTCTAAAGACGGCAGCTTAACGTCCGGGCGCGCAATAAACGTGATTGGATTAGCGCTCGGGAACGCGCAAACTTTACGTCGATTACTCGTCGTCGTCGTCGTCGTCATCGCGCGCGGCGGAGAAAGAGAGAGCAAGGACGGGAAGGACGGGAAGGATATTCTCGCCGCCGCCCATAATTTATACGCGCGCGCTCCGTCGCCGCCAAACAGTAACTCCAACAGTATATTTTTCTCCCACGCGAAAGAGGAGAGAAAAAAAAAAAAAACCCGAATAATAACAATAATATATATTCTTATAACACGCGGACGCGTAAAATATATTGTACTAGAGGGGAAAGAGATATTCATCACGCGCCGTACGTAATAATGTATATATATACGCGCGCGCCCTATTGTCACCCGAAATCCCATATATAAACGCGGCGGCGGCGGCGGCGGCGTACCTATACGAGTATAGAAAGAGGTTCCTCTATAAAAGTCGTTCGAGTGTCATCGACGGTAAGAAAGAAACATTGTCGGCGATATACGTATGTATACCGCTCGTCGGATAAAAAAGAAAATAATATATACGCGAGAACCTATATAATAATAGTAATAATAATAATAATGCGCGTACACGATATATTATAACGCGCGATATGAACCGTTGACAATGGGGGAGTTAAGACAGAAAGGAAAAAAAACCTACTGCGGTATGAGGGCGAAAAAAAAATTCGCTCCATATATATACGAGTATGACGTGCGTACACCTAGTCTCCAACACCTGGACCTCGTGATTTCCACCCTCGTTCTAGGTATAATATTATATATATATATGAGTACCGAGCGGTTATTTATGTTTTTTAATATACACGAAAATCCGAGTGAACCCGTTTTTTTTTCTTTTCCATCCGATTTGCCACTTTTTCGCCGGCTGCTCTTTTTCAATGATACGCGACGACTCGTACGCGCGCGCGCGCGCGTCTTACGCGTATTATTATTATTATTTGTCCTTTTATTTGTTCAAAAAGAGATTAGACCGTTTGAACCGTCGCAAAACCGTGAGTTATATCTTTGGATTTTTTACTCGAAAAAACTGACGTCTAAAAAAAAAAAAAGAAAAAAATAACCGACAACGACGGCGAATAATAACGTAAACGCATACGTACGTCGTCGTCGTCGTAAATCGTACTCGAGAGAAATTATTGTTGTTGGTTAGAAACGAATTGCAGAACAAACCGAACGGCTTCGAACCGACTGTCTAATAATCATAATACTGACGATCGCGGCGCGGCGGTGTCTCGCGCTGATTCCACGACTATTTCGAGTTGAAGTCTCCCCCACGGCGGTCCGCGAGAATTCAAACGATTTTATCGGTTTGTAATAAATCTCGTCGTCCGAGAACGATTTCTAGTCGTCCAAGAGTCTCGCGAGAACAGAACGTCCGCGGAAATTTCCGCCCGTTTCAATCCGCGATAAAAATAATAATAATAATAATAACGAATGAAAAAAAATAATAAATAAAATAATAATTCGTTTATCAAAAGGGATTATTTTCTTAGGGTTTTCCGCGCGTATATAAATTCACGTCGGACCGGACGACGGCGAATGATTGAATTATCTCAAATGTACGTCATTTAACAAGCGAAATAAATTAATGAAAAAAAAAAAAACTAAAAAACCGCACGCCCCTCGGCAGAGCCGCCGCCGCCGTCGGAGCAGCGTCTCGCACTCGGTACCTTTTTTCCTCCCCACACTCGTATACATATATACTTACGTGTATATATTTTCCGTTCGAGATAATTCGGTTTAATTCAGCGGTACTTTTTACGTGTATAGACGCGAAGACAAATAAGCTTTACTCGGCGGCGGCGCGGCGCGGGGTCGGTATTGCTAATCAACGTCGGGAACCGTTCGTTCGCGTCGGGACGAGGAGACCCGATGCGATATTGAATATTCATAAGATTTAAAGGGAAATGTTTGCTTTAAAAGTTGCGCGCGGACCCCGCCGCCGCCGCCGTGCCCGTCGGAGAAGACTGCCAATTTTCCATTCATTCGTGAAACCTGTGCTCGCTCCGTCGCCACCGCCCGCAACGTCTTCTTCGGCTTCTTCTTCCTCGCACGTTAAAACGGCGGGAGGAGAATAAGGGGTGGTTAGCGAATTTATGATTGCGCACGACCGCGCGCGCCCAAATATAAATAATATAATATGTGTGTACATAAATCGAGTCCACCGCTCTCGCGTTAAGCCCTTCGCCGCCGCCGCGCCGCCGCCTTCGATTTGAGGTCGCCAACTTTGGTTTTCCTATTCCCAATTGCGTATCGGGGAAAGTTGTGAAATCCTGCAGTTTATTTGCGGGCAAATCGGATATTCGAATCCCGCAGTCGACCCGGCGGCGTGTGCGCGGCGGCCTTCTCGAGTCGGCGAGAATATCGTCTACAAAACTTCCCGTCAAAAGGTATTGCTTGCTATTCGATTTTACATTGTTTTCAATATTTGTTTGTGTGTTGAAAACACGTGATATTTTTCTTCAAACTGGCGAGCGACAACGACAATCTCACAATCTGTTTGCATATGTATTTTACATAATATCTTCTTTACCCTCGTAAACGTGACGCGACCGATGCGAGAAACGCGCGATGATTTTCAACTTTATTTTCGACTACTTTCCCGTAAGTACTCGTATCGCGAGAGTGAAAAAACGAATCGACGACGGAAAGCAAATCTAATGCGTCGTCCCTTTGTATACGCGTCACTGAAGCTCGGGGGCGGACTGATAAGTTATGGCCCGGGGTGCAACGTTCACTCTTATTAATTCGTTTTGAGTAAGTGCTACGATAAAAATTATAACAAAAGTGATCGGCGTCGATACTTAGGATAAGGTCTCTGCAGCCTCTACGGACGAGTTTCCGTACGCGGAAGTGAGGACGAAGAACGCACAAAATAATATTACAATGTTTCGGTCCTGCTGCAGCTTACCACCAGCCATTGTTTGGACAGAGTGCACTTTTGAGAAAATCCAAAGCACGTGTTTTCGCACAACACTTTTTGCGATCACGTCTCCGGACTACTTTTCCCCTCCTCCGTCGGTTCCATCGAATCCTGGATCCGCCGCCGCGGATATCGCGCGCGCGTTATTTATTATTTATTATAGACGATTTGCGCCCCGCGCGACTTTCCACTCGGAGGGGTGGAAAGACTCCTCCGGTTTGTTTGTTTGTTTGTCGCGACGAGGCGCGCTCTCGGGGCGCGGGGAAGTTTAATTTAATTTCTCGTGACTTACGAGCCGATCGGACCGCGCGGTCGCCGAGGGATGTATATATATATATACGGGGTTAGCGGTTAATAACCGGGGGGCGCAGGACCTACGGCGAGGGCGGCGACGAAAGACGACGACAAGAAAAATCAGACGCGTTTCCGTTTGCCGCTGACGTGAATGGATCGACCGTGACAATTTAAAGACGCGGTCGTGTCGCGTTGTTTTTCCGCGTCCTACCCCCTCTCTCTCTCTCTCTCGATATATGTTTAGCGCGAGCGGCGGGAAAGGGTTGTGCGCGTGATGGTCCGAAGATTGATCGGACCCTATCATTCAATTCGGATGGATTCTACTCGTCGTCGTCGCGCGATTTTCGGCTGCAGCGGGGGATGAATGATGTACGAGGTGAAAATCGCGTGGCGACAGTGTACGCCGTAATAAGGAGACGCGATCGGGTTTAGGTTCGAAGTCAGAGTCCTGCCGCGTACTTACAAGGAAACTCGAACGAAAATATACTTTGACCGGCCCCGACAAACCCGACGCTCGGTCGTAAAAAACGTTCATCGCGGGCGCCCGCCGCCGCCGCCGCGACCAGGACGTTTTTCGTTTCCTTTTTTTTTTTTTTTTTCGAGAAGGCAGAGTTATTTATAATAATTTAATTATCACGTCGTCGACTCGAAACGATACGATCGAGAGGGCGATTCCGAGGCGATAGTGTCCGGGCGGTGTCTCGCGCCCGAATTTACCGAGTTCAAATGCTCGACGAGTGCGTAGTATATTCTCGTCGACAGGTCCGATTTTCGATTGACATGATATTGTCTTTTTTTCGACAAGAAAACGAGATGAAATTTAGCGAATAATTATTGCGAAAAATGAATTAAACGCGTTCGGTTTAAATAACCCGAGCGGGTGAGGTGAAATCGATTCGGAACACGATCGCTGGCTTTCGATTCTAAAAAATAAATATGTCCTCTACCTGACGATGAATTCGAAACCGGTCGTAAATATTTAAGCACTTTTCTATTCTTTTACATAATACTCCAGGCAAGACCTAATTTTTTATTTTTATTTTGTTTTTTTCATTATTAAAAGATATTTCATAATTTAAATACATTTTTTATATATTTAATAATATTTTGTTATATAATTATAATCATAGTATTTTTTTTTCATTTCAGTTTCGTGTTCGATCCGGATAAAGTCGTCCGAATTATTTCGTCGATCTGTTCGCCGTTACATGGTGGTGGGTTAGGTTTACTTGTTTACTACTCTACTTTACTCGACCGATCGATTTCGTTTGTTTTTCAGTACGTCGGACGTCCGAATCCAATTCTCGTTGCCAATCCAGTCGGCGACGGACGCCACCGGCGGTGTACAGTATTATTGCAAATGCCGCAGTCGACGTTGGAATTCCATCGACAATCTAACTAATCATCAGCTCGAAGCTGCAGAGGTAAACCTATTACTTATTACATTATTTCGGTATTTTTAGTTCGTCGAAAGCGTATTATTTTTACACGTAAATTATTGTATTAAAACTAGTCACCACGCGCAAAAAAAAGTGCAATTATTAGAACTGCCACTAAATGCGATCTAATACGCTATGACAATGTGAAACGTATATTTTATTTATCTAATCGATCGTTTTGAGACCAGTATTAGTAAGACAATAGTAAAAATAAAGTTAATTGCATTTCTTTCCGAGTGTTCGAAAACGATCTAAGGATTTACGTTGTACTACATACGTATAAATGTGATTTTTTCCGAATGAAATTCGAATTTTTCGTCTGTTCGACAATATACATCGAATTCGATTCTCGATTTTCGAAAATTCGAGGGGGAATTTCTCTCGTTTTCGAGTTTTCGTAGAGAGTGAGTGGGGCCACTTCTTTTCCCTCTCCCATTATGGCCACGATAAAATAGTATCGAGATATTACGTATCATTCTGTCGCGTGTTGAAAACGGCAATAACAACAACAATAATAATAATCACAATAATATTATTATCGTCTCGCGGAAAGAGACGCGCCTGTTCTCGAGCGATACACGCGACGACGACGCGACGGCCGCAGCCGCCGACATGTCTGACGACAATGCGAGATTATCACATAATAATAATAATATATTATATTATGAACGCGTAGATAATAATATTGTTGTACTCGCGAGAAACGGCGGAATAATTTGTCCACCAGAGTGTATGCGCCGCAGAGTGGTTTTCGCGTCGCGGTCGGAACGCGCGTAGATAGAATATCGTCGTTCGGCTTTTGAAAAACTACCGTTACGCGTTACAAATAACCGGCGCGGCGCGGCGGTGGCGCGGAATTGAAATATTCTTTTTATTACGTTTTCGTTTCATGCCGCGGCCGAGAAATTCGTCGTTTTCCCCGTGTTTCTGCGGAGACGACGACGTGTACGACGGGAGAGGAGGATCAGGACGATCGGTTTCGGGATTTTTAAAACTGTCCTTTTGATGATAACGGCGTGGCGCCGACCGACGACGGTTTTAAAAATACAACTAGTACGATGAAATTTCAGTCGCAAATAGCGTTTATACGATATCTATATTAGAAAATATATGTCCATAGATCAGTGTCTCTCGACCTTTTTTTATTATGACGACACACAATTAAAATATTTCATACTTTGTGACACACAATTTAAAAAAAAATCAGAATAATAGGTAATATTAAATATTTTTAAGATTCGGCGCATGTTTTCAGTAAGGTCAGGAACCTTTTCGTAGGAAAGAGCCATTTTTTCAACAAAAAAACTCACTAAACCGTGATTCAGACCGCCCACGAGAGCCGCACAGGCTACTTAGTCGCAGAGAAATCGGTAGGCATTAAAAATATGAAAATACGTCTTAAATTTGATAAAATATCGATTAATTTTTACCTGAAAATCGTTATTGAGAAATTCAGAAATATCATCACTAGGGCTGAGGACTTCTAGTACTTAAAAATCTAATAATATGCATGCATTTATGCACTTAAAAATCAAGAAATATGCACTTAAAATATGCTCTAAAAATTATTTTATTTTATTATTTTATCTTATAACACATAAGTTATTATAATATTTATTTTTCATCTCCTTTTTTCGAAAATGTACCACTTCGTCTAAGCTAATTTAAGAACTTAATTCGAAAATTGCCAAATATGATCTTGATTTTTCTAATATACTCAAATATGCATTTATATGCAATAATGACAAAATATGCAAAAATATGCAAAATAAAATTTTTAATTTGATCTCCTGGTGTTATGAAACACATTTGTTATTCACTAGAATTTTTCTACGATCTTTCTAAAAAAATTTGAAAAAAACTAGAAGTCTTCAGCCCTAATCATCACTAACGCGGGTATAATAAAATTTTCATTTTACGGGTCTCGATGTATATTGACGAATTTTCCAAAGAGCCGCAGGTTCCCGACCGCTATATTACGATAGAGTGATTACATTTAATGTCCGACGGCTGATAATCTATTTTATTATTCGTCATTGAAATATTATTACGTCAAATCCCTATTAATTTTTGTAAATCGTGTCGACAATGTTTGTACATTTTGTGTCGTTTATATCGGTACTTGGCGCGCGACACACCGGTCGAGAAACACTGATCTATATATAATAAAATGTAAAACAATCGTTCGACTACTCAATTCGTATTTATTGATATAAACGCCAATGATGGCTCAGGTACAGTAAAACAACGTTGAACTTATAATAATAATAGCTAAAAATCAGGAATATAATATATTACAATCATATAACCGGTCGACTCATGGAAATAAAAGGTGAAAAAATGTTTAATCAAAAAAGTCAATACCAGACTCGTTATACCCATGCCTAAAAATCCTATCCTGTTATTATGTAACCGTTATTTGTTTTCTATTCGCGTGCCGCGGGTCCTCGCCGCCTCCGGGGGGGCACACGTCGCGTTAGATCCAAAATCTGCCGAATTATAACGAACAGGTCTATAAAGTTTACAAAAAAATGCTGATGACGAAGATTTCTTCTTCTTCTTCATCGGTTTTTAAAGGCCATCGAGGCCCATTACCGCAACACGAACTCGCTTCCATCTGTCTCTGTCCTGTGCTATTGTTTCTCCATCTCTTATTCCGATCTCTGCTAAATTCTTCTCCGCCTTGTCTCAATCCACCTTTGTTTCGGCCTGCCAAGTGGTCTTTTTCCCTGGGGTTTCCATTTTAAAACCTCTTTCAAAATGAACCATTTGACCTCCATACATGACCGGCCCATGCCATTCTCCTATTTTTTAATACTGCTACTATATGTCTATGGCTCTTTATATAATTGTTGTATATTTCTATATTATTCCTTTTCTCATATTATTGTTGTGTCGCGTTATTTATTTTTGGCCCAAATATTCTCTTCTCGATATTCTTCTTTCGAGTAGTATTGCTAATTTGTCTTCGTCTCCTTTAGTCGTTGGCCACGTTTCACACGCATATAAAAGGACCGGTCCGATAATTACCTTGTTTGTTGTAATTTTTGATTTGAGTGATACCCGTTTTGATTTTAGTAAACTCCTAACGAAGATTTACAAAGCGTTTGTTTTTTCATTTTTCGCCAATTTTGATGGTCGTTTTTGCCCACCGTGCGCGACGTTGAATTTTCGAGCCCGCTGTTTTTTCGACAAAAACACCGTGTCTGCAGTGTTTCGAAATCGACGCGTATCACGCGACTCGCGACGACGACGTCGAACCCGGTCCGACCGATAGTAATAATTATCACGCGCCGCGCTCTAATCCGGCGCGAGAGGCGTACGTATATTATAAATAACGTTTCGTTCGCGCGCGCTCTCTGTAATAACAAACATCCGAGCCGAAAACGTGTGTGTGTACACATCTAAAGACGTATACGCGTGCCTTTTCCCCGACGACGACGCCGAGCACGGTCTCTGTGTACGTTTCGGCCGTTTATTCTCGGATACTATTGTGATAATGATAATAATACGGTCTACCGAAATAAAACCGTAAATAGGTTTCGGCGCGTGTAAAAAACAATTAGGGTCGTTACGTGACGCGAGAATACTTACGTATTATAATAACCGACGAAATATACCGAGAAAGACGGGACTCGAAGCCGTTTTAATATCTCGCGAGACGTTTCGAATCAAACGCCGCCGTCGAAGCGATTATTTCGTTTAACACTTTGCACTGTTGGAACAATTATTATTGTCGATTAAACGGTCGTCCTCGATATGATTTAAATTATTTGACAATTATTTTCGCTAACCCGCCGAATATAAAATATATCTTGTCGATTATATTTTGTACTTCCAACATCATATCGAAAAATGAGTTTTTGGTATCAAAACTTTCAGGAAAAATAGGAGTATAATCTGTAAAAAGTGTAGTTGAAAATATCGATGATTATTCTCTGTATGGCGATTATAAGAAAACCAAACGCCCTAGAGATAAAAAAATGAATTAAGGAAAACGTTAAGAGGGCGCATACCACGACTGCCATCCCTTTAAATGATACTGAATATTATTTTTAAAAACATTATTAGTTTAAAAACGACAACGATAAGTTTTATCATGTCATCTACTACGTGAAAGTGTATCCGAGATTGACCGTTTTCGACAGCAACATTTTTAAAAACACTATTTTGCACCTCCTGAACATGCAATTTTCATTTCGATTTTTTATGTCGCGTATACGCCCTTTTTGCAAAACACCATCGATATACGTAATATGCTGGAAAACAGCCCACAGGTCCATTTCAAAAAGATAACAGTGCAAGTATAATAATATAGTGTAGTGAAACGTCTAATCGATAAATCCGGGCGAAAAATGACAATGGATAATTATTATTTTACAACTGTACCTCTAACATTACGTTACGAATATATTAAATTGTATAAAAAAGAGGAATTTGTATTTCGACGAAATCAGAGCGAACCAATAGGATTGTCAAAAATCGAGTAATCGCGTAAAATACGTAGAACGCGCGGCGAGTGGTCTCGGGTTAAAGGTTTTCACGAGCCGATGTCGTCGTGTTCGGAGGGACGTTTTGTTTATACTCTCGACGGGGGGGTAACGAATTTGGAAAAAAAAGACGCGCCGTACTTTTGCATTATTCGAGGTCGATCTACTTTTTATACGCGTAGTCGACGAGACGACGATAAAAGAATTTTCAAATCCGTTTCTATACTACGTTTTCGGTTTTTTATTTTTTTTTCCTAATCGAGAATTCGAATAATTCTATATATTAACATAATAATATAATAATAATATGTAGAAGATATCGGAATTAGTAAATCATCCTCTTTGTGTACATTGGAAAACAAAAACAATACACCTCGTTGTTTCGTAATAAATTAAATTCGTCTTTTCGGTGCTATTTTTTTTTTTATTCTATAAAAAATAAACAATCGTTTGAATAAATCGTTCTCTTACGATAATAAATATTGTTTTCAAGGTTTTATTGTTATAATCGCGGTGATTACTTTTTAAACGCATTTTTCTCGTATCGGACGCAATAATAAACATTTCACGCTCGTAATGTTATCGTCAAAAAGTGTTTTTTTTTACTCTCATTTCGGATTTACACTGGTTTTTTCTTTTAATCGCATACGATTGTAATATTTATGTTATAAGTGCATAAAATATCAGATATTTCAAAACGAAAAAACCGAATTCTTTTCACTGAATTCGAGTGAATTAAAACGATAGACAACAACTGTTAATATATATTTTCAATTATCTAGTGATTCGATAAACTTTTATTATCTACCTACCTCACATAAATTATTCATATAGTTGATATCGTTTACGTCTTTATAATTTTCGACGGTAAAACGAATTTTTTAACTAAATTATAATATTAAACAATCAAACGTCAATATTAGGTTGAAAAAAGTAAAGAAAATAGATATATAAACATAGCCAATATAATTATTGACATTTAATAGTTTATGTCGAGTAGCTAAAATTGTTGTTTTTTGGATTTCTATGGAAAATAATAAAAAAAACTTGAAAACACATCGTTTTGATAATAATCGCCACGAGTTGTACGTTATATGTTCGACTGAACGAATAAAGTGTATTATAATTTAAAAAAAAAAACATCTTCTTTATAATATTCTTTTAAAAAAACCACTTGAAAATGTTCAAAATTGATTTAATCTGTAGAAAACAATGCTTGTTGTGTATACAAATAACAAAAAATACGTTCGAAACAGAGAGAGAGAATCTCGAAATTATATTTTTACAAAACATTCGAGTCACAACAATATAGCTTGCAAATCGAAGGCGTTGGATCGAAAATCAAAAGGAATATTTTTTCGAACTAATAAACAGAACAACACGAATACCGATGAAATAATAATTGGTCAGTATCGATTATTTCCTCGGCACGTCGTCGACGAATTAACTTGATTTTTTTCCGATCGAGTAAAAGAAAACGCGAAAGACGAAAAGCAACAATAACCGCAGTATATACTCGTGATTATTTTCGATTTCGACGGCGAAATATTTCGAATCTTTTCAACTCGGTCGGTCGGTCTGGAAGGGTGGTGAAATCCGACTGGAAAAAGCGAGCGGCGAAAACCTAACCCCCCGAACGACCGGCAAGGACAATAACGCCCGTTCCTAACACAAAATCTATCGAACTATAATCCTTTTATTTCGTTTTCTTTTTGTCGTATTTTTACACTTGTGGGATCGCTTTTGTGCCTTGCCATTTTTTTTTTTTCCCCATCTTGTTTCATTATTATTATTATTCATTCTCCTATACGCATTATTTTTTTTATTTTTTTTTTTGAACGGTTTCTCCCGCCCGCACGCCACTCGGTATATATCTTTACCGATCTTAGACAATCGCCAGACAATGTTTTGACTGTTCGGGGGGGGGGGGGACTTTAATGGTTGACCGGATTTTCAAGTGACACAATCGACGTGGGAGCACGGCGGCAGCGGCGGCGAAGGCGTATTTTTCTCGGATTATGAAGGGTTGAACGGTTTTCTCGGCGGAGGAGACACAACAGCTGTTTTTTCGATTGACAAAAAATTCAATCGAAAGTAAAGTAAAAAACGCAAAAAATAACAGAACATTCGATGTCAGCACTCGAAAGGCAATCGAAAAAAAGGAACACTCGAAAATAAAATACGTCGCAGCAGAAATCTGTCCAAGTGTACTATACAGTACAAACACTGGACGGTTGCCGCAACGTTATACGGTGCAGTCGCTCGATAGTATTCGAAAAACTCCATAAATCAAACTAAAAACGCCCCGAGAAAACCTCTATAATTAGAAGAAAACACGTGTATTTCGGCGCCCTCGATAATGTCCGTGTCGGCTGGAGACGCCGACAATTCGAATTTCTTTTTAAACGCGATTTTTTAAACATTATCTAAGACAATCTATTTTGACAAACTACGTAATAACGACGGCGATTAAACATCGTAGTCTATTACTACCTGACCTACCTGATCTAGACTTTGATCGTTTTACCGAAATAAACGTGTGTGCGACGGGTAAACACACAGTAGTTGTTGAAATAGAATAAAACGCAGTCGGTCTCTGAACGCCGCGGGTCCCGTTAAGTATACGAGTGTTACCGTTTTTTTTTTTTTTTTTTACCGATACCGTTTTCAATGTCAACTCGATAACGCCGCGGACCAGATTGTGGCCAACGATTTATCGGGGGGGAAAAAAAAACAGATTTCTCTAATACGTAACGTATATAATAATCTATATATATAAAAATGGAGACAAAAAATTGGAAATTGAATCAGTTGAGAACGGCTGGGCCGATTTGGCTCAAATTTTTTTTAAATGATAGAGAATGTCGGGGATCGGGTTTATAGCATAAATTATGGAGAAAATTCACCCTAAGGGGGTTAAAAGGGGTAAAAATGAAAAAAAAACTGATAAAATAAAAAGTTATACTGCACACGGGCGAAGCCGGGTTATTCAGCTAGTATTATAATAAATATGGACGAACTAAGAAAACCTTTAAAAATTATGACTTAAAAAAGTACGAATAAATGATCGAAAAATGGCAACGACAACTGTGAAATAATGAAATGAAATAACTTTAGTAACACGAAAAAATGTAAAAAAAAGTGATTTGTTTATTAAGAAATAGATTTTTTTTTTATCGTTTACAATAATATGACTATAAACTATAAATATTATATCATATTTCAAACACCATCTTATTAATTTTAGTGTACCTAATTATGTTCGTAACGTTGACAACAATAACCTTTGTTTAAAAGTTAAAATAAGATTATAGCTTTAATTTTTATCATATTTTCACATTTAATGGAAAAAAAATAAGTAAACATTAGTATGAGAAAACTTCGCTATGTTTTAGAAACAACGACGTAAACTATCAGAGGAACGATTTTAAACGTAGGAACGTATAATAAAAACGATATCGATGTGAAACAAAGCCGAAAAAATGCAAAATGAAAATTATAGATAATTTCATTGGATTTTCAGCTCGATAGATTAATAATAGCTCTACATCAATTAAAAATGCATCGACTTCCGAGCCTAAATAACAAATAAATTTGAATTTCTTATTTTATTTTGAATCAGAGCTGACTGGACCTCACTGAGAAAACTCGCGTGGAGGCCCAGGAGTTATCTTGGTTATTTTATATAAATTCACACGTTAACTTTAAATAATAATTAAAATTATTACTTTTTTGCACTCTTAATTATTATAACACTCAAGGAGAGACCTTTATTTTATTTTATTATCGTTTAACTACATTTAATAGTTTGTATTAAAATAATTTCATATAATATTTAATAATGTTTTGTTAGTATTTACGAGTATTAACCATTAAATATTAATATAATTACTTTGTTTATTTATTTTCTATTTTTTCAATTAAAATTACACGAATTACCTTATTATTATCATATATTCATATCGGATTCATATAAATTGAATACGATTTTTCTCACTTCTCTTTAATTCGAATCGTTTATTTTTTTTTCCACTCATCCGAACACGTCTATAAATCGAATTTCTAAATTTCTAAGTTCGAATCGGCCGATCGACTATTTTGATATTATCAGCTAGTGAATTTTTCCAACTCTCCGTCCGTTTCATAATATAAACGCGTCGTATACGCGCAGAGCCATCTAGCGGCAGCACTCCGTAACCCCTCCGGTGATGGTGAAAAAATGAAAATAAAAAACCACTTTCCGCCGCTTTGAAAATTACCTCCACTGACGACGCGCGACGTCTCGCTCTGAATTTCGCCACAAGTTTAGAAAATCCTGTGAAAAATAACAATCGATTCGCGGCCAGGTCGACGGCGGCGTTTTTATTTTCCACCGACTCAATCGTGTCAAAAAACGGTCGGTTGAAAATTAACAGTCGACGAATGTTTTTAATTTTATGGATTTATGAAAATAGACGAAATGTTTTTCAAATAGTCTATACTCTATTGTTTTGTTTCGGACGTGAAACGAGTGTTTTCAGTATATTTTCGCGAGCATTTCGATTTGAGCCCACTTTGGTTGTAACGGATATCGCGATGGCGCGCGCGTTCGAAATAAAAGGCAATCGCAGACAAATCGTCGGGAATTGTTGGCGTTTTTATTTTCCACCGACTCAATCGTGTTAAAAAACGGTCGGTTGAAAATTAACAGTCGACGAATGTTTTTAATTAAATAATATCATACAAGGATTTATGAAAATAGTTTTTCAAATAGTCTATACTCTATTGTTTTGTTTCGGACGTGAAACGAGTGTTTTCAGTATATTTTCGCTAGCATTTCGATTTGAGCCCACTTTGGTTGTAACGGATATCGCGATGGCGCGCGCGTTCGAAAAAAAAAGGCAATCGCAGACAAATCGTCGGGAATTTCACCGGCCAAATCGTCGGCATTGCCACAGTGAAATTTCACTCTGACCAACGAACGTTGTCCCGGTCGCCGAATTCCCGGTGTTTCGATATTTTTCGACTCGTCGTCGGGGCCGCCGCCGTCGGATATGATAATAATATGTCACAACATTCCGTTTAGTGTGTCCGGATCGCGCGCGAAACGTGAAATATGTTAATTTCATACGCGGCGGCGGCGACGCGTCGTCGAACGTCTCGTCCAATCTCGACGATATTTTGAACGCGCTTGGAAACGGGCCCAAAAACGCGGCCGATTGACTACTGTGGTTTCCCGTTCGTTTATTTATGTTTTTCTCGACGTTTTTTCATCTCGAACCGTCGCGGCACGCTCGGCCGGAGAACAGACACCGTGGTCGGGGTCGTGTAGACACGGGGAGTGGTGTCGAACTCGGAACGTTATCTTTACGACGCGGCGTTTCGTTATTTTTCGAAACGATAATATACTCGTACACAATATTACAACTGCAGACAATTGCGAAAAGTATAGAAAACTAGCTGTCCCCGCACAGTATTGAGATTAACATTCATATTTCTGAAGATGTCTCTACTAAATAATAAAACCAAACTATTGACCAAATTTGTGACTCAAAGTTCCAGCGGTTCTGGCTAGGTGATTTTTGAGATGTTCTATAGCTTTAAACCTTCCCCGAGACTCGGCCAATCCATTATAGTGATAAACTGATAACCGTACTAAAATCCACCGAGTACTTTTCGAGTTGTGCGCGTGCATACTAAAAAAGAGCTGTTCTTGCAAACGTTGTTTTGCCATTAAAAATTTTGTATTATGAAAAATAACTAACCTATTGTAAGTATGTATATGTGAAAAGTATATGAAACACGTATATATATATTTTAATTGAAAACGATTCGCAAAAAAATGATAATGGTCACTATAGTTACAGTATAGCTGTATACGTACATATAAATGGGCTGAATTTTTCCTATAACCAATAGCAACCATTTATGAGCAAAAATTTCAAAAGTACATCACAAAATCGCCGTTTGAGCACCTCCCCTAATTGGATTTCCCAATAAATTTTTTCGTAAAAACCTTCTCCTGGCAATTACGAACGATTCGAAAAAAAAAAAATTTGAGCCAAATCGGTTACCAAAGCTAATAACGCAACGCACGCGTTTATATTTGAAAATAATTGCATTTCTATAGGTATTTACATTCGATTACTTTAGGCAAGACCTCTCTGCCATACGTTTTCAAACTGGTTTCAACACAAAGCATACGAATCTCCCTCGGTAATAACGATTCTTGTTAGTTTTGTCTAAAACTGTAAACATGTTGTGACTTTCACGCGATTCCCGACGCGATTCTCTTGCAAGACCGAAATAGTCGATACGTACGGATTTCGCGGTTTCTAAGAAGCACCCGCACGAGAAAGTAGGAAAACGATTGGACGATTTTCGTCGAAAATACACTATTATCGGAATTAGGTTTTTCGTGAAACGTTTCGATATAGACGTGCGATAATAATAACGTTCGCTGCCGGAGGCCACCCGCGACGAGGTCGACGATCGATCCCGGCATAGTTTTTTCTGGGCGGCGGTTTCAATTATTCAAAAAGAAAAACACGTCCGGCGGTAAAAAAAAAAAAAAAAAACCGATAGATTCCTCCTGGTTTCTCGGCCGAGAATCTGAAACCGTGTGCGGCGAGCGCGGCGCATGGCGTGTCGGCAGACATTAGTACACGTCGTCTCGCGGACCGTTCGAACGGGAGAAAAAATAAACATCGGACATAAATCACGGCTAACGGACGAACGTCGTTTTGGCGGAAGCTCGGCGCGGCGGCGGCGCGACGCCGTAACGCGCAAAGTGCGCTGCCGCCGCCGCCGGCTGCCAAACGCGAAAACGTACCGCGCAAAGTGTGTGTGATAATAATGAAAGTAATTATTGTAATAAAAACACCGTGTTCCGAACGTTGTATAATAAGGAGCGAGGCTCCTACCGCCGAGTGATCAGGACTCGGGTCGTTCGCGCGCGTGACGCCGCGTAACGCGATCGCGTCGCGCCCCGCGATTATGCGAGTATATGTACGGCGTTATATCGAGACGCGCGGGTTAATTTCGCGAAATATCGTTTCGGTTTAATCTCGCGTGCATAATAAACGCGCGCCGCGATTTGGCACCGGGTCCGCGCGAATAAACGGAATACAGACTATTATAATACCGTTTTCTAGATTGGAAAAAGTGAAAAAAGAAGAAGCAAATATCTCTCGAGCTCATTTTATTTCACACGGGTCGAAACAGTTTTTTATGTCAGTCGGCAAAAGAAATTTTCGTATTCCGAGGTGGAATTTTGAAAAAAACTTTTTCTCAATGGTCGCCGGCAGTTTAGGCTGTGCTTCGATTACTCGGCTTTTAATTATACATACCCTTTACGGATATAATATTATAGTTTAACTTGGATAGAATTATAAATAATAATCGATTGGAGATAAGAGTGCCGTTAATCTATTGTTCATAAAAACACGTACGTCGATCGAGGTATTATATAGTCCTGCAGTTAACGCCGCCGCCCTGCTCCTGTTCCTTTGTCAACGTGAAAACTATTGACGATTCGAAAACATTCGTCGCCGCGAAAATCGGTAAACCGTTTACTCGGTCTCGGGTAGTCGACTATAGTCGTTATACGGACGAAAAACAGTATTCAAACGAAATGTATCGAAATAATAATAATAATAAAACGGTAATATTATTGTCGTCGTTTCGATTGGACGAGCGCTTGATATGCAGTCGAGCTTTTACTATGAACGCGTAGTTTCGGACGCTCGCGAATAATATATTTTATAACGTCGAAAAACACACACACACACACACACACACATCCAAAAGACCGTTCTGGCGGACCTTTCCCCCACCCCCTCGGTTCTCGTCAAAGAGAAACTGTTGATGTGTATGAAATGGGGGAAAAAAAAAAGGAAAAAAACTTTTCGTCTATACTCGTGCGCGTAATAGTAGGTACCTACGGCGGCGCTAACTCTTACTAATTTGCGAGGTAAAAACGAAATTACGGAAAACAAAAAGCTTTCAGACGTTTTTTCCCCCTACCCCCCTCTTTTCAGTCGCTCACATATTATTATTATTATTAAAATATTTCATGCATATATCGCGGCGGCGGTCTAGAAAAATCGTGTGTGTTTATCGTAAAAACTTAAATCGTAACATTTTGATAATATCTCTGTGTGATAAATAAATTTGTACTCACGTTGTTTATCCTATAGTTTTTGATGATCTGAAAATCTAGTTGCACGGTACGGTCTACATATTATATTTAATCGTTTTTAAGGATAAAGAGCCATCTCTCTCTCTGTTGTATGTCAGCTCAAAAGTTACATTTTGGTCTATTACTTTAAGGTCTCTGGTTATTATTACTTATCGATCCACCGGGTTCCTGGTCTTCCCAGGCGCCTTGTTAATTTTTTCTAGAAGTACTTTTTTTTATTATTTCGTCCTTCTGCTCTCCAAGTGTGCTCTCCAAACCATTCCATCCGTTTGTTTCTAATAAACACTAAGACATATTTGGTCTGTTGTAGTACAACGATTTCTGTATAATTCATCGGGTTTTCTTCTTTCATAGGTTCATTCGTTTCTCGATTGAAATGTGGTCCATAGATGTTCCGGAGTATTTTCCTCTCAAATATCGTTAATTTCCTTTCGTCGCCTTTTCCACGAAGAATTTTTGATGTCCACGAAAGTAATTTATATATAATATGTGTGTGTTACGTATATACACACGAAATGGGTTTTAATCATTGTTTTGGGTTTTCACGAAGAAAAGAAATGACATTTCCACTCGCGTTGGCAAACTGTCACGGCCATTCTCGATTCGCTCTGTAGGTTATATACGTACGTACGTGTATAGGTACGCGTGGAAAAAGAGAGGAAAAATCTGGCGGCGGCGGAAAGAAGAGCTGCCCAGAAAGGAGGCCAGGAGGAGCAGCCGAGAGATTTATGTGATTCCGCCCGGAGAGGCCCGACGACGACGACGGCGCGCGTGTCTCCGGCGAATCGATCACGACCCGGCCGCGTTCACACTTTCGGCGCCTCCCCCGGCTCGGCGGTCCGGCCCTCGGCCGTCCGAAACACTTACGGCTTAGGTATATATATGTGTGTGTGTGTGCGCGCGTGTGTATACATTTCGCGTACACCTCTATAATATATTAAACACGATACGCGTCCTAAACCCGTCGCGTAATATATCTTCGCGCGACGAGAGCGACAAAAACCCGGGGCCGGCCGGACGTCTGGTGGCGCGAGCGTTTAGCTCTTAAGAGGGTATCCGTGTTCGCGGCGCTGCTCCGCGTCGAGCTTTTAAGTCGGGAAGTTGTAAATTTCCCGCCGAATATAGGTAGGTTTTACGTTTTATATATAGTACAATTATATTTATACGAGGACGCCCGTTTGAGGGGGGGCAGGCACGATTAAAAATTATTTACATTACACAAATTCCATGTCTTTGTTGGGCAGATATGATTGAAAATGGTTTACAAATGGTTTCGACGTGATTTAATCGTGAAAATACCAATCGAAAGAATAATAAGACGTGTTGAACGTTTTCTATGTTCTTTTCCCGAAAAACGTACGAAAGTGCACTCGGCCGGTCGTCGTCGCGCCCCTTCGACTAGGTATTCGTATTTGCCGAAGACGGTTTTCCAGAAATCCCGAACCCCCCGTGTGAATTGCTCGGTATAGATTTTTTAAATTTTCGTTTCGCCGTTATTGATTATTAATATTAGGTAAAACAAGTCGTTTTAAAATAGATTAATCTCTTATTTTCGAATGAGAAAATCTGTGAGCGATCGATTCGGAGGTTTTTTTCTTCAAAAGTCAAAGTCAGTATTATTATAATCGGGTACGTAATAATATAATCGTTTGCGATCTATTACAAACGTTAGTTATTTTAATTATCATGTACTCGAGCGCAATGTGAATACGAACGAAATGTAGAGAAAAACGAACGCGCGCATAGTATTATTTTTGTAACTCGACGCTTTTCGATAGTTCGTCACGACGCGACGTCCTGTTTTCTAAGAGGTTATGAGTCCGGTTTTCTACGGGTAGTTTAAAAGTGTTTGCCGATAGAGATTTCACCGTACAGGAGGAGATCTCGTGACGGCGAGTGGTTTCGTAATGAGACCGGCCCCTACTTGTACCGCGCGCGCGCGCGAGGGTAAAAATATAACGCGATAATCGAAACGAAATGATAATTCGGAATAAGAAAACCGACGGACGCGGTTTAGGCTCGTTTACCGGACACTGAGCAAACAAACCGTGCTGGGCGCGCGTGTATATAATATACGACGCCCGTCGAATACGTTTGAGTTTTATTTTTGAAACTCTTCGTCTCCCGGAGAGGATTATCGCCGCCGCCGCCGTCGTGATGTTTTTGTTTGTGTTGCCGCACATAATTTACACGTGTACACACACACACACGCATATTCGTCCGACGACGCTATGACGTAAATATAATAATAATCCGTGCTGCGTTTTTAACATTTTCCCCGACGACGACGACGGCGTAATAATTAACGGCAGTTTATTTCGTACACTAATTGGACCAGAAAAACGCCGTAAGGGATTAGATAGAGTCTCGACTTGCAGCCGGTTCGCGTTCGGCTCTAATACTTTAGTCACATTATCCAATACACCGTTATTATAACATGTAACATGCTGTTAATATTCGTAAAAATCGAATGTGTTGTGTACGAAATCCGACGGCCATTGACTTTGACGCCTTTGAAAAAAGAAAACGTTAACCCATGAACCCAAAAAACTAACCCAAAGGAGGCGCGAGCACTTAACAAGGGCGGCGCGGCGCGTGGTTGGAATTTTATACATATGTATTGTTATTTTTAGATCGATTTTATGTCCGATAAAAATTTTGTGAAATCAACTTATGGAAAAGAAAATTAACAGAAGAAAATGGCAAAACCACTTGTTTGCCACTTTTAAAATATTTTCTTGGAGACAATGATCTTGAATTACCATTGAGTTTAAAGACAATATTTTTAGAGCATCTGACGAATCTTGAAACTCATTTCATGAAATATTTCGCAGAAGAAATGAAACAGCGTACTATTGGATTAAAGACCCGTTCACTGAAAAGCCACCATCAAATTTCACAACTACAGAAGAGGAACAATTAATCGACATTTCATTCGATTCTTCACTACGAATGCAATTTTCTTCATATTCACTTTTAGGATTTTGGAACAGTATTAAAGATGAATATCCTGAAGTTAGCAACAAAGCTTTACGTATATTAATACCATTTGCCACTTCGTATTTATGTGAAGCAGGATTTTCAGCTGTAGCAGTATTAAAATAAAAATATATCGGTCCAAACTCAATGTGGAAAAAGAAATGCGTGTTGCAGTAACTACATTAATTCCTAATTTTGAAAAATTAATAAACGAAAAACAAGCACATTGTTCGCATTAATTATTTTGTACAGAATAAAATATTAAGTTTACTGTTTTTTTTTTTTGTCATCAAAATTTAAATTTAAAACTAATAAATATTGAACAATTTTTAACCTATTTTATTGAATATTCTTTGAGGGAGGCGTGAAAAAAATGTTTAATTATTATGGAGCCTTGAATGAAAAAAGTTTGGGAACCGCTGCCATAGCCCATATATGAAATATAAGTAAATTAATATAATAAAATTTTAAAATTGAACAAAGTAAATACTTACTATAATCTATATTATATAATATAATCTTAAACAGTTGTATTTACTTTCATAGAGAAACTTTTTGTGTAATGAAATATAATTTACACGGAATATACTTGTAAAAATACATAAAATAAGCTATAACCTCTAAAAATACTCGATATTATAGATTTATTTATACGATTTTCGATTTAGTGATGTTACAAAATAATATAAATAGACAAAATCATTTCCTTGTTTTACAATATGATTTTATAAAAATAATGCATACATATAGACACGCAATAATACAATTAAAACTTTCTTCTATTTGAAAATGAATGGATTATTTCTTCAAAATCTGTTTCTTCAGTTAGTTGGTTTTCTATTGTTAATGATGCTAATGCAGAACACCTTTCTTGGCTCATAGTTGACCTGAGATAATAATTTTTGACTCTTTTCAAAACAGAAAATGAACCGACCGCGACGACAGAAAATGCGCCGAAACTCGGCGCGAACTGTGAAAACCTGCGCTGACCTGAAAACATAAAAACGTCGCGTTAAATATTCGTGTTTAAATCGAATGCGGTACTTGAAAAAAAAAAAAAAAAACAATACGAATAGATAGACGAATCGACGACGACGTGCGAAAAAATACGTCGGAATTTCTTCGTTCGCGCCGATCCGGCAGGTCGTCCGGTTGGACGACGGAAAACGGCGTTTTTTTTTTTTTTTAAACGGTACACGGGTTAGACCAGAAGAGAATATAAATAATTCTCACAGAACCGCGGGTACGAGACGCGCGGTGAAACGCCGGGATTATCGAGGTAAATGTTTTTTTACCCGTCAGCCGTCGGAACGAGACCGAGTCGATAATTATAAATTAAAGCCACACCTCGACGACGACGAGACGATAGCGTTTGACGTGTTTCGAAAAAGGATTAGAAAAAAAAACGATAATTACAATTCAGAGACTGTACACAACAACAATGCGCGAGGAGGAAATTAATTTGTCGTGTCCGATGTCTGACGATGGTGGTTATAAGACCGTTCGCGGGAACGTCCGCCGAGCCCGCCGCCGGCAAACAGCGGGTGCCAGGTGGTGGCTCGAGCGATGTCGAGCTCGACGTGTTCGTCTGACGATGGTGCGCGGTCTCGAATTATTATCAAATCGACGAATATCGTTTCGGCCGTAGTAGTAATAATAAACACTGCGGGCGGGTGAACCTACTCGAATTCCGAACGTAAACACGACGACGACGATTTGAAACGTCAAGGGAATCGAGTTGGCGTATTTTTCGACGTGAAACGGTGAAACGTCGAATTTTCAGGAAAACCGCATCGCGTTTATCAAAAATAAAATAGAACGAAGACTTGACATTACCGAAGTCTACTACGATGGATTTTCTAAAAACTCGTCGTCCGTTTTGTTTTTCACGCGACACCGTCCACGCCGCGCCACTCTTCGTAGACTGTAAAACGGATTGATAGAAATTTATTTGTTTCTGTTTTTAAATCAACACGTTTTCAGACAATATTTATATAACTGCGTTGGTTTCTATATTCGCGTTTAGTAACGAAAAAAAAAAAAAAATCTTAAGTGCATTATATATAAAAAACAAAAACGGACTGTGCCAGAGTTTTTTTTTTTTTGATTATTTCATAGCGTTCGAAATGATATATTAAGCTCTCGAGTTTTAGAATTTTCTATTGCCAATTTTTTAGATTTTATTATAAGAGAAGTCATTATTATTATTATTATTCGTGAAAACACAATCAGTTCGGTCACAATTTAAACTCTAAACGTTTATAAATAAGAAAAAAATATATGACTTTTGAATGACACACGCGTATTATGTGTTACGCGATTCATAAAGAAGAAGAAAAAAAAACCGACCACGTGGGTAGCCTATAAGTTAGGCTGCCAACAAACACAACCTATAAAATAACGCGTATTCGTGAACACGTTTTAGATTTGTAGGTGTTGAAAGTTTGAATTATTAATATTACACTTAACCGAAACAAAAAAAAAAAACAAACTATTTTAAATTCTATATAGAATCGTTCGTGCATATTTTATAATAATATATTCATATGGAAAAGGAGGAGGACACTGATCGATTTAAATCTTTACAACGACGACGCCGCCGTGTCCTTTGTGACACGCGATTGTTTCAATGCGAATCGAAATCCTTATTTAAAATATAATATAATACACGTGTTATTCGCCGAGTGGAATTTCAATCGTAATCCTCACGAAAATTGATTTATCCCAACGCGTTGTGAAAATTAATATAATAAACGTACGAGGGAAAATAATAATTACGAGACCGGCGGCGCGTTTAACAACACAAAATCGCACGATTTATATAAAACATTATACATATTATTATATTTCAACGAATCGAAAACTCGTAAATTTCATATTAAAATCGGATCGACCGCGCGTTATACGTACGTACGTACGAGTATTGTGCAGTTATTTTTACATTCTATTTTACGATTTCTGTGTTGTAAATGAAGTAATGAAGTGTTATTTATTCGTATTTTTTATTATTTTTTTGGCCAAAAGACATTTTGATATTAATTACGATTTATGGTTGACCGCTGGTAAAATGCGTTTTTAAAAATGTATAAAACGTGTATACGCGCTTGTTATTTCCATGGTAAATGCAATCGGACTACGCGGATCTCGTAGTACATTCGTCATCGTTACGCAACTCTCGTAACATTAACCGAAATGAATAAGCGCCATTATTCGCGTACGGCAATCAATTTATTTCGCGTTATAAATAACACGATAAACGTGTACGTACCGTGTATTCGAATGGGATAATTATTATTATTGTACGTGTTGCGACGGAAATCAAAGCCGAACACCACGCACGGCAGTCAGCTATCGATAGCGCGTAATTAATATTACAATATATTGTGTTATTATCGTCTGTCGCGGCGCGTATTACTTCCTGCGTTCGAATGCAAATCGAATAATGATGATGCTTACACAGTAACACCGCGGGTCTATCGGCGACGCGTCGCCATCGCGATTAACCGCGATAATTTACGTTTAAATTGTTTAAATTCAATCGCGTCTTTAAACGTATCGTGCGATTCGATAAAGGTACGATTTCCCTTGCGCGATCGCGAACGCGAACGGCGATCTAATTAGATCGCGTGCTCTGATCGCGCGGCTGCTGATACAATGTAAATTAAATATAGTTGGTTTTCCTTGCGTGACCATTGGTGCCAAACACTTTTCAATGCGTCGCTCTTCAACACTCGCTCGCGTACCCGCAGATAATCGTCAACCGGCGCTCGCATCCATATTATTATGTCATTGTATATTTGTATTAAGTAAAAAGCGGATAAATAGAGAGAGAAAAGAAAACACGAACGCGTACGCGCTGAATAACCCGGTGCTTCGCCCGTGTGCGGTTTTTCGTGTTACCTGCGTATAACTTTCTCATACTAAAAGCTCCAGCGGTTCAGCGGCCATTTCCGGAGTTTTTCTAGTTTCGCCCTTTTAAGCCCCTCAGGAGTCGAATTTCGGAAAATCCTTTCCGTCTACACCGCGAAGCAAAAGTACTGTCCGAGTTTCATACTCACGGCTTCACAGCGGTTCGGGCTGGGCGATGACGAATCGCCCAGGACAAAATCATTATAATATGTATGTATGTAGATCGTCGCGACGACGTCTTGATATTGCTATGCGCAAAATATCGCCGCGAGCGTGACGAATCGTGATAATAATAAAACGTCGTATTTTTTTTTTTCCTCGGCGAACACAACACACACACACACACACACACGTGCATATGTCATAATATCGTACGCGGTTTATTTCTTCGGTCGTCGTCGTGTCCTCTCCCCAACGCGTAACGACAGGATATCGACTGCCGTTGAAATTTCAATATGAACGACAAAAATACACCCGCACGCGTGACGTGTACACATCACGCTCGCTCACGTCTCTCGAATAATAATAATAATCGAGCGAAACCGCATAATATATATAATGTCTCGCGCGTACGTTTCGCCTGCGGAACCGCGGGCGCGCGCGCGCGCGCAAGGAAAAGGACGAGGAGGGGAAAAAATGATTCCTCAAATCGGTTACACAGGAAAGTCGTCACGTCGTTTCCGTTTATTGCCAGTCATTTGCCGCACACGATAATGCGGCGGCGGCGGCGGTTGAATATATATTCTCGCGGCGAACTCGCGCCGCCGCCGAGAGGCGTTCGACGTCTTTATTGCACCCCGTCGTGTGTGATGGCGGCGGCGTTTCTCGAAGCCGTTTTATTTAAAAAGGCGAAGAGAAAAAAACAAGAATGAAAACCGAAACAACAAAAAAGTAATAACCGGGCCCCTTTTTCTACTTATTATTTTTTTTTCTTCTCTCTCCGTCTCGTGAAAAATCGTTGCCCATTTAATCCACACACACGCGCGCGCTCGCGATGGGGTTTTTGTCACTCACGTGCAGCAACAAACCCAAAACCGTCGTCGTGTAACCGACACGACTGCGTTGTTATTTTATATTTATATACGTATACGTACGTATATACGACGACGCCGCCGTATTACGATTATTATTATTATTATTATTATTATCACGAGTCATTTTACGGCGGAATTGGATCGAACCGGAGCGGCGCGCGTCGTTAAGTCCGCGTCCGTAAAAACCGCGGCAGAGGGGGGTGGGGGTGGGGAGGAAAGCGCCGGGGATAAATAATAACGGAAAAAAAAAAAAAAAAAAATTGTATTCCGAGTTTTTAATCTCGCCGCCCGCGCCCTCCCGTGGACGGGAGGGAAGGAAAAGGCGAGAGCGGCGTGGCAGGAGCTGCCGCGGAGAAGAAGACGGAATAAGGAAAAAAAAAAAAATGTAAACCGTATTAATCACCCGAGGGGTAACGTTTAATATCGTTATTGTTATCGCTATTATAATATCGCCGAAGATATTATTACCTTGGCCATTAAAATCGAATCTGTCGTTCTTTAACGAGTTTTTGATGGCGAAAAATGTTCCACCCGCGGCCGATTAGTATTATAAGGAGAGAAGGAGAGAGAGAGAGAGAGAGACACGCTGTCCTGTCGCCCGCCCGCCGCCGCCGCCGCCGCCGCCGCCGCGGTGGTAGTGTGATTGGAGTTTAATTCTAGCCGTCGTCGACGACGACGACGGGGAGAAATCGAAATGATTAAAAAATAATAATAATCATAAAAAAATAGTAATAATAATCGACATCAGAATTGGAAATTAGCCGTCGAAAAAAAGTTTGTGTTTGTGTTTTTTTTTTTTATTCTTATTGAAACCGCTCCTCCTCTCTCGTACAAACCACCGACGCCGCCGCCGCCGCCGCCGGTGCCTCGGGTGTAATCAAATGGAATTTGTAATTTCCAATTTTCGCCTCTTCGTTTTTATTCATTTTTTTTTTAGAGAACGATTCTAACATCTCGCACGACTCGTGTTCCGATCACGTCGTCGTGTAGACCGGGCACAAAGTGAACCACATATAAAATATATTAAACTATTAACGCGCGCAGAACATACGTATAATATCGTATTCTCAACGTTAAACACCCCGTGGCGACATTATTTATTTACAATAATAATATTATAATAATTATCTAGTTTTTTGGTCGGTTTTTTTAATTGAAAGACGCTAAGCCAAGACGCTTCTCGGTGAAGTTGTAAATTCAATTTATAAACGCCATGGGTAAACAGAGTTTCGTTTTTCAATAATCGTAATAATATATTATACAAATACCGCCGGTGCTCGTGTTTCGCACGTTTCGCGATTTATTCTCATTGTATTTATTAACGATTGCGCCCCGGGCGGGGTACAGTTTTATAAATTAAGACGAGACTAAATCGGACGTTACTCGATTACTCGAGTACATGGAGTACGAATTGGACGATGAAAAATTAGAAAAAGCCATGCCGAGATAATGACAATTTCACGAGAATAATATTATAAACTATTAATTATGAAAATAATTGTTTGATAAATGACACGACGATAACATCCGAGGTGCTTCGAGGCCATAATTTCGTCGGCTACTAATCAATAAAGTCGAATAATTTGTGTAAAAAAAAAAAAAAAAAAATGGGAGGCCACGTTGAAATGAGTAGAGCTAGGATTTTAATGACCTAAAAAATACACCAAAATGCACTAAAAAAAAATGCAAAAATGACCTAAAAACTCTAAAAAATGAACTTAAAAAATGACCAAAAAAATGTACTTAGATGAGTGAAAAAAATTCATTTTTAAAATATTAATTAATAATTATGATGAAAAATCAATAAAATCATAATATATTAAAATAAATTAATGAAAAATATATCATATTTTTTTTATTTTTTTTTTGGGATTACCTTTACAACACATATTAAAAAGCTTAAAATACACAAAATGAACGTAATATTTGTAATATTACGTAAAAATGACCTTAAAAATGCATTTAACACAAAAAATGCAAAATAAAAATTACATATTCAACATTGTTATATCACGAAACAAATTTAGTTGTTGGTTAGAATTGTATAGCACTTAAAGAAAAAAAATGCAAAAGTCACCAAAATCCTAGCTCTAGAAATGAGGAATAGAAAATTATGAAACAACAACGCGTTTGAGTTAGTATAACATTTAACCGACTCGTTGAACATTGAATGTTATAGCTAATAATAATACGAACACGTCGCGCGTTTCCCGAAACCGCCGCCGCCGCGCCGACTCGGGCACATTCGTATTCTATATTAAGCGTTGATAAATTAGAATAAAAACTTAATTCTATGAAAGCCATCAATTTATTCGAGCGATAATTTATGTGCGACTCGAGATTAGAAATACGTGTTTCCGTGCCAATGCCTTTTCGCCGCAGAGAGCATACACTATATATTATTATTATAATAATAATACTGCGGCCATACAAAAATAACCAAACGGTCCTTTTTTTTTATAGTTTCATTAAACGTAATAGGCACGTAAAAGATATTATTTAGTTTTTTTTCGTACGATTCATTAATCAACGTTAATTGATTAGAAACTTAATTATAGAAAACGCGTCGGTTTGATTATAAAATACGAAATCGCTTTTGAAGCGTTATTGACTTGAATCGCGCGTTTGCACGTCGTCGTCGAATCGAAATAAAAGTTTGTCGTAGAAACTTATTTTGTAAATTTATAATAATATACGAGTGTCAAAAGCTCAATAGTCGTTGTTAATATTATATCGGATACAAATCGAACAATACAATTATTGAAAACAACTGTGTTAGCGGACGAAAATTTCAAATAATTAACACTTGTATAAACGTTATATTACTCGTACCACCCAATTACGTATACAAACGTTTTTCGTACGATTCGTCGTTTATCGGCGTCGTCGATCGATTAGAAACTTAATTATAGAAAACGCGTCGGTTTAATTATAAAATACGAAATCGGTATGAAACGTTGATTTCAATCGCGCGTTTGCACGTCGAATCGAAAAATACATCGTAGAAAAGAAATAATGTCATCACTGATGACACTCATCAGGTACTTATTTTGTAAATTTATAATAATATACTAGCTGTGCTCGCAAACGTTGTTTTGCCATTTAAAATTTTGTATTATTAAAAATTACTAACTCGTATTGTAAGTATGTGTATATTATGTGAAAAGTATATGAAGCACTTATATATTTTAATTGAAAATGATTCGATTGAAAAAAATTTATAAACAATGATAATTGTATACGTACATATAAATGGGCTGAATTTTTCCTATAACCAGTAGCAACCATTTATAAACAAAAATTTCAAAAGTACATCACAGAATCCCCGTTTGAGCACCTCCCCTAATTTGGTTTTTCCAAAAATGTTTTTCGTAAAAACCTTCTCCTGGCAATTACGAACAATTTGAGCCAAATCGGCCCAGCCGTTCTCAATATTGATGAATTGCTATACATTTTTGGCTCCATTTTTATATATACGAGTATATAGATTTGAAATGTCAAAAGCTCAATAGTCGTTGTTGTTATGGTTAAAATTTCGTCTAAATATCGAAAAACATAATTCGAATACTCGTTATTATTGAAGAAAACCGTGTAAACGGACGAAAATTTCAAACAATTAACACTTCTTGTAAACTTGTTAATAATATATTACTCGTACTTATGTATAAATCGTAGGCGGTTTTTCGTTTTTATTTTGAGTGTGTTTTATTGGCTGATATTTCTATACAAACATATTGTACGGCGCGGCGGCGGCGGTAGAGAACATTCTTTTGGTTTTCTATAGAAAAAAAAACACACACACAAACTAAAAACAATAATTTTTCGTCGTATGTTTTATTATTATTATTATTGTGAAAAAACGTATGTTTATAGCGAATTTACATACGAGTATCGTTTCGGAAACGTGTTTTTACCCCTTTTCCAATAAATATTTCGTGAATCGAATATTATTGTCAAGACGATTTATCGAACAGCGTCGTTACGATCAGCATCTGTCCCCATTCATTGTGTGTGCGCGTACGAGAATAAAAGATGACAAAAACGAAAAAGAAAAAAAAAAAATCGAGAGAGAGACAGAGAGAGGTTATAATAACTTCTCGTTTCCAAAATATTATCGAGATGTCACGGCGCGATAAGGACGTGCGGGTTTTTGATTATTAAATAATATTATTATTATTATAATGCTCGTGAGTGAAAAAAAAAGAAGATCTGCCGATATACGCGCCTGTTTTGATATTTATTGCTCCGTGAACTCACGTTTCTTATTTCTTTATTTTTTTTAATAATAAAAGAATAATTTGTTTATTCGTCTGAAGCCATAAAATATAAATATATCTGACATGACAAAACTCATAGAACAAAAAAAAAAAAACAACGAGCAAGAGTGGTCATGTATACACGTATATATATATAAAATATTTTTATACTCATTTCATAAAAAATACATAAAAATCTGTCACCGCAGTACGTGAGCCGGTTGTATAAACACGGCGGCGGCGCGAGGCAACATTATTCCATTGAACAAACGTCGTCGTCGGCTGGTAATAAAAAAATAATATCATTAATGGGAGCGGTTTTGTTTTGCCGGTGTACAATTTGTTTTTTTCACATACAATATTATGTATATACGTATGTATTTTGCAAACGCCGTTTTTGATATGTGTTCGGCGGCGGCGTTATCGACGACTTGTATCTGCGCGGTTCGTGATCCATTCAAAAACATACATAATATATACGCGCGTGTGCACGTTATTATTGCTATGCGCGAAATGACTCATTCCCGTCGGCGGCGTTTTTTTTTTCACATGCCGACTTTACTGCGCCGCGAAATCCGCCGGCGTACAAAGAAAATCGCGCGCGACACGGTGATTGTCGTCGTTTACAGTCGAAATCGCTCGGCGATATGACGCGCGCCGTCATCGTCGTCGTCGTCGTAACGTTTACGATTTGTGAACCATTCATAAAGTCTGACCTCTCTGTGGGAACGGAAACGCCCGTGTGTACACACTGCGCCGCCGCGCCGGTACGTTATTATAATATTACGTATATGTGCATGTTACGCGTCGTGTACGGTGTTGTCGTAAGACGACTAGCTCGCCGGTAGTAAATAATAGGCGCTGCGAGCGGGAGAATGTTCGAGACGGAGAGAAAAATCGTGAAAATTCATAACGTTTTGTAAACGTCACGCAAAAAGCAAACCTATTGCGACAACAATATACGTACATTATACAGCTAGCGATATGACGAATTCGCGTACGACGAACTCTCGCGAGGTTTTCGTCTACTTGTCGTCGTTTCCGGTTATCCTTATACGTCGAGGAATATTATACTCGTATAATATTATAATACGCGATGCGTATCGCGACGCGTTTGGTGAATTTGAATTCGGTCCGCGGCGGCGGCGGCATTCGACTCCGGAACCGCGTCGCGCGTCGTCGTCGTTTTTTCCGATCGAAATGTTCATTTCATACGTATATAGCCTTGCGCGTCAAGTGCAGGCCATCGCGCACTGTCGTCGGCGGCGGTTCACTGCCAAAACGGTTGTTCTGAGTTCACATCGCATCGAAAAGGAACGTCGTAATAATAATTTATTACATAGTAATAAATAGGGAGAAAGTTGTGAAAAAATAATGAGAAGAACACAAAATAGTGAGAAGTTATAGGATTTGCATATTTTTTTCTATATCTTCTATTTATAGCTAGGTGAGCTAAAAATCCGTTCTATAACCAAATGAATTTGGTATTTCAATTTTGCATATATTGGTAGTTTTCTTAAAAGTTGCATATTCGTGTTTTTTTTTTTTTTTGTGCATAAAAATGCATATTCAGTAAAATTATGTGGACTTTAATACAATTGACATGAAAAATGTATTATAATATTTTAAGTTACTGGTTTGAAAAAATAATTATTAAATATATTACAAAACTTATGAAATTGTATTTTTTTATTTTTTTAGTTTAAATCAATAATATATAATCAATACACCTACCAATCATTTATCATCTCATATTTATACCTAGTATTAATTTTTTATCACTTATTTATATTTTAATAGAATCAATAAATATTATATATATTAATTTATTGTAAACATGTTTTTTATTAATAGAAAAAATTGCATATTATAATATATTTTCAAATTTTTGATGCATATATCATAATTTTTCCTCGCATATTTTGTCTATTTTAGTTCCTATAACTTCTCATCTCTAGTAATAAATATAAAAACGTCATAGCTTTTCGCGGTGTAAAAATTGACTTTATAGAGAGAGAGAGAGAACTCGCCTCGGAATAATAATTATTATGATCAGAAATAATATAATAACGAGTTTTAAGCGAGGAAAAAAGAACGAATCGTTTAGTTTGGAAAAAAAAGAAATAATACTATTGACGTCCGTTTTGTTAAGTAATATTCTAAAACATACTTGAAAAGTAAATATTTTTCTTTCGGCGTTGTTCAACGATAACGTTTTCACATAAACTATAATACTATTGGTTTGATAATATTATGTGTGTGTACGAGTTTTCGGAAAAGGCATTGATTTACCTCCGAACCTCCAACAATCAGTAAAGCACGTGTGTCGGAGTGGCAATAGCGTGACAACAACGGCGGCAATATATTTACGAACGGGATAAGTTTATCGGGAGCGTATAAAGTCCCGGACGCGATGATTTCATGCCAATGTTCTAAAAATCGCGACACGTCGTCGGCGACCAGAAATAAACTAAAACGAAAAAAAAAGAATTTGCGCACGCGAAAAATACCTTTACGCCCGACGAGAATTTTGTAGTCGTTTAGTTTTCAAAACGAAACGAAATTTTAATATTTTAGAAACGAGTGTTTACTTTGCGTCGGCCGGATCACACGCGCGTTTTTCACAAAGCAAATCGTTAATTTAATAATCGTTTTTATTCTCGTGAAAAAATCGCAAGTAAAGAAAAGTGCTGCCCGCGACGCAAAGTAGAAACGATGTTAAACTTTCCAAAACTTCTGTAAGATCTAACAGTACGAGTACCCTATTTATTTTTTTTCGTCGGGCGTTCGGGTGGTTTTGCACGTGGCTTTCGATCCCCTTGAACGCGATCGGCACTAGGTTTATAATATCGTGTCGTAAACACTCGTCGTGGCGTGAAAATATAATATTTAATCGACGCGCGACGGCCAAAAAGGCTTTGCGAATTATTTTATTTTTCGCGGTGTACGATGATAATATAATAGCTTAATGATAACGTCGAGTTTGATATATTTCCGAGTATTGTACGCAATAATAATAAAATAACGTTCTATACGCGCGCCGCGGTGTGAAGATAAATCGACGCGTCGGTTCCAAAATGTTTTATGGCCTGCGTATTGGACCGGCTAAATTATTAAATTGCTCATTACTTTACATGCTTTAAAATTCAACGATATTTGACACTTGAGAGTCTGAAGACCGAAAAATTGCGTACGCTATACGTTTTACCCATATGCGTACGTTATACGCGCGTGCAGTTATTATGTATAAATATTATCCTTATATTCCTTTCAATGGCGCGAATGCAATATTGAAGGGTACATTTTTAATAATAAACAACAACGCGCGGCAAGTATATATAGTGCCTATACGCGCGCGCGTCATACATCATACGTACATATATACGTATATATATATAGTACGTGTACGCGACGTAAATAATTTTCCCCGGCGGTGGTGGCGCGGCGTTTGAATTCGTATTTTAAATTGCATTTTCGACTTTATACGTATATCCCGTCGACGTTAAGTGCGCGTTATTAATATATTATTTTCATCGATACGGGCGTGTTGTCTGGATCGGCGCAAAGTTCTTTGCGAGTCGATCCTGGGAGGAAGGATCGCCACGAAGACGATTAATTCAGCGAACTTATTATTTCGACTCACGTCCGATCGACGACGACGGATCGACGCGCGCTCGTTCCGATCGATCGAGAAAACACGTAACATTTTTTTTCTTCTTATCGTTTTCGATTAACAGTTTTTGCCATTCGGTCCGCGCGGCCCCGCGACGACGTCTTTATGGTTTGTTTGTGTTCGCGGTTATTGTTCATAATCAGGGCTCGGGACTTTATGTATTTGCATATTTGTTCGGGAAATAGATACGAGAAATCGGATTCGATACATATTTGTTTTGTGATATAAGGAATTCAAATTTTAAAATTTTTGTTGCATATTTTTGCATATCTTGAGTTTTTTTTCTTCACATGCATATTGTAAAGAATTATTCGTTTTTAATGCATATTCAATACTTTTTTTAATTTCATTAACGATTAATAAGAAAAAATAAAAATGTTTGTGTAAAATTTTAATTTTTGACGAGTTATAAAATATATGCTATTGTGTTAAGCGCTCGTATTCGTGGTATAATTTCTTCATTTAATAAAATATACGCCGAAAGAAAAACAATTACAAATTTGTCGATTGAGAGGTTTCATTTCGGAATTTGGGGATGGTGTATTTTCCGCAGGTGGAAGAATTTTATTTTGCAAAGTATGTGAACTTAAAGTAGAGTTTGAACGGCGATATAGAGTAATACAACATTATAAAAACAGTAAAACATGCAAAAATGATTAAACAGAGGGAAATTTTCAAGACAAGGACTCAACAAATGATTACACAAACTAATACATCTAAAAAGTCAACTTTCAATATGGACCTATTGTAAAGCATTGTTGTCGGCTAATATTCCACTGGATAAACTATCGAACCAAGCATTTCGAAATTTTTTGGAATCTTACACAGGAAAAGAGTTTTTTTTTTATTGGTACGTCATTTTTAATTCAAAATAAACACATATTCAAGCGCATATTTTGATATTTAATTATGCATATGTATGCGCATATTGTTATGATTTTAAGAGCATAAAGTACCGAGCCCTGTTCATAATATTGTGTTTCGACCGCGATTAGAAAAAGATTCAGAATAATATCACGCTTGATTTAAAACGTCGTCTTCGATCGGGCGCGAGACTGCCGACATCGCGAGACGATTGTCGCATAGGGTTTTAGACGAGTCGACGTTCGCCAGTTCTTATTATACGCTTTTAGAAAGTGCAGGAAAACAATCGAATCGCTTATTGCAGTGAAAGTGAGTATATAATGAGTATATTATGAGTAGGGCTCGGATTTAAATGCCCTGAAAATATCAAAAAAATGCATTTATGACCTAAAAACTCTAAAAAATGCCACGCGCACCACCGATATAATATTGTCGCTCGATAAGAAAATAATCCGATAAAAGTTTAGTTGTGTGCAATAATATCGGCTAATTGGATGGTGTGACATAAAGATTGTAAAAACCGGAAAATGCCTGATGTTAAATTAGTTCAAATAGTTCAAAATGAAAATAATTTTTATTACGTAGTACTATATACTACTGTGTAGTACTTATATTTCAATGAGGTCGATTTTTTTAGTCATAATACGACAAATAGGTCAAAAAACGCGCCAAAAAATTATTGTGGTTAGATCGCGAAGTACTTGAAACATACGTATTTGTAGCTCGGAAAGCATCGCGTAAGATATCCCAAAAAAAAAGATGCGAGTGCATTGAAATCCGAGCACTAATTATGAGTATATTCGGTGTCGTGTATAGAGAATCTTCCGGGATTTAAAAAGAAAAAACTCATTTATTTATTTTACGATAAGTTTTTATTTAATTTCTCGAAAGTGTGTGAAACTCGTGTGTCACTTATGGGGCTTCTGCATTCTAAGCGATTGGATTGCGTTGTCGAATTTTTTTTTTAACTACGCAATACACTTTGGGTGAAAACGTACGTTATTTCTTTGTTTTTTCCGTCAGCCCCCTCGCGCCGAAATAACGATCTGGCGGGATACGCGAGCGCGCCATAAAAATTTCGTTAAACATTATACAACAGTACGACAAGAATAAGCGTAGGTACCGAAATACTTTTCCTAACCGTGTCTTTTTTCCTTCCGTTGATAAGTACATATAATATGCGTACGAGTATATATATTATATTACATAAAAATAAAGAATTCTATTATACATAAATAACGGGCAGGTGAGGAAAAAAATAATCGTTTAATAAATTATAAGGTTTTTTCTCTTTCTGGCCCGTACTTGTATATTATATACTATTGTGTGTTTATTCATATACGTGTGTATAACTACTACTATTGCCGCCGCCGCCGCTGTGACAGCCTCGAGTATTCGGCTAATAAAACTATCAGGCACGTATTATCAGTGAAAATATATAAAATATTATATAGTCGCCTGCGCACGGGAAACCAGCTTAAACGTTATCAGATCAGGTGTATTTCGTCATTATTCATGTGCGCATTTTAGGCGATTACATTTTTCATGTCGGTCGTGATATCAGTAGGGAGTCCGTGCGCCGCGTCACAAAGCCCCCCATTCGATATTATAATTTCTTTTATTGTTTTGTTTTTTTTCCCATCTGTTTTTTTTTTTCCTGTTTGTTGAATATTTCCCGAAACGAAATGTCTCTGTGTGGATATAATATAATAATTAACGTTTATACTCTGCATAATAATATTATAAAAACGTATACACGACGATATTGTATTCGATATTGTTATTATTATTATTATTATTATCATCACCGGCGTACGTAGGCGGGCATCGCATCGAATAGAGGGAACCGACTCGGCAAGAAACGAAATTATCATACAAACGTTTGACGAACCTTGAAAAGCAATAGAACCGGAATCCTTGTCGTCGTCGTTCGGTCGATCGAATTGGACGCGGGTAAATATTATATAAACGCGCTCGTCCGGGAATTGGCTGTGCCTGGCCGCGTGTATTTTAATTAATAACGCGCGCGCGGAAGTCGTAATCGCACGGCGAAACGCGTAGGCGCATATCCGCGCGCGCGACAACAATATCGTTACGACTCGTATACATATAATATTATAATAGGCTCGTTATTATTGGGAAACGTCGTCGTCGTCGTCGGAGACGTGCCCGCGAGGCTGCCGCTAAAACAACAACAATACGAAACTCGATTCCGGTCTACGCGGTGTCGCGACGTTTTTTCGCTGCGTTTCTATCGCGACGAGTTTTTTTCCCGCTTACGAATCAGTTCCGAACACGTCGAACTAGGTTAGGTTATATGATTTTTCGGGGCCACCGTTTTGAACGTGGAATCACGATTCCAATGTCGTTCCGCTGCTTTTTTTTCCGTTTTTATCATATATTTAATATCTCACAAGACATTAGAATACTGTCTATCGGTTTTCATTAACTCGGGTCGATTCTATCAGCTGAAAAATATAAAATATTTACTAATAAATACGATAAACTTTCGTATTAAAAGAAACGTTAACGTTTTTCTAAAACGTTGCTTTATGTTCATGTAAATTATGTTCAAGTCGTTATGATTATTATGAGTTATAATAAAATTACAAATAAGTTTGGAAAAGTCCAATGTGTCTCTTGTTGATTCGATAAATCAAAATTGAAAATACAATAATTGGTCAAGTTCAAAAAATACCCGGAGAAAATGGAAATAAAATAAAAAAATAAAAATCGATCAACTTCAACAGAAAAATCAAGGGCTCGTCATTTTGAAAAACGTAGCTAAAGTTTTGAATGGAAATAATGAAGTTCGACTTATATGGACAATTTTTCACCGGCTATGATTTACTGATTTGCAAAATGCTCCCGTCACTTCAGTTGACGTCGAACGTTCATTTAGCACGTATAAAAACATATTAACAGACCGTCGTCGTACAAATATGACACCGGAACATATGGAGCAAAATATAGTTGTCAACTGTTTTCAAAAATTTTCGTAATTACAATAATACCTTATTGTTATTAATATAATTTAATCAATTTTTTGTCGTATTATTTTGCATATAAATGAATATTTTTATTTCAAGAGAATATTATATTAATAAAAAAGCATATTTTCGCATATTTTATTATGATTTTTAAAGAATATTGCAAGAATATTTTCAACTTTTTTAGAGAATATTAGCATCTTATTTTGGCTATTTCAAAAGAATATAATTCCAGCCCCTAATTATAACAATTAGTAGGTTTCACGTAATTGATACTCGATTTTCGGGACTCGACGTAGAATTAGTATGTAAATAAAATCGAGATACTACTACTTTTATATTATCTCTTTTTTCGTCGGAAACCTATATAGTGTGTTCGGGACATTTTATAAATTACTAGCTGAATAACCCGGCTTCGCCCGTGTGCAGTATAACTTTTTATTTTATCAGTTTTTTTAATTTTTACCCCTTTTACCCCTTTTAACCCCCTTAGGGGTCGAATTTTGAAAATCGGGCGTCGTGACGACACTCAGAAAGGTATTTGGAACAACTGCTACTTTTTTACACCAAAATCCATATAATTGAAATTGAATAAAAAACAAACTCATTTAATCTCAAACCAATTAATAGAAAATGTCATAGACGCACGTGCCACGGAAACAAATAATTAAACATAACCACATAGAGTTTATACACGTATCTCCATGGCAAAACAATAACAATGTGTGATTAATATTTTGCACTTAAGAGGCCATAACGCCGGAACCACTTATCGCACAGCGTACAAACTTCACGGAAACCATCTACATATCAATCCTAATATGCCCTGAAATTTTTATCGAAATCGGTTCGGTGGATCTTGAGCTATAAAATTTATTCAAATGTACATCGATTTTTATATATATAGATCCGAGGCTCCGTCGATTAACGACGACGCGCGATTTCCGTTCTCGTCGCGCGCGTCTCCTCGAATATTAGTCCGAGGTGTGGGATTTCGACTCGTAAACACGTGGACTCGACTTCATCCCCAGAGGGAAAAGTCGCACGCCATCGAGTCAGGTGATCCAGGGGCACTAATCTACGCGTCCCAGAAACATGAGATGTAACGCGACAGCTGGCAAACGTCTCGCGTTGTCGTCGTCAGACGTCCCGTCGAAACCAAACGTTTATCGTCGGGTAGACGGTTTTCGGCTTCGAAGCGCGTAAAAGCAAACGGTAAAATAATCCCGAGTCGCGTCTAATCGTTTTCGTATTGTTATAAAAATGCGAAACGATTATTTCGACTCGTAACACGCGCGTCCGGATGTTTTCGCGGCATTGCGCAACGTTACTTTTGCCGATATCAATCTCGGAAAATATTTCACGCACGCGACGCTCTAAAATTACACGGCCGCCCGCGCGTATCGAACGCGATGTGCGTCGTATTTATAATTTAACGAGTCACGGTAAGAGAAGTGTCAATTGTTTCGGATCGAGAGAGTCGCGCGTAATAATAACGCGATGATATTTTGCGTTCTTAAAACCGACGACGACGACGTCGTCGCACGAAACGCATAAATCTCTGCGCGTAGAGTTAACGAACCGGCGAATAGTTTTTTATACGTATATATTTTTTTATTTATTTTTTTATATTATATTTATTACACGCGGTGGCGCGTTATTTATTTAAATACACTTCCTATCTGTGCGCGTCCTGCCGGCAAGGACGATCGGGAGACACTTGGCCCCCCGGGAAACCGTAACAGTAACGGACCCCCGTCACCCTTATCGTGACGCCGCGGCGGCGGCGGCGGTCTGATTTATCCGACTCGTTTTATCGCGTTTTCCAAAGACAACCACCCAGTCACCGCTATAGTAGTTTCGTGTGGAAATTGAAAAAATCTCGATAAACGCGCCGACCCATAGATAATTATGTCGTCTGAAAACACAGATTTCGTTTATTAATCACTTAAATACTTTTGTTCTTATTGTACAATGCGATTGGTGTTTAGGTCAAGTCAAAAATGATTTGATCGAGTGTTGCATGTTTAATCAAATCGGTTTTGAAATTTTCAGATTTAAAACGGACGACGACTCGCCCGCCGGACTGGACTGACCGGATGTTTGTTTTCATACACTGTTATAGTGGATATTTTCTCGGAATCGGATTCGAACAAATGAAAAATATAACTTTTACAAATAATATGAATGGACGTTGTATAGTAAACCCAAGGCTATGATAGAATTTAGATTTAGAATAATAAATCATACACGTGTAGTTATAATTAGACAATGTAGGTATTAAAACGAAAGGTGTGAAAAAGCCTACGTAACAGGAAATGTAGAGGTGAAGGTGAAAACAACAAGTTGTCGCATAGTAATGCAATTCAAGGGAGTAAAATTAGAATATCATGATACATCATTAGTAGAACCCATATAAATACGGGTAGAGAGCACTTACTAGTATTTAGAAGACAGCACTGTCAACGGCGGCGTAATACGCTTATGACAGTTTGCTTTATGTAATATTTGTGTTTTAAACTTATGACAATAAATTGTTTTATTTTATTTTAATACGTGCGAGTGTTCACTTATTAGTCATTACTAGGGCTGAGGACTTCTAATACTTAAAAATCTAATAATATGCATGCATTTATGCACTTAAAATATGCTCTACAAATTATTTTATTTTATTATTTTATCTCATGACTTATAAAAAATAACAATTCATTTGCTTTTAAGTCTTCCGGTAAGCCATCCATTGAAGTGATTTCTCCGTTCAATATTTTTGAAATTATATCTAATGTTTTATAGCCATTATTTTTTGCTAAAACATCGTCTAGTTTTCGCTGCACTAATTTCCCCGCTGAACCTGTAGTTTGCGACAATTTGAAATAGGTAGGCATTTTCTATTATCTCAATTCCATCGGATAAAGGCATATTTTTTGCTTCAAGGCGAAAATTTACCACTTCGTCTAAGCTAATTTAAGAACTTGATTCGAAAATTGCCAAATATGATCTTAATTTTTCTAATATACTTAAATATGCATTTATAATATGCAATAATGACAAAATATGCAAAAATATGCAAAATAAAATTTTTAATTTGATCTCCCGGTGTTATGAAACACATTTGTTATTCACTAGAATTTTTCTACGATCTTTCTAAAAAAATTTGAAAAAACTACAAGTCCTCAGCCTTAGTTATTATACCTATCTTTTCAACTTAACATCTCAAGACTGACGACAACGTGCTACGTCGTTTAAATAATTAATTAATTATTTATTAATTGAACACGTTTCCTGCACGGCTATCACTACAACGTCCTCTCTTTTTTTTCGATCTGCTAATGCATATTATTTCTGCGTATTTCGATGCATATTTCACCACTTTTTGGTGCACAAGAGCCCTGGAAATCTTATATCGCGGTGTTGACCGCCGCCGACTTTGCCGAGGACTCTGACCCAGATTCGGAGTGCCTACCCTCCCCCGAAATCGCGGCGGTTCGGACCGTCACGTCGTCGCGCGGTGCCGATCGTAAAGAGAATACGAATCTCTGCGCGTATACAGAAGAAACAACACGCGCCGTCCGGGCCATATGTTCGGCGGCGGCGGCGTAGACACAATAACGGAACGGAACTGCAACGCGCACGGCATTGACGTACGTAATATACGGTTGCGGGACACGCCGGTACAGGTTCGACGTTAATTCGTGCACAGCCATATGTCGCGCGAGACGAGCGGCAATAGAAATAATAACATGTTAAAACACAATATGAGAAACGAACGTGAAAACCTCGAGAAGAAACAACGCGTTTTATCGACGAGAGAACGACGACGACGACGATTTTCTTTTATATCGCGAAGCCGACAGTGGGAATCCACGTGGCCGCGGCCGCGAATCCTCGAGCTTTTCGGAAATATATTTTAGTTTACGGAATTTTCCGCATAATATAATAAATGATTGAGTAATAACTAAAAAATTCAAGTACTCCCTCCTTCTGGTGCCGTTGTTTTCGACAACTAGAAACAGCAAAAACCTCATTGTTGTCGACGCATTTGTCTAACATTAACGTTCGATAAACAACGTTACGTCGTCGTTGCCGCGGCACTATTTGCCACGGTAAATATTTATAGTCAAATACTTTTTTTCAATCTATCTTATATATAAAAATGAATCGCAAAATGTGTTGTAAACACATAACTCAACAACCCCTGAACCGATTTCGCTAATTCTTTTTTTTATAATATTCCTCGAAGTACGAGGATGGTTTTTACGGAGAGAATTATTAAGAAAATTAACCCTAAGGGGGTTAAAAGGGGTAAAAATGGAAAAAATCCTGAGTCACTGGAGCTTTGTCGTATTAAAATTTTGTCAATAGTTTCATTTAATATAGCAGTGGCCCCTAAAGTAAGGATTTTCCAAAATTCGACCCCTAAGGGGGTTCAAAGGGGTAAAAAGGGTGAAACTAGAAAAATTCGCCTGGCTGGAACTGCTGGAGCTTTGAGTATGAAATTTGGTCAGCAGTTTCGTTTTATATAGTGGAAAGGACCCCATGGGAAAGGATTTTCCTAAATTCGACACCCACCGGAGTTAAAAGGGGTAAAAATGAAAAAAAAACTGATAAAATAAAAAGTTAAACTGCACACGGGCGAAGCCGGGTTATTCAGCTAGTTATAGTGATAAAACGTATCTGTCTTTGATTCATCTATTTTTCTCCAAACGATTTTGGCCCGCGATGGCAAAGCGTTTCTCAACTTTGGCCCGCAGTAAATAAAGGTCGGAGACTCCTGGTTTAGACGACCGTGGTCGTCGACGCTTTACGCGCCAAATCCTCGTAACGGCCCATCGCCGCTGTTTAGGGTTTAATAACGCAAATACGAGACATATTTTACATAGGTACTGGCGCTTCGCGATCGCGGATCGGCGTTTGTTCCGGCGGCGCGCCAAAACCCTACCGGTTCGTACCGCTGACGATCTCAGTCTCTGACCTAGAGAAACAAAAAAAAAAACACTCGTCCCGACTTTTCTCGTTCGTATTCTCTCACGCACCTGTACGTAGATAATGTGTGTGTGTGTGTGTATATAATATACGTAATTGCGTTGTACAGGTCGTTGTTATCCAATTAAAAACGCAAGTCTCTGATTTATATACGAAAAGTGGCGTTTTTATATTATAAACCGTCCGTACTCGTGTGTACGCGATATTATAATATAGTGTTTACGACTCATTTACCTCTGTCCGTCTGTCCGTCCGTCTATCTCTTTCTACCGGCCGGCTCGCAGAGAGAGGCTTATATGAATTACGGTCCGAGAAGCGGATCGACTGCCGCACGCGACTTCCTATACGTATATGCGTACAAAAATAATAACGCGCGATCGTTATCTGCAAAGGACGTGATTGCCGCGTCGTTTTTTTTTTTCCGTCTTTCTTTCTTCCATATTTATTCATTTGTTTTTTTTTTTATTATTATTATTTTACGAAAACACCGCGTCGGCGAATAATATATATATTATATTATATTTTTATGTAGGTAACGCGCGAGACGGCGACGTACAATATCAAAGCCAGCGTACATAATATACCGTATATCGTATTTTGTGTACGACCGAGCAATAACGATATCGTAACGTGACGCGTTGACCAAAGAGACATGCCGCCGCCGACGACGACGACGACGACGATTCCGTGTCATCTCGTATACGTGTGTTTTATATATACGTACACAAAAAGTGCGAGGAGGCACGTGATTTAAATTCACCGGTTATGCGTCATACGTACGTATAATAATATGTAAAACATACACACGCGCGCGCGCGCGGCGAGTACCTACTACGCTATACATTATACGTATTATAGTCGTGTGTCTCACGACCGTTCGGGAAACGTCGAGACGATATTTTCGCGACGACGCTACGTGACGGAGACGATTCCCGCGGTTATAGTACAAAGTATATATTATTATTATAACCCTTTCTTAGCCCGGAATCCTTCGCGCGTCCGCGGAGACGGCCGAAGGCACGTCCCGAATAAACGTCGCAGAGAATATTATACTACAGTCGAGTCGCGACAACTCGAAGAACTCGACAACTCGATTTTTTTTTTAATTCCCCTAGAAATTATAATAACACTCAATGTATATATCACCATATATATCACTATCCAGTACAAAAAGTGCTCCCGATTATATGGCCAAAACTATATTCAACGATTTAGGAAATGATGTAAAGTGTCTAGTAAAGTATGAATGTGAAAATCAGTCTAATAAAACCAATGTAAAAAATATAATTAACAAAAATCATTTAAAAATAATTATAATTACTAGAATAGTAAATGACCTAGATGAGAATGTGTGTAAAAATCAATTATTAAAAAGTATCTATGTGTAAATATAAATGATTATCTATTAGTATCGCTTAGTTGTAATTATAAGATAATGTTATTGGAGAAGTAAAATATATCATTCTCAATTATTGTATGAGACGCATGTCATTTTATTTTATTATATTATATAAGTAATATGTATAGGAACTCCGTATACCAGAAACGAGCTTGCTCAGTTGGTATACGTATCAGCTATTGTAATTTGATTTTGCTGAAATAAATATTATTATTATTATTATTATTATAAGTCTTGTTAACTCGAATATAAAATTGTGATGAATAGCTTATTCGAAGTATTATTTTTATATCTGCTATATCTGGGTATTTCATGATAATTGTGTTAATTATTATGTATTATGTTTTATCGACTTCAGTACGAGTAGATGGCCAAAAAACAAAAAATTAATAACAAACTATTTTTCTACTGTATCTCATAAATAATACATAATAATATGTACATGTACTTATAATTTCATTGTATTTATTTTTTTAATTTTATTTACTTTTTGTATAGCATTTATGTATAAACAATAAATGTATTAATATATTTGTCATGACGTTTTTATCGTAAAATTTTAAAATTATATTTCATTACACATAGGTAACTGGAAGTTTTGATTTTATTTTGATAAATTCGAGTAATAGGTATCTCGAATAATACATAATATCTCGAGGTGAATTTTTATCCCCCTTCAACTTTGAGTTATCGCGATTCGACTGTATTAGATATTAGAAGTCCGCCTCGATTGCCGTCATAAATACGCCGCGGCCGCGCCTGCGGCCGTTTCACTGGTGAAAAACGTTAACGTCGTTGTAAATAATATGCTTCTTCAGTCATTTGGAATCCTAAACGAATTAATCTCATTGGAAAACTCGATGAAATCCAACGCTTGAGAACGTTATATCTCACACAAACAGAATCGAGTAAGTTCTCCTAGATGACTTAGCTTCAGAATTAGGTAACTAGAACCACTAGCATCTATAGAAGATCGTTTAATGATAATAAATAGCCATTGTCAAAAGGCAAACTATCCTGTCCGGAATTCTCGAGTAAAATACATTTTAAAATTCCAACCTTCAATGCGAGAAATAATCGTCCTTTCCTCGTTGCTCAACAAATATAATAAAAAAACAGTCCGGATTACCGCGTTTTAGAAGTTTGTAATAATTTTAAACTTGTAGTGGATAACGAGCGGTTTACGTCGCGTTCCCGTCGTCGTCGGCGTTATTTCACCGGCCAACTCTGTAAACCCGATCGAAACGGCGACCAAGAGTGGTTTGAAAACAAAGAGGAAGCATACGCGCGCGCGCGCTCGCGCGTTCGTCTCGTAAAAGTCGTCGTAATGCGGTATTATTATTCTCGCTCAATAATTATTGTTCGAACGTACAGATCGAGTGCTCACACACGAGGCTATTACACATAAAGGAGGTGGTTTATTATGATATATGTTTTCAATCTATACTATACGCCGCCGCGCCGGTTTGCATAATGTTATAAAAAAACGTGTTTCGTCGACGTTAATGTTTTATCGGATTACAACCGTCGCCGCATTATAGATTCGTTCCGTTATATCGCGAATCGACATTCGAATGGTCTCGGCGAACTCGTGAATTGGCTAGGACAAACTTCAAACGGCCCATCGCCGTAATAGTATAACAACATATTTTTACGCGCGATGACGTATCGCGGGCGCCGCCGCCGCCGCCGGATCCGTAAAGACACGAAGGGGTCAGAAAATCAAACGCGCCGACACGACACACACGAGGTACAACGTCGCGTCGTCGTTTGTATAATCGTCAATATTATAATATTATATTATCGCGCCGGTGTTTACGTCCCTAATCATGCGATATTTCGTATTCGAAATCGGCACTTTATCGACACTTATTGCGCGCGCGCGATTACATCTATCGGATTGCAACCGCCGCTCGATTGTCGGCGCGATCGTAATAAAATTAATTTTATTCGTGTCTTCGGAATTCATGTAATACCGTGGGGAAGGGGGGGGGGGATAAACGATTTTTTTTTTTTTTTTTCCATCTCTACAGACGTACGTTTCGGACGACGACGACGCGAACCAGTTTTACTGGAAACAGTCGAACGATCATAAAATACGATAATAATAATAAATTGATAATTGTTTTTTTTTTACGCGATCGGGCGGGCGCCGCCTGACGCGGCGGTGGAGATTTCAACGGCGGCGGCGCTGGGCGTACGCGGCTGTCGATCGCCGTCCGCGTTCCACTCTGACACACGTCGACCGTCAGGTCTCCTCGCGGGAGGCGAAGGAAAGGAAAAAAAAAATACGAAATAAAAAGCAAACGAGAAGACGTGTATAATATTAGGAAAAAAAGAAACGCCGAGCGCACACGATCCGTCCGTCCGAACGTGTCAGAAACGATATAGAGTGTAATTACTCCGATGCGTTATTATTTGAATACACTTTGTACGTATATATAAACGATTTCGTGCCTTATTATTACGAATCCCCTCCGTTTTCCCGATGAACCGAATCGATCTGTCCGTCGTCGGTATATTTAATAACAACTACAACAACAATAATAATAACGATTTCCACCCCTTCCCGCCATCTACGGGAGCTTCGCGATTGACGCGCTAGACGGCTGACGCGCGCAGTAATTAACTGTCATGTACGATCGTCCGATCGTCGTTCGATCTTCGCCTCGCGGTGGGTTTTTTTTTTTTTAGTTTGTTCGTTTTTCTTCTGTCCGTCCGTCTCCGAGACGTACGCGTATTATAAAAAAGAAAATCAAAAGAAGAATAAAACGATAATATACATAACGATGTACGGGCCGCGGATAATAATATAATTTAAACGCCGCGTATAATTCGTATATACGTATACGTACGCGTATATAGAAACGTCGAGAAATCGACTGCACTGCACACCGTATAATTAAACCGAAACGACGACGAACGATTCGTTGCGTGTAATTTACGAACGACGGTAATTATATTATTATAATATTACCCATATCGTATGCGTAAACCCCACCCACCCCCCCGACGATTACGACATAATATATAATAATATATTAAACGTGTGTATACTTATATAATATACGTACACGGGGGGGTGCGTTTAATTATCGCTTCGGTTATAGGACGGCCCTAACCTCTCGCCCGTCGTCGTTTGGAGAGAAAAAAAACGCATTCTTCGCGGCCGTCCGCGGCGGCGTTCGTCTATTTCGACGCGCGAGTGAAACACTTATTATTATATACGCCGAGAAAACTCATCGAGTCCAGGGGGTCCCGAGACGTTCGATCGGCTTTGTGTTCGAACGCGCATGGTAATAATTATATCGTCACGAATACACGGGCTCTCTCACCCGAGATATACCCCCCGAGTTTTACATTTCGGTCGCGATAATGCGCGCGGCGTTCGTTTATAATCAAGTACCGCGATTCTTCGGTAGAAAGTGCAGAAAGATCGACTTTCCGAGGCGGCGGCGCGCTCTGACATTTCTCCACTCGTCGGAAAATCCAAGCAATCGATCCGTTTAACCGAGTAATATTTTATTTTCCGACTGAAATCCGCAATATTGGACGATCGAAGCGGAGTTTACGGTTTTCGTGAAAAACGAACTACCTAGGCCGAGGCCAGAGAAACAGAGCAAAGGTTCCGTGACGGGCGAAAAACATTCGCCAATCGACTGGACTTTACCAAAGTCGCTGCGAATCCGAGTAATTCCAGGACGGTGTCCTTGCTGCAGCCGATAAAACACGTCGGGATTATTCGTTACGATAACACACATACGAGTTTAGTTTTACGGAGCAGCGCGCGCACACCGGTTACGACACGTCGCGTCGCGTCGCCTGCGGAATTCCAATATTTCTTTACGTGTAGAGTGAAGATTCAGCCTGCCAGGACAACACCACAAACAAGACGGAAAGTAGGAAACGGTATCCAGTGTGCGCGCGCGCTGCTCAAAGGTGTTTTCGGCGTGCGAACGCGTTGCTTGGGGAAAAAAGGACGAAGAACTCGTTCGTTTCTGCGGCCGCAGACTTTCGAAACGTCGCCTCGTGCCCGCCACCGCGCGACAACGGCGGCGGCCGAACGGACGCGCCAGCCCGGGGGGAGTCTCGGAGGTATTGCAGCGCGGACCGCACTATTATCGTCGTCGCAGTTGTTTCCAATTACGATTATTTACGTATACACCTAACACAAATCTGCGCGCGTTTCTGGCGAGCCCGATAACAATACATCACGGCGGCGGCGCGCGCGGACAAATCGATCGCTATTAATATCGCAGAGAGCGCGCACAAATCAGTGTCGCGAGCCGAACCCGACGGCCCCGTGGAACTAATGGCACCGCCGCGCGCCGCGCCGCGAACGTGTCGCCGCGCGAAAGGGGTTTATCGTTTGGAAAATAATGCCAACGGAAAAATCGTCCTGCCCCCGAGGGCCGAGTGTTATATTATTGTTTATCCTCGTCACGATCCGCCGCCGCTACTATGTAATATCCTTTTATCAGCAGTCGATTATTATTGTTGTTGTCGTCGTAACTATTATTATAGCAGCGTTGTAAATCGTCGCTCGGTACAGTGATCGCGGTGACAGCGCCGGGACTGTAAAAAACCACCGATGGATGAAAATATGTTGTTGCCCGAGGCGGCGGCGAAATCCGACGACCACGACGATTATTATTATGTTTACGACTGTTTTTCACGGCCGTGTCCTACGCGAATCCGGCGAACGCACCGGACGTTTTCCGTCTCGTGGCAAATGTGAGTGCTACTTTACTGAGTAGACCGTAGTGCTGCGTTTTCGTCGATAATTCTGGTTAGGTCAAACTCGAATAACTAAAATAGTGCAACTATTACAATTGGTATACTTAATATGAACCAAAGTATACGAAAAATAAATGTATTTTTTTCAAAAACGTGTTCCACATAACACTATTCTTTTTTGTACTTCCGATATTAGAAGTTCATATTATATTATTGAAGTTTCCGTTGCGACCGTTTACCGGGTAGGTTAAACCGAACGTAAACGTTTTTAGGCCTGTTTGCGATAATTTGCGAGCCTTCGCTGCAGTTCTGGTGACGTACTCGTGTGACAAAATTCCGAAACTCGAGATAATTGAAAATGTCGACGTCATAGTATAAATATTCCAAATTATATCGAACCTATATCTGTGATCGATGAAATAACAAACTGGATTTCCTTTTTATTTTGTACGTTTTATTAATTATTTTTAATTCATCGTAGTAAGCATTCGCATTTGAAAAACCAAAGTAGTAGGAAAATGGGGCTTCTGCGTCCATTTTTACAGGGAGAAATTTTTATTGTAAGGGCACTACTCAACCTCATTCGAACTCAATTCTCCCTGTAAATAATTTTTATATTCCATTGTCACAGAGATTTCATGTACATACATTATTCACTTACTCTCAACGTGTTCACAATATTCACTCACTCTAACCGTTAATTTCAACACAATAGTGTCCTTACAATAAAAATTTCTCCCTGTAAAAGTGAACGCAGAAGTCTAAATATAAAAATTATTTTACAGGGAGAATTGAGTTCGAATGAGGGAGAGTAGTGCCCTTACAAAAAAAATTTCTCCCTGTAAAAATGGACGCAGAAGCCCCATTTTCCTACTACTAACCAATGTCGCGCGTGTATATTTCGTGTTTTTTATGAAAATCATAAAAAAACTCGCGTAGTGTCCATGAAAATCGTCTTCTTCGGGGATTTCGTCGCAAACACGAGAGCGATCGATCGAATACCGATAGGCGTCCGCAATCGAAGCGACGTGGAAGTTTCCAACGGACGCCGAGTATGCCGACATCGCTCGGCCGCGTCGGCGAGGCCAAATAAGGTATATAAGAGGAGAGATTCCGGTGGAAATAAACCGATGTGTTTTTTTTTTCGTAACTGTCTTATTAGCGCGAATGCAAATATTTACCGATGACTCGCGGCCGCGTCGGATTCCAATTAAAATTAGAAACCCCACCGGAGTGCGAGCGTAATATTATTCGAAAAAATAATAACAACGACGACGACGACGCGACGCGACGGTCACAGCGGGATGTACGCGGTGCTATCTTCTCGTTTTAACCGGAGATGATTGGACAATATTTAAAACTGTTTTCCGGCCCGAAACGTCGTGATACGATTAAATTAAAGAACACAATAATCTCGACTTTCTCCTAGATTTGCGTGATAGAACGTCGCCGCTCACGACGACGCGAATAAAATACGATTTTCTCGGGCACTTTGTTATGATATATAATAATAACATATATCATGCGCGGGTAAACGCGCGCTTTATAATATACGTATACGTTCAGGCTGGGCAAATTTTTTTCATTTTCAACCCTTTGAATCCTGCAAGGTGTTGAATTTTGAAAAATCTTCTTTCTTCCTCTACTATTTTCAGCAAGGATTTCTACTAAATTCGGTTATAGATAATAATATGTGGCTCACTCTGTTCATAATATTATATCAAAAACGAATCGACGTACACATTTCGTATTGATTTCATTCGAGACGTTTTCGAAACCCCACTGCGGCGAGTCATCCGACGAATTCCGGGGCAAATTCTAGGGCAAAGTGGGGGGGGGCGGTTTTCGTCCGAACAGAACCGTAATAAACCGTAACTCGACGAAACACTCGGATTCGCCGACGAAAACCGGAGTTTTGCGCGCTTTTCGCCCGCGGGCAGACGCCTTTTATAGATTTCGACTCGGCGCGCAGTTTCGCGAGGTGCCGCGCTCGTCGTCTCCGAGGCCCGACGACGTTGAAAACTAATCGAAAAAGCGATCGCGGTCTCCGGATAATCGATACGTCGTCGTTATTATCGATACGGGCGTCGTCGTCGTAATCATTATACACGCGACTTGTATCGCGTATATAGGCGTTGCCGTCCGATCCGGTTGGTAGCCCGATTTCCTTCCGCTCCTCCTACGTGCATATAGGTACGCACGACAGTCTTTTGTTTTTTTATTTTTTCCTTCCTGACCTTGCCCCTCCCCACCCCCGCGCGCGCACGCGGACGACGTCCTTCGCGCGTCTCGTCGACACGAGATCGATCGTAATAATAATAATAATAATAATAATAATAACGTGTAATATTTTATTCCCAGAGTTGTACAACGCCGGGTATCGTGTATATATATAATATATAATACGCAGCAGCAGCAGCACGCAGGACCCGCCGAAATGAATTTCCGTTCGGCGGCGGCGGCGGAATCCGCGAGAGCGCGGTGGTCCGGGGCGGGGAAAGTGTCATGAATAATTCTCGGTACGGGACGCGAGCGTATAAAGAAAAATATGGATGGCATCTCATCAATATGCATGTAAAGAACGACGGAGGACGGAGGATGGGGGGGGCACGACGACGACGGTTTCGTATACAGTTCATATACGTATAATCTCGGCACATCAATATCTCAGCCGCCGCCGCCGCGGAGCGCGAGAGAATTTGCATGGGGAGAAATAATATCAAAGCGAAACGAAAATATATAAACTAAATAATAATGAAAAAAAAAAAAAAAAAACACATAAAGTGTAGTGTACGCGCGACGTGTCGCCGCCGCGTACGGTCGAAATACGCCCTCGCGGTTTTTCGATGTCATTATTACGACGACGCGAGACTCGATTTACCGGATAAATATAAACATGATGACGTATAGGTATCGTGTTTTGGCCGACGATTTATTTTTAAATATCGATTTGCATATACTCGTGTAACGTGGTCGAGGAACCTTATTACAATATTAATTTATCCAGGGAAGGATTTCTGGTCCTTAAGGATACAATTTCCGTAGCCGGGGGGGTTGAACACGTGCGAGAGGATTTCTAATCAATAATACGTTCAATTTGATTTATACATGTGTAACGTGTGATTTTATATATATTATTAATTAATAATTATAATTCGTTACTATTTATCGAGATGGCTGTTAACGACGACGACGGTACGGTTCGAGTCCGCTCGCTATTATGGTAGGTGTCGAACTACCGAATTGTGGTGTGTGTCATAGGATGTAACGAATGTTACACTTGTAGTTATTAAATACTAATGTATTTACGTATTACCTTAAAAGAATAAAAAATTAGTTATGGATATAATAAAGAAATACTGTGTTTTTCGGTTTACGATTTTTCTTCTTCGAGTAGTTATTGCGTTTCGGAATTTGGATTCGATTTGAAATGTGATTATGTGAATATTCAGATTAATAACAATTATTATCGATCGAGTGTTTCGGGAGATGATGTATTTCTTTTCTTTTTCGGAGACGATCACGAAATAACCGTTCACAATAAGAAACACCAGTGGCCGCTACTACGACATCGCGATATTTTCGATAATTATTTTTCGATATCGGAATACGACGACGCGGCGGCGGCGGCGGCGGCGGCGCGAGACTCGATTTACCGGATAAATAAACGCGACGTATAGGTATTATTAGTGTTTCGGCCGACGATTTATTTTTAAATATCGATTTGCATATATACTTGTAGTTATTAAATACTAATTATTTGTTTACGTATTACCTTAAAACGAATTTTCTTCTTCGAGTAGGTAGTTATTGCGTTTCGGAATTTGGATTCGATTTGAAATGTGAATATTCAGATTAATAACAATAATTATTGATCGAGTCTTTCGGGAGATGATGTATTTCTTTCTTTTTTTTCGAAATAACCGTTCACAATAAGGAACACCAGTGGGCCGCTACTACGACGTTGAGAAAATACTCGCGACATCGATGTCGCGCGTCGGCCAACACGCCGGTCGGCGTGGAAACAATACGACGACAATCTCGCGAGCGGATCCGTTGAAAATCCCGTCGACTACCCACCGAAATCACGAACAGGCGCGCAGGACTATAAATATTATCGCGCGCATTACGTTACATCGTACGTGTATTATAATAATACGTATTTAAAAAACACGTCGCGTACGGGAGGGGACGGAAAAAAAAAAAAATCAATTACACGTTTTCGTCTCTTCCTCCCGGTTCGAAAACAATAAAAATTATTTTATCTCGTCGCCGCGCCGACGAAAACACAAATAACGTAATGTCAAATCTCCGCCGTTATGTAAATGTCGTGTTCCGTGTATAATATACGACGAGGCCGCAGCACACGCGCCCGCTCCTATCGACCCCGATCTTAATAGCAGGTGTCTAAACCGAATCCGATGTGTTTTACACGGCCCGCCGAGATTATCATTATCGTCGTCATTATCATGTTTACCGACGTTATTGCTCCGCACGTCACAGACCGTGCACTGCGGTTATTTCACGTACACATCACGTCGTCGTCGTCTTCTCGTCCTTCCGCGCTTCGGAGAGGCGTAGACCGTTGCACTCGGATTTTCGTGATGTTATCGTCGCGTGTCGATGAACCGCGCGGCGCGGCGTTCTAGTGGCTTCGTGAGTTTTTTCGATTTTTCACAGACCCGACTAGGGACTGGGAAATTTTCGTCGGCAGCGCTTTGGCGAAATTATAATCAGCCACGTCGAATGGAAAATTCGCCCCTTTTTTCCCGACGATCTTAGGCCGAGCGCCCCCACGCCCAGGGGATGCATTTTCAGAGAGCATTTCATTCGTTTCAATATGCGTACTCGTATATAGATTTGTACAGTAAATGGTTTTTGTTTTTACACAATACGACTGTAAATATTTGATTTGTAAATCAGTCAAATAATACCGTCGTCGTCGCCTGGGCACAAGTCGACATTTTTTAAGGACGTTTTTGTATGATTTCAAGTGTATTTAAATCAAATAAATGATATTGCTGCGTCTCTGCACGAGAACGCGACCCATAGAACGTTGTCATTGCACGCGCGAACAAGTCGTGCGAATGTTCTATCGTATCGCCGTGTAATATTATATTATAATATTATAATAGTACAATAGCGTATAAAAATACTAATAATCGATGACGACTAAAGTAAATATTAGGTTATTACGTAGCTTCGTCGCGCGGACCGTGTGGAGCACACGGTCTTTTGTAATAATGGGATTTTATATGAGCAGGGCGAACAAACAAAGACCGGCTGCGCAGGTATATACGTAATGAAATTAGATCACGTCAAAGAAGTCGAAAAAAAAAAAAAAAATAGAAAAACACGCGCGCGCGCACATATTATACGTATATAATATTATGTTATTTAATAACGTACCTTGAAAAATTCCGGTTGATATTATTTCAAAAGGCACGTTTGATTGTGTAAACAACGAGAGGACCGAAAGATTACAGGTGTAATTAGATTTTATATTTAATACGCGGGGCGAACGAGGGAACGTTTTTTTTTTTTCAGAACGTAATATAGGAACATGCAACAACGGTATGTAATTAAATCATTTATTTCATATCGTCATTATACCGGGTATAAGGTATGCGCGACTCGGCGAATATAAAACGAAAACGACGACGTACGGTCCGAATCGGAAACACCAAATCCGTTTTCGACGATATACGTATTCTTCGTTTATAGTGCGATTCGTTTTTGTGATATCGACGGCTACAGGGAAAAAGAGCGTAAACGACATTTTGGCCGAAAATGAGTTAATAGAATTTCGGCGTAAACGCCACGATTCTTTATCGATAGAGCCAACGATTGTATCGATACGATTTTTTTACGAATAACCATCGATGTTTAAATATTTAGCGTAACCGCCATTCATTATCAGGTGTGTAGTTGTTATCGGGCGTTAAGGACTTTTATTAGGCGTAAACGACTATTAAATAATTTAATATGATGTTGTAAACGACATATTATAGTTTATAAGCTAATTTTTACCGTAATTAGCGGTACATTTCATAGTTGTAAGTAAAATACATTAGAAACATAATCAATTAATAGATTGATACAAGAATCATACTTGTAAGTGATATTTAGATAGAATAGGACAGAAAAATGTATTGTATTTTTATTTTGGCTTTCCTGTAAAATTACGAAAATGTCGTTTACGCCCTTTTTCCCTGTAACCGTCGATATTTGAAAATACATCAACGTTCGAGTGTTTGACAAGACATGGCGGGAGAGAACACTTGGCGGCGGCGGCGGCGGCGGCGGCGCGGAGAGAGGCGCCCGGCAAAGTGTTTCGAAATAAATTAATTTTGTATTATATACGTATATACGAATAATAATATATAGAATATTACTCGAGGAATTTTCCTTCGCGCAACAATAATGTTCGTAATTTCGTTTAATCCGTTAACAGCTATTATTATACAATATCGCAATTTAATAATTACATAAACCCCCTTAACGGCGGCGGCGGCGGGTGAAACGAAAAGTGTTCAAACGAGTTGAATCGATTATTTTCCCGCCTATCGCGCATTGTCGAGCGAAACAAAATGTTAAATTATTTATTACTCTCGACGACGACGACGTTTACCCGACAGGATAATATACGTATACAGTGGGTACCGCCGAATATCTATCGGTTATTGTTATGTAAGAACGTCTTATGCCTGCCTCCAAATGTGAACGGAAATTCGGTATTTTAAGAATATTATTATTCGCACGAGTTTATATAATATTATTTAATCACTCTAGCGCCAGTGATGCCCGACCTTTTTTGTTCGGCGTGCCACACTTTGGTAAACAATCGTCTTTAAGCGGGCCATCCCGAAATAACGAACATTTCCTTTTTTTTATTTTTTTTAAGAAACGTTATAATGCAAATGGCAACTGTATTTGGCTCGACGACGACGACGTATATTTACGATCGTAGATCACGACTTACGGATGAACACCTACATTCAATTATGAGGATTGGAACGACTAAATTCGAACCACATTTATCATCATTAGTAAAGCAAAGTACTTTTTTTTAGGATATTTTGTTTTATTTGAAAATTTGTAACGGGCCGCACACAGAATATACCCGCCGCGGGTTGGGCACCGCTAGAGTCTAGCCGGACGAGAGAGAAAAGGGAAAATATTGTCGTTTCAACAAATCGCACTCGATGACATTGATCGCTGTATTGACGTTTAGAAACGATTTCCTATCATTTTTTTTTTTTTTTTTTATTCACTAATAATGTAAACGTATGCGCATACAGTAGAACCTCATTAATCCGGACCTCATTAGTCCGGACTTCGCTTAATCCGGACAACCGTTTATAATACGTAAATAAGAAATTACGCTAGTTTTCCCCGTAGATTAAAATAAACATGAAAACGAGTTCTACAAATTTCCCATAAATGCGGGTTATTGCGATAACATATTAAGATGAATATGATCTAGGTTATCATATTTTAACAGAGGAGGAGATTGTTGAAAGTGTGACTGCTACAGAAAACTCTGAAACGGATGAATATGATCAGGATGAAGCAGATGATAATGTAAACCCTAAGCCAAAACTTGGTGAAATAAAAGATCATCTAAACATTGTCATCAAATACGTTGAAGATAATAACGATGAAAACATATCTGCATATTATGAGCATCTAAGGCATCTTCGCGAGTTAATCGTTAAAGAAATCACTGTGAAAGGAAGACAACCAAAGATAAGCAGTTTTTTCAAACCAGTGTCAAATGTGAATAACGAAAGTGTGCCTTAATACTATGTATGTAATGATTATATGTATGTAATACAATTATGTATGTATCTACTATTTTTTTAGGTTTAATAATATATGGTTTAATAAAATATGCAATAAAATTTTTATAAGTTTATAATTTACGATTTTTGGTTATTTTGTTTAATCCGGACTTTCATTAATTCGGACAACCTAGAGCCCCAATTAGTCCGGATTAATGAGGTTCTACTGTAATTATTATTATTATTATTATTATTACGGAATGACCGCATAATATGAAAAACGAAATAAATCACGCGACTATTACACGACCGGTCTATAGTTTTAAAACGAGATTGAAATTTATATTTCGCGTGTGTCGTCGCGCGCGTTCAAAGCTCGGCGGCGCGGCGGTGCCCAGTAATCTTTACACCGATATCGAAATCTGCAATAAATACCAACGCGGTAAAATTCGTGAAAAATTCGCGGCGCTCGTCGCGATCGCGTCGTCGTCGTTCGGGACTTTATTACAATACGCACTTAAACAATACGCGCGGCGGCGGCGGCGGCGACGTAAAATCATAAAATAATATTATACGGCGCGAGTACATATAATATATAATATACGAGTGCGACACCTCTACCCGCACTGCCTACCGTCCTATATTATATACTGTTATGATATCGCGTGTAATACACACTCGCTCGTCGTCGTCGTCGTCGTATTTACAACGCGCGTTCGCGTCAGTCACATTTCGGTCGTAATTTCTGGTTTTACACGGTTTTAATATTACGCGCGCGCCCGCCGTTTATAATATATTATTATACCTATACGACCCGCGCGTATTATAATATTATCACGAGCTAGTGTGTGTGTGTTTGCCAACAACGAGAGAATAATTTATTTCTGGCGGATTTCGCCTCGAAAATATCGCACCCGTCCGTTTAATCCTCCGGCAAGTCGCCGCGCGCGCAGTCGTATATACCTGTCCTCTCCGCGCCGCGTCTGCCCCGGGCCACTCTTCAGACCGTTTATTTACGCGCGCGCAACACTATAACAATGTTTATTTGTCCGGAGTTTTATTATTATTATTATAATACGCGCAAAAGTGGACCTGGCGGAGGTCTAATGACGAAAAGTTTTCAACGCGGATGTACGGGAGCACACACTCGTCGGGAGACGGGGGGGGGGGTGTAAGTTCGCAAAACAAGCGTGTTCGCTTTTAACACGGGCTGTCGGAGCTGCCTAAAATAATAATAACAATAAATCAAGAAAGCGCCGCCGCCGCCGTTTGCGGCGAAACCCGTTTTGTGTTTGAACGCCATCGCGGCGGCAACAACCACTCCAACGATTATTATTATTATTATGGTATAGTGTTTGTGGCGCATCGGACCGAAAAGTTGTTGCTGTTCGAATGCGTACGATATTATCATCATCGCGGTAATAATGACGATAATCGCGGACTAGAGGAGCGCTGCTTTTAGCCCCGTTTATACGAGAGTCGAGCTCGAAAAATTCCCGACGACGCGTGGATAGATCCAGAAATACACGACGAAATTAGTACTTTAAAGAATACAGTTTTATAAATGTGTTTGCCAACGTATATCCCTCCTCCCCCCCCCCTTGACAAAGTCCTAAACACGCCACTGGAATAATATTCAAATGCGAGCGTTTACGACTCCGCTAAGACTGCAGTGTGTCCTCGCCGATCCTGACTAATGCCGGCCACACACGTTACGGTCTACCCGGAGAGGTATGCCTGCGCAGGAGGCATGCCTGCACAGGTCGACCGGAGCGTGTGTGGGAATAGGGGAGTAACCGAATCGGTTCCCGTGCGAAAAAAGTATTTTATTAAGTTGAGCCGAATTGGTTCCCGTTTGTGTACAGGTAATTTTTAATTAGCAGTATCTTTCCGCCGAAAATTTGGGCTAGATTTGACAAAAATATTGATAGAACTATAAATTGTTGCGAATCGTTCCGTTCAAAGCTGAATAAAGAATTTACATCTGCCCATCCTAATATATTTTATTTTATGGAGACTTTAAATAGTATTCAGACATTAAATTATATTAAATTTCGAAGTAATAATACTAGAAAACTCACTAGCAAACAAGAAAAAAATAACAAATTCTTGGAAAATTGTATGACTGAGTACACTAATAAGAAGCTAGCTTACGCGAATTGAATACTTAAAGAAAGTTTGCTTTAAATTTGCAAATCAACGGTTTTAAAATAATTGTATTTATTATATTTTATTATTTGTATTTTATACCTACACCTAGTGATGACTATAGTTGACTACCAAATCAACGATTTAAAATTGTATATATTATATCATTTTTTTTCATAACACACATTTTTAACCAAGCCTTCTTTTAAGTTGACAGTCCTAAGCCTGTAAAATTGGGAAGGAAAATGTGCGTAAATAAACGGGAACCAATTCAGCTCAACTTAATAAAAAAACCTTTTTCAAACGGGAACCAATTCGGTACCAGCCGGGAATAGACCTGTGCAGTTTTAACAACCTGCAGTACAGGCGACCGGTACAAGATCGAAAATCGATTCTTTCGAGTGACACCATAGTACGATGTACCTGTGCGTGTGTGCATGTACTCCGGTCGCCTGCGCAGGTCGCGTCAGTTTTTATCATCGGAGTCACTATTGAAAGTAATTATTCAAGGTATGTTTTCTCGTCCGTTCTGAGATAGTTTTTAAAATCTTCTGGTTCAAATTTCAATTCATTTAATAAGTTTACATGACTATAAGTTGCTCTTTTCAATATAACCAATCCTTACAATCCACTTTCTTCGTTCCCTTTTCACTGGTTTTGTTTCTTCTTTTTTCATCATTAATGCGAGGACTAACAAAGCTAGTGCGTAATAAGCATAAGAGTAAAATCGAACGTCATCATATTTATAATCTCGATATTTTGTAAATAAATGCATCGAGAAACGACGAAAACGTGTGCACACTAATTGTTGATTTGCTATTTTTCCTTTTGAAAAGTGAATTCAGACGAGTACGAATTGTATTTGCGCCGCGCCGTACCTATTGTATGATAAATAAATATAATAATAATATGTCGGACGTCCGCGCATCGGCGGCGGCGAACACTGTAGAATTTACTCGCCGAATAATCCATTACCTACTTGAATATATCATCCGTGTGCAGTGTATTATAAAATACATATTTAATAGATTGCCGACTTAAGGTATTCAACAAAGGATTTGACCTCCGATTAATTATGTAATTTCAAAACCATTGTTCATCATTCGAGTGTTAATATTAAAACGTTTTGGACGAAATACCCGAATCGAAATTGCTCATGCTTTATTTATCGTAAACAATAACTACAATACGTCGCGAAAATTATTGTATTATGGAACGAAACGCGTGCGTTTAAATATCACGACGGAGTTGAAAACGTGAAAAAAACACGGAATTTCGCAAATTCGAGATTTTATCGAATCCCCGCCAAGTGTAGACTTGTGAATACAGTTTTGCCGCCGTCTTCGATTACTTATATTTTTTAACTCGCGCTGAAATTGTTCTAGGTTTTAAACCGTATGGGTTTTAGGTAAAAAACACACGATTTCGTTTAATTTCATTATTTAAAGCGCGCTGAAAAAAGAAATTTAATAATGAGCGTTTTATTTGTGTTGCGGGTAAGTTTTATTAAACACGTTGACGTTTCTCTGTGGACATGTTTATAACGAGAAGAAAAAAAACGCTGAAAAATAGTTTCGTCGCGAAAAAGCCGAAAAATTAACGTATCTTGTGGCGAGATCGAGGAATTCGAGGGGCGGTGCCGGGAGACTGGGTCTCGTGTCATCTTGATTTCGCGGGACTTTGGCGGTTTTTGTTTCTCAACGACACGTCCGTCGTCGTCTCTCGGTTAGGAATCGCCAAAGAAAATTTTGAATATTTATTATTCTCGCAATCGCGACACTAAAATCGCGTATAATCGGCCAACGTCGCCGTGTAATTTTCTCGCAAGAAGTTTTTTCGATTGTTTCGCGCGTGTTATTTACCGGAAAATTACTATTGTTTCCAATAGAGGCGATTCGCGTCTTTGAACTAGACGAATAGACTAAAACGAAATAATTATAATAACACTGCAGACCGCGCGGGTGTATGATATTATGTATTTTACAACTTATTTGTGTGAAAAAGCCTTCTCCGGCCTTATTAGAAATAAGTTTCGAAACCGAATAGAAAACGTCAAATCTGATCTACGATTAGAAAGCTTTCTAATATTGAGCCCGACGATCGAAAACCACGTTCACGGTCAGTTACTGCTATAACAGTAATTTACAAAACCAACGAAATCGGGCGTTACTGCTCATACAGTACTGTTTTTAATGGTATTATACGAAACTAGAAATAAGACTGACCCATTACTCATATATTTTGGGCACGTAATATTATTCCAAATATGAAATGTTCTATTTTTATACTTTCTGGTGGAATTTTCGTTATATTCTATAGCAGTAATAAAAAAAGTGCTTTTCTGAGGTAGATACATGAATTATATCAAAAAGTGAGGTGTCCGTGAACGTGTTAAGTAAGTAAAAATTAAATTTATAGAATATCAACGATAAAATAATTATTATATAAACGCGTACGTTTCGTCATGTCTACTTGTGTAATTATTATATAATTTGGGTTACGATGGCACGAGACGTTTTGTAAAAACAAGGTAATTGAAAAAGAAAATTTGCTGGGGAGTCCTGGATTTCGACGAAAAGTCCTTCGTCCGGGGGTGGGTCCGCAAAGTCCGCTCTGCGATTGGTTTCGAAATCAATCTGCCGTTTCTGCGTTGTGTTGTGAACATCAATGCCCTCGTGCCACCGGGGGACGACGACGACGACGACGGAGACGAGATTGACTCGTTTCCTGCAATTCGTCGTGTTTGGACGTCCCAACTCGTGGGGATCGCTTTTGAAGGGATTCTGCTGCGGAAAATCGCACCCCGTCTCGCGCCGACTAGTTAGCGCGCGCGCGCGAGGTCGTCGTCGGCCACATTCTTCGGATTCTCCGAAGGGTTTGCTGGCGGCGGCGATCCGAGACGTACTGTATACGACGACGCGCCGACTGGCGAGCAACGAAAAAAACCGACGAAATAAAAAAAAAACCAACCACGACGAAAATCAATTATCGTTCGGCGAAATCAAGACGGATGAAATCCGAGAGGGGGTAGGTAAAAAAACGAGGCGAATTAATCGCGATATACGTAGTCGGAGAGGAATAATTACGATTTCTACTCGTACGCGTGTCGTAGAATACTAATTATTTCAAAAACGTAATTTGTTATTTGCGTAGTAGTAGTAGTAAACCAAATTTATTGGAATATTTAACGTCGCGGATTTACATGAATCGATGGATCGCGCGTTTACTCGTATATTATACTCGTATTATATAAAATACGCAGTGATCGCGACAAAATCTGCGAAATAATTACGACGGGAAAGTGATACGGGTACAAGTGGTACCGACGCCGCCGCCGCCGCGCGGGGGGGATGGATCTCGCAGAGGATTTTGAATATTTCATATCGGAAATAATTAAAGTCTAATAAAAAATTTAAACCCTTATAATTCGATGAATAATTCATTAAAACAAATTGAAAAAAAAAGTACTTTTTTTTGCGAACGTATAAGATTTGTTTATGAAAACGCGAAACGAGTTGGTCGCGAGATTAAAAAACAAAAAAAAAATAAATAAAATAGTAATAATAATAATAATAATAATAATAATAATAATAATCATATTGACTCGAAAGAACGGAAAGGAAGAAAGGAAAACAGAAAAAAAATATTATTTAATCGGTTGAGTATACACAGAAGAGAGAGAGAGAGAAATGGAGGGAAAAAAACCCGTACCTATTGGATTTCTCGGAAATCGTTACAAAATCACGTGCTTAATTATTCACGAATCGAGCGCGCGCGCGTTTATTCGAAACTCCCGCGCTATACACGACGTATTTATAGTAATATCATTACATCGACTACCTATATACATATTATATAATATGCTGCGTTCTCGCGCACTCGCGTTTTGTTTCCATCACTGTCGCTTTTGATTAATAATTGATGATATTGTATTTCCGTACGGAAATAACTGCGCGGGCCGATAAAGCGAAAGCGCGCGCGCGCCCGTAAACCCATTTTTCGAAAAACAAATGTCGCGCGCGCCCGATCTCCCGCGCGTCGACGTTACTTCCGACGACGACGGTAGGTTCGATTCCCTCGGGTCGTATTTAAACGCGTTTCTTCCGCGCGCCGCCGTGTCCTCCTCCTGTACGACCGTACACGCACGACGTTAAATTACTATTATGTCATACGCGCGTGTAAGGACGACTGTTAAGGGATGCGAGGGGTAACGCGCGTCACCCTCTGGAAAAAAAAAAATTTAACGTGCGTTTGTATTTTCTCGTTCGTTTTCAGTAGTATATTGCAGTGAATGACGATTTTGAGACGACACCATCGCCGACCAACTCGAACCAGGAGGCGCGGCGACATATCGTAGAAGACAAGCACATTTAGGAATTGCTCCTTCGAGTTATCGAGGTTCGTCGAACCTGCATCGGGGAGTGTTTTCTATAAGCCAAAGGATCGGCGCGCGGGACGACGACGTGTAGTTTAGAAGCCCGCGCGCGCGCGCGCGTGTGTAAGGACGACTGTTAAGGATGCGAGGGGTAACGCGTCACCCTCTGGAAAAAAAAAATTAAACGTACATTGGTATTTTCTCGTTCGTTTTAAGTGGTATTGTGAATGACGATTTGACGTTTTTGAGATAACACCGTCGTCGCCGACTAACCCGAACCAGGAGGCGCGGAAGACAAACACATTTATGTCGAACGATTCGATTTATAAGTCTACTCTAATGACCTGTGGCTTGTCGAAAAATTCGAATCGTCGAGAAAACTCATCCCTCAAACCCCATGTTGAAATGCTGGGTGGGGGGGGGGGAGCAAGGAATTGCTCCTTCGAGTTATCGAGGTTCGTCGAACCTGCCGACGGGGGGTGTTTTCTATAAATCAAAGGATCCGCGTGCGGCACGACGAAAAACACGTTATGTAGTTAAGGAGCGACAATTAAACGCATCGCGGGCTTGCAGCGAACGCGTTAAACAAATACACGGTGCAGTGTATTGCAGTGTGCGCGCGCGCGTGTGTGTACACATGCAAATCGCGTCTAATTGAGCGCGTTCGCCGCCGCGCTTCCGCCAACAAACGGGGGGGGGGGGGCTGCGAAAAAAACCGACGAGGGCGTACACGTACGTGTGTTGTATTCGCGGCGCGCCGAGACGGTGCAAAAGTCACGGCGGCGGCGGCGGCGGGCAGGAGCAGGACGCGATAATATTATATCCGTGGAGTTTATCGTGTATAAATATGTAAATGAATCGACGAGCGCGCGCGTGCGCGCGCGCGCGGCTGAAGAAGAACAAGTCGTATAATATATACTTGGGGGTGTAGTACCTATATACGTGTATTTGCGGTGCGAACGAAACTTTGGGAACGATATTCGGATATAAAATATAGGGCGAACGGTATATTACATCGCAGTGCGTCGCGAGCGGGGCAAAAACGCGGCGGCGACGACGTTTCGATTTTAGCACCTAGCCGCAGCGACAACGCGCCCGACGGCGTGTATATACGTAATATACGGTTTATGTACGTGTATAAGCGACACAGTTGTGCAACTAAAACGATTCCGACCAGATCTTTATTGTGTTGCGCCGTAACAGGGTGTCGCGCAAAGGGTTTATTCGCCGACGACGCGACGATATATTATACTATAATATACGTACTAGCTGGAATCTACCCGTCTTTGCCGGGTTTTGAGTATAAAAAAAATGTGTACGGCCCACAAATAATAAAATCGACATTTTCCCGTCATCGGCCGACTGCTATATTATTATTCAATAGTTTATTTAAACAAACACGCGCGATACGAGCATATTATAGTATAATATAGTAACGATATTTTACAGGTGAAAATTTATTTTTACCGATTTACTATAGTGATGCACATTGATATCGTATTTCGATATCGATGTGACTAATTTATTGAAAGTACATCGATAATCGATTCATTATATTTTCTATTTTCTATTTATTTAAGTTTTGACGGTAAATCAATATCAAAGAACGATAAATATTATACGATATAAGCAATACTAAAACGATAAAGCCCTCATAATGAACATACGTATTATATCGCAATACAATATTTCAGTCTCGTTATTTCCGTCGATCGTCTATGTCAATTTTAGGCTTTTAAGTGGATACCAATGGTATAATTTTAAATAAAAAACAAGTCCATTGTCGCGCGTATCGATATATCGTATATTGATATCGATATCGTTTTTTATACGACATCGATAATTGAAAACATATCGTTGTGCAACACTACGATTTACCAAATTTCATACTCAAAGCTCCAGCGGTTCCGGCCAGGCGAATTTTTCTAGTTTCACCCCTTTAAACCCCCTTAGGGGTGGAATTTTCCAAAATACCTTCCTGCTGCGCGTCTACGTCACAATAGCTATCTCCGTGCCGAATTTCAACCCGATCCGTCCGGCGCGGCGGTTTGGGCTGTGGGAGGATTTCAAGAAAAAGCACGTTACAGTTATATTACGATATAAGAGAGAAGATTATCCGTTGTCCTGCGCAGAGGCGGCGTGGCCTGTCGAGAGACGAGACTGTTCGAAAGTCTTCGGGGGGGGGGAGGGGGGGGGGCGACTTTAAGTAGAGACAAACGCCGACGAGGAAAATCGAAAGCGCAAATGTATAACGCGATAATCGCAAATGTTTTCATGATCATGATCATGACTCGTCGGACGGAGGAAGACGAATTTTCCTCGTTCGGCGTTCGGATATCCTGTTATATTCTCTCTCCTCGAGTGCGCTCGGGAGACACCCTGTACAACGCGCGAAAGCAGAGATCGTTATGTACCGCGCGTTAACTGCATATACGCGCGTATTATATAATAATGATTTCTCGCACGGCGTCGTCGTCGTCGTACGGGGATCAGAAATAGTTTCTATAATATATGATTATAATAATACGATATCATAATATTACAGCCGCGTTGCGGCGGCGATGGATTTCATACTTTTTTGATTTATTAACGTTGTTTAAAAGGGCTTCAAACACCACGCCACTGTGTGTGTGTGTGTGTGTGTGCGTGTGCGTGCGTGTGTACACACGCGGTAGATGAAAAAGTTGTCTAATGTTTCGAGTTTTTCGCAGTGACGGGTTAAGTGCGTCTTGGCTTTTAGTTTCGAAAAATAATAGTTGTGCGCGCGTGTATCGAACGTATAACGCGCGCAGTGTGTGTGCGTGCGCGTGTGTTACTACTACAGGCGGTCGAGTTAATGTATAATAATTTTCGATCGTAAACGCCGCCGGTCTGGCTATTCAATTTGAATAAAACAACATTTGTCGATTTACGGACGTCGCGCGTCGTCGTCGATGCGCGAGATTAAAACTGGTATTTTTTTTTAATTTTCAACAGTGATTTATCGGGACGATACGAATTAATAATACGTAGTTTTGTCGTGAAAGCTGAATAGAAAGAAACGAGGGCGACATACGACGCGGCCGGCGCGACGACGTGTTGTCGTATTTTGTTTTTACCGATTTTGAAATCGACGTATTATTGGTCCCGAAAAACGATTCCTACAACGACATCGGCGATTTCTCAACGTCGTCGTCGAGGGCAAGTCGAATCATGAGACGGCGTACTATAACGTCGACTTCAAAACTCGGGAGGATTTTCGTGATTTTTCCTCGAATTCTATCGGAGTTTCAAACGCAAACGCTCGCGAGAGAAATTTATTGTCACCATGTGACCAGGGGCGTATTTATGGGGAGGGCACACGGGGCCCGTGCCACCCCCATTGACCGTATTTTATACTTTTTTTATTACTCAGAGTATTAATCTCTCCTCACACACGGGCGCTTGGTATTATATCATATTATTATGATATGACACCACTGATGAAAAATATTTGTTATAGGTAATTGAGAAATCATAGTTGCATAATATTCATTAGTTAATAGTGTTTCCGTTTCATGTAAGGAACGTTACGAAAAGTTTTTCATTTTTGTGCTATCATAGATACGATGGCGATTGACTGATAACGACTATAAACATCATGAAATAAGATTATATGGAGTTGCAATCATATTTCATTATTTCCAACTGCACGTTACATTTTACACGATACATATCAATATTCAATTTAATATTTAATAATTTCTCATAATGAATTCAAAAAAAAAAACAAGGTTTTATTAATTTTTTACTAATTAAATGTTATGTTTCTATCAAACTCGTGTATTTTGGTTTTTAGATATTAAATTATGACATTATTTTGAAATGGAAAATATGAGTTATTTTTTAACTGTATATACTTTGAATTTTTTGTTTGTGCCCCCCCCCCCCTATAAGGCATTTCTAAATACGCCCCTGCATGTGACTTTCGACGGTTTTCCATTATTGTATTGAGAAAAACGAAAAAACAATACGTCATCATCGTTACGTATACGAATAATTAATATGTGACGGATAATCAAAGTTCTATCGTCTAAAGTTTTTAGTAGGTATCACGCTTTCAGCAAACACGTCTAACTTAATGGATTGGAGGGATTGGAAGCCACATCAATTTTTCGTCAAAAAGACCATTACGACTTCCATAAAAAATGGTACTTGTAATAATCTTAGAGAAATTTTGAAAACAGTTTTGGAAAGCTTAACACTTCTACTGTGCATCGGTCGGAGCACTTTTTTAAATTTTGCATTTTTTTCACGATAAAAAAAAGTTTGAAAATTACAAAATTTTCAATATGTTCAATATCAAATATCTCATTAACTGATTGCTTTTTGAAAAATGTGATCCGACCGATGCACAGTAAATATATTTTTGAATTCAAATATTGTTTCATTTTGAAAATTGAACCACTAGAAGTTCCAAATTGTTGGAAGTCGCAGAGGTACTTTTCGTGCATAAATTCTTTTACTCATTTTAGTTTGTTACTGATCGCTGACATGTGCATGCGCGTGCGTAAAACGATGGTAATATTGTTGTGATCATCATAAGGAGGATTCCGTCTAATAGAGGGTCCGTTATAGAGAGGTAATACCGGAACATTAGATTTATGCGTGTAAAATCTCGGGGGAGGCGATCGAGGCGATCGAGACACAAATCGATACGAAACAATAATAATATGGTTATTTTTAACGCGGTAGAAACAAGCGCGTTTTCAAACACGCGTTTCCGAAATAGGATTGCGTCTTGATTTTCGTCGAACGCGACGATAATACACATTACAATAATATACGACGTACCATACGTGGGCACTCGAAAAGAAATAAAAACGTCGACGCGACAACGAATTAATGGTTTATAGATGTATACGCGCGCGTACCTAATGCTCCGCCGAACTATAGAGTATATTATTAATCGATAATTTAGTACCTTTTTTTTCCCCGTCTCATTAGGTACACTCAAACAACTAGACGATAATATAATATATCACCACATCGAACGTGTGTGTATTATAATGTGAAAACCGAAAGAAAAAAAACGACCGACGAGAACGAACGAACGAAAAAAACGTTCCGAAATTATTCATTTGGCGTACTAAAACGACGGCTGCGATACTGTTAAACGCATAGTACGCTAGTGTTAATAGTAGTATACGATTATAAAAACGAACTGTAAATTAAAATAAAAATCAATAACGGTCGACTGGAAAAATAATCTCGACTGTAACGCACGTTGTGTTGGAGAAGAGCATTGAGAATTCCTTGGACAGAGAAAGTTAGAAATGAAGAAGTACACCTGAGAATGAACGAACAAAAAGCAATATGGAAGACAATCAAAGAAAGGAGGAAAAAACGGATGGATCGGGCATATTATGAGAAATAATGAACGGATAACGACAATAATAGAAGGAAAAGCTGGAAGAGGTAGACCAAGAACACCATTTATGAAACAGATCATAGACGATATAGGGAAAACCAACTATAAGGAACTAAAAAGTAGCTGTAATGGATAAGTGGGATAAGTGGAGAGCCATCAAAGTCATGTAACCAATCTAAGGATTGAAAAAAAAAAAAAGGAAAAAAAAAAGTAACGCACGGCGGCGGCGGCTTCGCTTTTCTTTTTTCCGTTTCGTTTTTAATATTCAACATTGCGTTTCGAGTGAAATGGGAACACCGTCGGGGAATTCTGACAGTGCCGTTTTCGAAGGGTTTTTATTTCCACCTAATAATAAGACTTTTGCCGTGGATTTACTTATTATGATCGAAACTTGTGTGAAAAAATAAAAATATTTTATCCAACGACTCGCACATTCGATCGTCGCGCGGTATTATTGATTTTCCTTTCCTGTCCGATATGGAACGATAACGTTCTCGAAAACAGCGGACGAGTTCAACGATTTGATATTTTAATATTTCGATACCCGCGCCAGGAACGATCGTAACTAGGTTTTTGGCAGTTTTTTTTTTTTTTTGATAATGCTACCCCACGCGATAGAGCGCGATTTTATCTATCGTCTACGAAAACTACCGTATCTACTAAATATCAGCCAAACGCGTTGTAAAATATAATCATTTATAAAAATATGTCCCAAAAACGAGGTTTCCGACGAAAAAAACGATAATAATATGTTTAGTTACGAGTTTACGACCTAAAAAATTACCGGCTATAAAAGATGTAGTAATTTGATTTTATTTACCTACTGATTCTACAGAGTATCGATTATGTGAAACCTAATTATTATAACGACTTGAGATAATATGCAACGTTTGAAAAAACGTTAAATTTTCTTTTCAATTAATATTTTTCAGCTGATGAAAATGATAGAATTCACTCGAGTTACGACATTTTACATAAGCTCGTAACTCAGAGTGAAAACCGATAAAAGACACAAGACGGTATTTTAATGTCTTCTGAGATATCGACAACGATAAAAACGCAACGTAAAAAAGTCGAAAACCAGAATTATTAGAATCGTGATTTATAATGTTAAAACGGTCGCTCTGAAAAATCGTAAAAACCCAGTTACAACAGTTTTCATCGATTTATTAACGAACGCGAACGAATACGAACGTCGTTTTTTTAATGTTTCGACTTATACTTTTGAAACGAAACGTTTTCGAAATACCTATACGTTTTCATAATAGTACTCGGTTTTAAAATCTTTGGCGATGACATTGCAAAACTACTGGTTTTTAAAAAGTTATTTTTTTCGATCGAAAGTAAGACCATACGTATGCCAATGCCGCGGTTTACTGTACAAATAACTAATTTAACCCTACACTGCATGACTTAATTTTTATGTTGAAACTTTCAGTTGAAAAAATTATTTTTAGATGTAAATAAGGTTAGTAATGATCATCTAAAAAATACTTTTTTTTAATTTTATTTAAATTTCACTTTTTAAGGACTATACTTAAGTTCCTGTATCATCCATGATACATCGTGCATTGAAGTAAAAAAAAAAAAAACAAAACAAAAACAAACTAACTAACAATAAGAAATCTTTTCTATATTATATTAAACTGTCACGTTCAAATAGTAATAGTTATAGTATTGGTAATTAGACTTCCAATATAAGAATTATTGCAAACAATAAAATTATCCAACAAAGTAATTATTTAATTTTACTTTTGTAATAGTCGTCATTGCATAGTGTATCATCTGTGATACATGTGAAAAATGAATAAAAATGTATACTACGTACCATTAATTTGAGATTAAACAATTTAAAAACAATCTCAACACAAAACTGAGTAAGAAAATATTTATTTTTTTTGTTAGTTATGATAATATTTTCCACTTTAAAATTGAATTATTAAAAAATACGTTTTTCTGTTGTTGATAACAATAATTATTGATAGCGATTTTACTAATACTCGGCTGATGTCAAAGACGTTTTATCAAATAAATAATGTCCAAACCTTTGTTGTTATAGAAACGGCAGTTATTTTTAATTTTCATGGTTGTATCATGGGTGTAGATACTTTATGCAGTGTAGGGTTAAGTTAATCGTAAAACGTAATTATTGTAATAATGTGTTGTATATTATGTAAAGTCAAGACGGTGTTAAATCAAATAAATATTGTAATCGTTGAGAAAATCTGTGATTTTATTGTTACAAAAGGGTAAGCTCGATTAAAATTAAAATAATAATCATAAAAAATTGTTTTTTTTTTTCATTTTCGTAGTCGAACAAATTTGCAGAAAAGCGAGTATTCACAAACGAGAGGCTTCATATTAATTATTGGGAACCGCGCTGCAATTTATTTCGTAATGTCGATATACGTTACGAATACGTGACGCTCGACTAGGATAAAATATAAGGATAAATATTCACGGGGTGTATAGTTATTTATCGCGGGAACTTTGACACGATTTCGTTTCCGATATATTTTCGCGGAAATATTGTCGAGTGCGATGATAACGTCGGTCGCCGGACGTGTAATAATATACGTGTAGTATAGTCCGCGCGCGCAGGCAGGTCGAGGGGGGAAAAAAACACGAGAAAATGCGGAATGTCGGACTCGCGCTCTCTCGCCCGGCCCGCGAATCGAACACCCCCCTCCGGGTACATTAAAATAATATCCGTCGGCGACGGAATGCAAAACGCTCGGTGCCCGAAAAGGGCCGACACGACTCGGGGGCGCCTGCAAAACGGTTTTAATATAATATATAAAACGGCGATAATAATGACAATAATAAATACCAGAGAGCAGATGCGCGCACATATATCTCTGCCGCGTATCAGCAATATCAGAGGACGCGCGCGCGTCCTGTTTTCGGGTCCTGTTTTATTGACATCGTAAAAAACCCTCGACCGCCGCCGCCGCCGCCGTTCGGCCATTTGCATATCGCGAGCAGAGTCTCCTTAACCTTCCTGCCCCGTTTTACATCATTTCGTTCTCTATAATTTAATCGTAATAAAACGTTCGAAACGGTATTTTTCACGTTCCGCCGCCGCCGCAGCCGCCGGTCTTTTTTTCAAAGGCCCGACCTTGTCTTTTGCGACGGCCAAAACATCAAACCGTACTGTTACGTGGTCGGGGTGAACCTTATTACGATATTAGTTTACCCGGGAAAGGCCATTCTCGTGTCCCCCGAATTATACACGTGCGTTTCCAAAGTTTCACAACGTATTTTTAAGTTTCGATTGTAGAAATAACATAATATACATTTTGGGAATTTTAATTCGTTTCCGATTACACTGCTGTCAGTAAAACATTTTGGACTTTTACTCGTGTATTTATTTTCGTGTATTTTTTAGTCCAAACGTCATATTATAAGCAATATAAACGCGTAAGGTTATAAAATTTCGGGTGCTAAGTTAGCACACGCGTGAGAGGATTATTATTACCATCATCGATAATACGTCCTGCAATTTGATTCGCATGTGTCTAACGCAGCGTTTCCCAACCTGGGGGGGGGGGGGGGCGTGTAAACATTTCCGGGGAGGCGTAAGCAGTCATTACAAAATACAGTTTTTATTCATTAAATTATTTTTTTATTTTAAAATGTAGGGAAAATATGAAGTGCCACAAACATTGAGCCAAACATAAAAAAATTGTCCAAAGAAAAGTGTTGCCAGCCTTCACATTAATAAATTGTAAATTTCACTATATTATATTACTTACTATTTTACTGCGATTTATATTTTATAATTATCATCATTAGAGCTAGGTTTTGGTGACTTTTGCATTTTTTTTCTTTAAGTGCTATACAATTCTAACCGAAAACTAAATTTGTTTCGTGATATAACAATGTGGAATATGTAATTTTTATTTTGCATTTTTTTGCATTTTTACGTAATATTACAAACATTACGTTCATTTTGTGTATTTTAACTAATTTTTGTTTATTTTAAGCATTTTTTAAGTTCATTTTTTAGAGTTTTTAGGTCATTTTTGCATTTTTTTTAGTGCATTTTTGTGTATTTTTTAGGTCATTAAAATCCTAGCTCTAATCGTCATCAATAAAATCTCGGATATTTTATAATTTCTTTGTAAAGTACACAAAAAAGTGATATATTTTTCATGTCATAGAAGCGGGGCGTGGAATAAAAAAGGTTGGGAACCACCGGTCTAACGTTTAATAAAATTATTTAATAAAATATAGTACGTTATGTACTAGTGGTCGAGATGACTGTCGACGGTGGTGGATTTGAGTTCGTTCGTCCGTCGTGATGTCGAGGTGTCCAACTACTGAACCGACTGCGCGAGTCATTTTAATATGTTTTATACTTTGTGTCGCAAAGTGTTTATAGTGTGTGTACGATCTGTATAATTTAGGTATAGGATGTAACGAATGTTACCATTCGGTAGGTTTCGGAGCTAGAAGTGTGGTAACGACGCGGTATCGACCGGAATATTGTACACACGAGACGTATATTGTTCGGTACCTGTTGTAATCCATATATAGGTAGGTACGTATATATTATTGTCGGCGAAGACGTGATTTATCGATTTGTCGAGTTGGCATAAACAAAAACGATCGTATCGTGTAAATCACACGGCCGACGCGGTTTTACACGACGTAATGACGAGTGTAGAAAAAAAACAACCGAATAAAATCGGACGAAACTAATAGTGTTATTATTATTACAACAATGTGTTGTGTGTAAAATTAATGACGACGATCCGACCGTGTTTGCAGTTCGCGGACGAAGATATATTATTATAAGAATAATATGCGCCGTGATATATTGGCGCGGAGTAATTTATTCGATTCTTTGACCTTTGACCCCCACACGCGTGGGGCGCATAATTGCCCCGGACGTAGGTATAGTTTTGCGCGGTCCGTTTGAATTTATATGCGACGAGGTGTGTTGCGCTTTCGTCTACCACCTCCCCCCGTATATATGCGTACACGGATTTCGCGACGACGACGACGATAATACCGTATTTTGGATTTGAAAAAAACAAAACGAATATCTACACGCGATCTCTGTGCGCGAGAGTATAACGAAAACTATATTATACGAAACCATTATTATTTATTAAAACAATAGCTTTTTTTTTTTTTTCCGAAATCGAGTGCGCGCCTTTTCCTTCGCCTCGGTAGGAAAATCGTGAACGTTGTTATGCCATGGCATACGGTCAGCTAACGAGAACGGATGGGTTTCATTTCTCCGGCCATACATATTTAAACGTCAATGAGACATCGGTTTATTGCGTTCGTCGTCGTCGCGTCGAGGGCGTAATCGAACGGTAAATCGGTCGCGGCGGGCCGTAACGAGGTCGTATTGCGAGGAAATTGCATTTTTAAACGAAATCTCTACGTGGTCGGCGACCGATGCGAATTCGCGCGCGATTAATTTTTAACGTGCGCGCAACGAACACCGCGCCGATACGTACATCTGGCTCGGGTGGCCGCATTTACACTATGCTGCAGGAGAGAGTACCTACCGCTCGCGTGTAGTTAAAATTCCGACACTCCCGATATTCACCTCTCGACGGCGATACGAATAACGATTGCGCGCCATTACGCTTAAATCGGCGTTTCCCAAAGTGTGTTCCGCGGAACCTTTATGGTTCCACGGGACAATCTTAAGGGTTCCGCCAGATGTATGTGATTATTTAGAAAATTATCTCATATTATCTCACTTTGGTTATTTATATTATTTAAAAAAGTTCACCTAAATAACAGTCATCGTTATAATGTATTTGTTGTATACTTGAAATTGAACGAAATAAAAAATTATAACACTCGTATTATAGTACCTTTAGACGTTGTCATTACGTTAATGACGTAAAAATGAACTAATTTTAATAAATAATAATCGATATTAACAATATCGTTAAAACTATTTCTTAAGGGTTCCGCGGTTGTAAAAATTTGGCTGCCTTAAATCACCCGAGTCCATCCAAAAATCTCGAAACTCTCTTCCCGATATAACGCCCCCACGCGACTCCTTAAAAGGAATTGGTCGCGCGGTCTTTTAAACGACGAAAAAATGATGACGATGATGATGATGATGATGATGATAATAACTCGATCGCGTCGAACTGCAACGATTTTACAGTGGTCGAGATGACATCACTATCAGAATAGTAAACGATTCAAAGCGTAGAAGAAAAACGAGCTCATTTTGTCCCGGGGGGGGGGGGGGAACCCGATAATAATTTTACGCTTTATTTTATATTATTATCCTACGCGTAATGTTTTTTAGTAACGAAACGAATAAAAACAGTAACGCTCGCCGGAGATTTGGGCGACACCTTATTTAGTGTTATCGTCGCGGACGGGCACGCAGCAGCGCGAAGCAGTCGCGGCGAGCCATGGGCGCGCGCGCACACGCGAGCGTCTGGCGGACGGAAAACATATAACGACGTCGTAATGACGACGGTTCTTTTTTTATTCAGAATGTAGAAATTGTTTTTTTTTTCTTTTTTTTATTAACTGAAATCCAATACCTCGGGAGGACGTGCGCGCGCGTACAGCGACGGCGGCGGCGGCGGAGGCGCACCGGTCGTCGAGATAAAAATCGAACGTGTATAAATAATGCACCAAAAGGACGGTGGACATAATTTAAAAGGCGACTCCGCCGCCGCCGCCGCCGCCGTCCCCCCAGAGATTCGGACGTGAGATGTTTTCATCCGGAGCCACACGTAATAATAATAATTTATTATTAAAAAATAATAACGAAACGCCGGGCGAGCGAGCGAGTGAGCGCGTACGCTGTAATAATTATGTTGTGAAACACGGATTTACTAATAAGGTCGGTCACATAAATTTTTGACGTGTTTGACGGTGGCACGGGGGGGGACCAGGGGGGGGGAAGGACCGTGCGCCGCCGTCACGGTGGAGGCGAGAGAAGAGTTGGATAAAAAAAAAAAATTATGCGTGTCCCCGTGCGCGTATATATATGTATATACACGGTCGACTACCTATATACATAGACATATATACGTATATACGTGTACACGGTGCAGTATTTTATGTGCCGAGAACGTGTGTAAACGTATACTATATATTATATTGTTATTATAATAATATTGTGATGCGATACGACGGCGTTTATGTGTGTGCATTCGAAATTGCCTTCCGATTCGGGACGATAACTTTGTCGGCGACGGACAAATTGAGAAGTGAAGAGAGATAAGGCGAAAGCCGTCGAGAGACAGATGTGTGTTTTTATAGCGTGGCGTTTAGACAATGGAAACGGAACCTACACGTATATAATAATGTACCGAACGGCGCGCACGCACTCGCTGCACGCACGCATGCACACGCGCCGACACAATGGCCGCGTGGTGTTATAATAAGGAGACGAAGCAAATAATAATCGAATAGATATTATTATGTTGTTGTTATATTATAGCGAGCAAACGAAAACGACGATAATACGAGTATATAATATGGAGCGCCGGATTTTTATGTCCTATGAGGATTATTACGAGTACAATATTATAAATAGATCGTCTGATATAGCCGATGGCGCTATGAGCAGCACTGCTGTGCGGAAGTGAGACTCCTGGCGTTCACGGGTTGCAGGCCGCAGAGCTCGGAATAAGCCGGACGGATACACGTGACAATAGCGAACACGAGTTTATCGAAGAATGCGCTTTCCGAACGCCGTAGAAAACGAGTAGAGCCGATTTACGCTTAAATCGGACACACGCCAACTCCGTCCGTCCGTCGTCGGTGGGGACTGAATTATTAGTCGAATAGTAATAACGAGAGATGCGAACTGCAGATCGCATTGTGAACTGAAAAGAAAAGCGGACAGAAATAGTTGTGGAAAATGTCGACAAAAGAAGACGAGGGCACTCGCAGAAAGAAAACAAACTATTTTGATCGATGGGCATGAAAATCGTTAAGATGAGACGCTCTCGCGTCGAATTTTTAGTCTCTCTACCTTAGGATCTATATTTCCAAATATTATAATACAATTTGTTATTGAATACGTTTTGTTTTCTCGGAGTTTTACACGATCTATACCAGGGGTCGGCAACTGGCGGACCGCGGAAGACAAAACTCTGGACCCTGTCAACACATTGTACTTATTTCATTATATTATATGATATCATTATATTTTATCGGGAACGGGGCAGATAATAATCAGTTTTATTACGATGTTATCGGCCGACAGCCGAGTCGCGACAATACAAAATATCAAATAATCCGACGGCGTAAAATTACTTTAATTTAATTATTGCTTATCGTTATCGTTATAGTTATATATTATTTGTCTGTAATCCGTATTTTCTAAATAACAATGTGTACATTCGCCGGTGGATACAGTGCGTGTTTCGTTTTATTTTATTTTTTCTTATTATTCGTTTAATATGTTGAGTAAAAAACGCAAAATTGACAGCGAAAACAGGAAGTTTTTGAACGAGTGGACAGAACTATATTGTTTTATATTGCCTGATAGGGTTAGAGCCATTCCAGTCTGTTTGATTTGCAAAACAAACTGTCGCTATTATTAAAAGTGGAAATTTAAAACGGCATTATGAAACTACTCATAAGCACCAAAAACCGTTTTCCGATTCCGAAATAGTAAAATAGTGTATGTTGGAAGTGGCCACTAATACCACTAATATAGTAATTTTTAATATAAATCAATTGTAATAACTAAAGAATTTTTTTTATTGTTATACTGATATTTTTAAAATATAAAGTCGGACCTCATTGATTTATTTTTTTAATATTTAGGACTCCAATAGAAATTACTTGCCGTCCCCTGATCTATACATTACGTGGTACAATGAGCATAATATGATATTATTAATATCGGACGAACTGTGTAACAACGACGGACCGAGTTTGTCGCGTGTGAAAAACCGGCGATTTACGGCGATCCGCGCTTAGTCGTCGATAATATATTGAGCCCCGCTCAAGACTAAAAAAAAAAAAACCTGAAATATCACTCTGAATTCGCGCGTTTTACCTACCGTTTTTTACGAATAGTTTAAAAATAATAATAATTTTTTTTTTATCAAACTCAGAATACACGATTGTAAAATTTGAATTTTACGTGCGAATCGAAAAACCTAACCGAAATCTAACCGTTTCGATACGCAACGACAACAACAATAATAACAGAGTAATCGTATGCGTTTAGTAATATTCCTCCGCGAGTCGAACGGGACGAAACAACACGCACAAACGATAATAATAATTATTATCATTGTAATAATATGTTTTGTTATGTGCGTACGGACGCGCGGAGTGACGTAAGATTATTGTGTACGCGTACTGCGGGCGCGCATATTATTATTATACCGCGGCGGCGTAGCAGTTTATAATAGCGCCGGGTCTCCGTTTTTGGATAATGGTAATAATTATTCTCAATATAACCCCGCGGTAATAGTAATAAACGATCGTTAATATTATTATCAACCGCGTCGTCGTGGAAAAAACTAACCGTGCTGGGGTACCCCGCTCCGGACGCGCGCGCGCTATTAATGACGGCGGCGCGGCGTCGTATAATACGACCCGAAACTTTTAACACGCGAAACACACGATTTTAATGCGAAAACACTATGTACAATATCGTACGGAGAGGATATTATTGTATAATATTGCAATGCGTAAAATAGTATAAATGTTCGCGTATCGTAACACGATATAATAGCAGCAGCAGCGGCGGCTGCACGCGCTTAAAATATTATTATGCACTTGGCTATCTAGCGAGTACGTCCGATTTCAATGTACGTTTATACAGGGTGGCGGAGCAAAAACGACCACATTTGAGATAAGCGTAACTTTGGGAGGGGTTGTCACATGCAATACCGTGGATCGTCTCCGGTGGCGTATATAGGATTTAATTTCGGAGGGGGCCGATTATGTATTTAGAGTTTGGGGAGAAATGACGGAGGAGGCACAATGACGAATATTGCTTAAACGCTAAAAGACCTTTGGACTATTTGGACTATCATCAATGAAATTATATAATATGAATATGATATTATTTCTGTTAAAAATTCAAAACTTTTATCGAGAACATCTAGTGTAAATGAAAATATATAAAAATATTACCTAGATTTCAAAAAAGTATAAAAAATGCCCGTAAAATTGAAAAAATGACCTAAAAATGCTACAAAATGACCTTAAATCCATAAAAGTACAAAAAATGCAAAAAAAAAAGCAAAATAAAAACTATATATTTGGACTCGTATATGACCAAATCACATTTTGTGCTTGAATAGCTATATGTCCTGTAAATCCTAAAAAAAAAATGCAAAATCCTATACTATCCTAGCCCTAATCATCATTACTTCACCAGAGAAAAAATATCCCATCTACCGACTACACAGACTACAGGCTATACAATTTTTATTATCTTATCGCATAAGGAGACGGTTTCGTTCCCGACGATATGATAATAATCGGTGTAACAAATTTTCGCAATTACTCCTCAGCCATAAGTATAGTATATTATTCATGTCCAAAATAAAATGTTTTAATAATTTTGTTTTTCATTTCGGGGGGGGGGCCCGGGCCCCATCGCCCCCCCCCATATATACGCCCCTGATCGTCTCATTATTGTGACGGGAAGTTTTGTTGCAACGGCGCAGTGGAGTATTCAACATCGTTCGTTCGCCGTAGAGACATTTTTCCGAAACAATGAGTCAATCGTGCAGACTACTAATCCGCACGCGATTCGGACTTTCTCCACGTTTGGAGAAAGCTTCTCCGCCGATTGGGTTAAAAATTTTCGGGAACACGGTAATGTGGCCCCGAAGATTCCAAGACGCGTTCCCCACATATAGTGGCACCAGAAAATATAGCACGTGTTCAAGTTTCTGTTGAAGAAAGCCCTCGACGGTCAACGAGACATCGCGCTCGAGCACTCGGAATTTCGAAACGGTGACATTCACGGGCCACCTCGCTCGCCCGATCTGGCTCCCTAAAACTTCTTCCTGTAGGGGGTTTTTGAAATCAAAAGTTTATGAGATTCAATTAGAATGTGAAAATGCATCGTCATGAGCGGACGCCATTTGTCGGACATTTCGTTTCACACATGAATGATTTTTTCATATTCAATAAAAAAACTTCCCGTAATTTGCTAAAACTGGTTTTTTGTTTTCACCTCAGTACCTCAAATATTAAAAGTGTGGCGTTAATTTCAAATGTGGTCGTTTTTGCTCCGCCTGCACCCCGTATTATCGTACGCATTACGCGCGAGTAAGAGTTCGTATAATCGTTTACACGATGGGATATCGCGTGATTTATACCGACGCGAACGAATACGCGCGCGTATTTATACGCTATATTATAATATAATATATTGGACGGTATAAATATTATACGCGACGTCGAATAGCCGTTCCTCGTGAGCGCAAAGCCATACCGCCAGAGCGGCGGCGTAATCAGCTTTTACATATTATTATATACGGCAAGGGTGTGCGCGTCGCGTAGAGTGCATGTTCATTTTAGAACGTAATATTATATATGGTGTGAACGGGGAGGGGGGCTTATTTAGGGGCCAAGCCCGTCCAAAAATGTCCGCGGCCTCTCAAATACCCTCTCGGATTCGTTTTCCACTCGTCGAGACGAGGCGGGGCGAACACGTCCGTTTGTAATACGTAAACCAGTGCATTTTTTAAACTAGTCAACTAGGCGACACAAATGTCGCCCAGCAGTCATACTTTGTCGCCAAGTTGATAGATTTTTTTTAATGTAGGCGACACAATTTTCAAAAGAATTTGAACTTTGAAACAAACTTTGAAACAAAATACCTTGAACTATTTCTATCACATTATATTTGACTTTATGCTTTGAAAAAATATATTCTGATGTCGCCCAGTGAAAATTTCTTAAAAAATGCACTGACGTAAACAATAATTATAAACGATAAATTGGAGGAGGTGAAAATCGAATGAAAAAAACTTATAGTCGCGTTCCATCAATATGCGAGTGGCAAATATCGTACTCGGACGTATAATGTATTTAATTGCGAGTTGTAAGTATGATGTGGACATGAAAAAATGTGTAACGAGTTTAATATTATTGTAATTAGGTATATTATTTGTGTGTGTGTTGTATTAGAAACCTAGCAAAACTGGGAACATTTTTTCTAGTACAATTGCAATTACTTTATCGAGCAGCCAGGGCTCCCCCTCGCCAAAGTCAACCCACCTACCCACCAAATGAGATGAACCCATGTGAATTTAAAATTTCAAACCGCCGCCGCGCCGCGCTGCCGGCTACCGAACGTTTCGACGACGACGGTTCTTAGGCGAAAACGTTCGAAAAATCCTGGCCGGGACGATCGTCCTCCCTTTAAAAATGATTAACGTGACGATAACGTGTTTTCCGAACGGTTTAGAGAGAAAAAAAAATTAAAAACGCGTCGAACCAAAGCGTTTTTCTGGAAAAAAAAATAAAGAAATACAAAACACGCGTGTCGATCAAACGATTTCAAAGGGCGTGTGAGATCGAGAGTACGGAAATAATAATAATAATATCCCTACCGTTTCGAAACGTTGTGTCGTATTCGTAATACATATTACACTCGTAATAATAATAATAACATTCTCAAACGATCGGAATGCAAAACGATTATCATAATATGATTAGAAAAAAAGAAAAAAAACTCCACAAACGTTTACCGAACCGACCGCCGCGCCGCCGCGCCGTTGAGACGGTTATAGACACGACGCGCGTTGTCATTCACGTGGTTCTCAAGGATATACGACGAAATCCGTCCGTATTTATTATAAACACACACACAAATATAAATTATAATATAGACACACTATAAAAGACGACGACGAGACGAGTTCGGCAAAACTAGTTTCCCACCAACGTCATTGACTTTCAAACATTTAATTCACGGTTATTAACCGCTCAGATATTCGTGACGCGACTAATTACTCGCAGAGGGTTTTTCGTACGATACGAGTAATAATAGTAGTATAATGATCTCGACGGCGGCGCGGCGGCGGCGTAACGATAAATGTGCGAGACCTTTATTTTTTATTTTAAATACAGTAGACGCCGCTTATAACACTCACACTTTGGGACCAGCACAAAGCGAGTCTTATAACCGAATGAATCTTATAGGCGAAGTGGAAAAAAAAAAATCAATTACGTATTTATAAATTTCATTTTACTACATATTTTGCTTTGATTCTAATATTACATACTTTATTGAATAAATTTAATAATCCCGATAAAAAAAAAAAACTAAAATTATAATAGGTAAATATTACATAATATAAAAATTATTTATTTTGAAAAAAATTTGTAATTTTAGTTTGTTTTTTATTTATAAAAATTATTATACGTTATATAAGGTACCAACAGAAATATCATTATAAATTTTCAATGTCGATGTTTATTCAAAACGCTAAATCAAAACGAGTAGTTATTGTTTTTCCTTCGCTCGCAGCATTTTATATTATTGTTATTATTTTGGCGACACGAATCCAAAAAGGACGAGAACCTGCACCGGGATAGAGTATTAAGGGTGGAGGAAGCGACAATATAGTTATTCTTTCTCGACGAAAACGAGTTGGATGATTTTTTTCTAACGGTGCGAGTTATCGCTGGATATTAACCGAACGGCCTACGTATACTCGGCGGTTCAACACGACCGTTTTAAACTGTGCGGAAAATTCAGCACGCTTTCCCGCCCGCCGATAATAGTATTACACTTTAAACGTTATTATAATATAATGCGTATTATTATATTATATTATTATTATTATTATTATGTTATACGCGCGTAATGTGTATGTTGCGAATACGTTTTCTTTTTTACACGTACTATATATAAAAACACAGCCAACGACGACGACGACGGTACAATACAGTTTATAACGATTACGCAGAACTCGTTTGTTTTTCAGGTAAAAAAACGCTTAATGCCTCTTTATTAAAAGTAGTCGTTAACCGTAATAATTGATGGCTGCACACAACCACCACCCGAACGTTCGAAATAATTAAGTGAAAATATTTTTAAAAAAAAAAAAACAACCAAACGAAATCAGAAAACCACACTGCGAACAGATCCGTTTCCGTTTTTTATCGCGGGATGTTTTTTTTCGGACGTGATGATCGTCACGACGACGAGGAGATTCGAACCGAGGCGAGACTCGTGATGTAGAGCAGCGTTTCCCAACTTCTCTTACTCGCGGAACCCTTGCAGGAGCTTGAACATTTTGAGGACCCCCATATTTTTTCTATAATAGTAATGCAGACATATGTTTTGTACACTGAAATGAGTGGGTTTTTGACACTTCCGGCATAAAAGTGTCTTTAATAAAATTTGAAAAAACATAGTGAACACGGTTTTAACGAATTTTATGAATTCGATCAGAAATCGTATTGTTTGAGCACTGCACTGCTGCAACTTTTTTACCGGCCGCATCTTCTCCGAGAATACAAGAGACCACTTCTATCATACTAGCTGTTTAATCAAACTTTCGGCAATGGCGTGAGGTTTTCCGGCACGTGCAATATTATAACCCAATATAAATGAAGCCTCTGTGTTTTTATCATTTTCGTCTTTTACATACTTAGTGAGACAACTCGTTATTTATATTTTTATTTTTTTATTTTATCATATAGGATAAGGAAACTGAAAATAATTTTTATATTTTCCCAAATCTCTCACGGAACCCTTGGCGCCGGCTCACGGAACCCTTAGGTGCGCGTATTATAGCCGCGGATTTAACCGGCGGCGGCGCGGTAAAAAAACAAAAAACACTCGATCGACCGACAAACCGATAAGAGCGGACGATCGTGATATTTCCTTTTCCCAATAAAATATAAAATATAAAACGGACGCGATATAAATAATTATTACGGCGTTAGAGTCGCGCCCCGACACCACGCGTTAAATCGATACGCACAGGTGTGTGGGGGGGGGGGGCAAAAAAAAGGAAAAACAATAACGGTCGGAGAGGGGCGGCGATTTTCACGTCTCCCCGCAACCCCCTCGGATCCTGCACTACGCGCTGAGTGTGGTTGACAGGCCGGGATCGCGCATAAAACAACTGCAGATGACGTATATACATACATTGTATATTATATACATTTATTTACATTAAAGTACATAATATACACCTCGGCGTACATCGCCCGTTATTGGTTCGCGTGTTTTTAATATTGTTATTATTACTTTTTTTTTTTTCCGCGATTATTATTATTATTATTGTTTTCCGCGCGCGCGCGCGACCGTATCGACTTTAACGGGACGCGGACGGCCTGTAAATCTGCGCGGGTTTATGTGTGTCTGTGTGGAGAAAAAAATAAAAACTAAAAAAGGAGAGACCGAGAGCGGGGTGAAACACGCCGCAATATTGCGCGGAACTATTAAAGTTTCGTTATCGGGACGCGTAATAATACGAGTATTATTATTGTTGTTGTTGTTGTTGTTGTCGCCGCGCCGCGCCGCCGCCGACTCGGAGAAAACGGTTAAAATATTCTCGGAAATCGAACAAGGACTCGGCGCGCAGGATTTCCGCAGGATTTAACGGCGCGAAATTAATCGAGTACGTGGGTCGTGGTCGTGGTCGGAAAACCGCAGCTTTTATGGCCGGTCCCGCGGCGCGAACTCTTTCGCGATACGTTGCCGTGTTTCGACGAGGGCAGATTTTTTCTCGTCGTTTTTACTACTTTTACCGTGACGCGGACAATGCGTGGTCAAATCGAATTCTAAAAAGGGGGTCGTCTCGACTGAACAAACACAATTTCGCACGCAAAAGAGATGCCCTGCGACTTAAAAAAAATGACCGAAATGACGTCTCGTTTTTGTCGATGGTTTGAAAATCAAATCACACGTCGTCGTGTAGAATCTTTTTATGTCGAATCAATCGTTAAATTAGGAGTCGAACCACGAAATTAGGAGTAGGAGGCGGAGCAAGTCACTGCAATTCAACAATCTAAACACGCTACTATTGATAATAACGTGTAAAGTGGCGTATAACGACATTTAACTCGGACGCGACGCGGTTCACTGCACGCATTTTAAGGTAGACGCCGCCGCGGACTCGTAAATTTCAATTTTCTCAATACACTCGTGATGGCGTCGAGCATAATATTTTGTTTTCGTGAAAACCTAAGACAGTGATTCCCAACGTAGGCGCTACAGCCCCCTTGTGGGCATTTTTTATTTTGAAGGGGGCGTTTTTATGAGGGGGGCGCTAAAGGGGGCGCTCATCTATCATAAAGTAAAGAAGAACTACTCGAAGTGAAGCACAATGAAGAAGCTAAAATCGATTTTAAACATAATGGATACGAGTTGTTTTGGCTCAAACGAAAAACTATGTACCCTCGACTTTGGAAACAAGTGGAATTACTAATTATGGCTTTTCCGTCGACATACCTGGTCGAAAAAGGCTTTAGTACACTTTGGTTCAACAACTTTTGACCAAATCAAGAAATGAATTAGAAATATGTGAAAGAGGAGATTCAAGACTAATGCTGACATCTATATTGAGCCAGATATCATTTCGTTAGCAGGAAAACATCAACCTCAGGGCAGTCATTATAATAGTCACATAAGTATTTTTTATGTTATAATTTTATATTAGCGAATTCGAAATAAAAAAAAAATAAAACGTTTATCATTTTAAAAAATTGATTGGGGGGGGGGGGTGGTGTGAGATTTTTAAAATCTAAAAGGGGCGTTGAGTAAAAAAAGGTCGGGAAACACTGTCCTAAGATAACGCCAGAAGCAATTTTATTTGCTCGCCGCGGGTGTTTGCAATAGAAAAAAAAAGAAAACCGAATATTTCTCTAAGACTGAGAATACACGTCGTAAAAATAGAAAGTGTATTTGGCGCGTAATCGGCATTACCGTCGTCGTCGTAATCAATAATACGATCGAACTATTGTTACATAATCATTATGACGATAAATTTCGTTCGAAATCAAAATATGGGTTCCGAGACGAAAAGTTGAAACAAACGTTTCCGACGGAAACGGGATCATCGTCGTCAACTTTTCAAACCCGACGGATCCGAATGTATAATATTCGTTTAAACGGCTACGGGGGTAGACTTTGAATATCATACAATTTGTTTCGCGTCAAACGGGAAAGTGTAGTTTCTAGAATTTAAATAGATAAAGAACGCCGCGGCGCGTTCGAGCGAAACAATTTGATTAACTCCCCGGGCTTTTGACGATACCTGGGGATTTCGGATGCACTGATACGATGTCGGCGGCGCGGCGGGGCGTCGCGCGTCGTATTCAGTGTTTTCGGACGTTTTAATCCGATAGGTTTTATTTAGTAATTAGGACACCCGAATCACCTAAAACAACGCCGTGTAAAGCTAAAGTACTTTATGTTTGGCGCGCGAACAAAAACTTTTGAATATTTAAATCGAATCAGATTGAGTATAACCTTAATATGTAATAAATAATTCACCGGCGGGGTGCGCACGGCCGTACGAGAGTTTCGAATACAAATTGTGTCATTATACAAATAATCATACGATGAATAAAAAATATAATTAAAAATGTTTTCACCGTGTCGGAAATCTATTAAAATTATATAATACGCGTTGTATACGCGCGTCGTAAATCCCGCCGGTTTCGGTCGGGGCCACGAAAATAATTTTATACAAACACACGTATTTATCGCGCGCGCGCGCGCGAGTACGACGACGCGTTAATAATAACAATCGTTATTAGTGTTGCACAACGATAACGTATGTTTTCAATTATCGATATCGAATCACATAATATATCGATGTCGTATAAAAAACGATATCGATATAAATATACGATATATCGATACGCGCGACAATGGACTTGTTTTTTTATTTAAAATTATACCATTGGTATCCACTTTAAAGCCTAAAATTGACATAGACGATCGACGGAAATAACGAGACTGAAATATTGTATTGCGATATAATACGTAAGTTCATTATGAGGGATTTATCGTTTTAGTATTGCTTATATCGTATAATATTTATCGTTCTTTGATATTGATTTACTGTCAAAACTTAAATAAATAGAAAATAGAAAATAGAATGATTATCGATGTACTTTCAATAAATTAGGCACATCGATATCGAAATACGATATCAATGTGCATCACTAATCGCTATTGATACCGAGTGCAATAGTGCCTGTGGTAATAACCAGAGGTAGGATTTTTATGATTTTTTTCCTAGACCGCGACAGGAGTGAGATATCCAGTGTTAAGATGGCAAAGAAATCATCCAGTTAATGATAACAAACGGTACAATTATTTATCTGAGACAGAGATGAAAAATATATACTAAATTAATTCGTCTTTTATCTAGATGACAGATTGAAAAAAATCATCTAGATAAAATACGAATAAATGTATAAATATACATCGTAATTAATAAAAATGTACTGTCATATATTATAGTATCCGTTTTATCAGATCGAGATTTACTATTGTTTTATTTATACGCGCGCGCGCGCGAAATAAAGAGATCGAAAGTTGAAAATCGAAAAAATGTTCATTTGAACGGTTCTGATTGTTTTTATCAATACAAAAAATTGAATGATCATTCGAAAATTTATCTAGCCAGGTGGAATATTTATCTGAAATAAAAATTTAGATGACTTGTAAAAATGTTATCTAAGATAAGATGAAAGATAAATAAATACTATTATCTAGATAAGTCCTAACACTGAAGATATCTCAACGATTCGCGAAACGTAGAATTCATAGAACAAAAAAAATGGTATTTTTCGTAAAAAGCGTATTTCATAGAGATGACGTTAGAGAATAAAAAACAATAGTTATATAAACGTTTTTACTTTCGAAGATTCCGTTTTCGTAAAGAAAAAGAATTAATAATTATATTAAAAGGTTATTTTTATGCACCTCCGAGTCGTGTTATTTGTAAATAATCGACGGCGATAGCTTTTAAAACAAGTCATTTATAGAATTATTAAACCAGAGTATACGATATAACGATGTTTTGAAATATTTAAAATGTAAAAAAATTCATTTAAACTGGCGTTGTAAAAGAAAATTGAGAAAAAAAACCAAATTAATTAGATAAATTTAAACTTGATGATTTTAGTAATTTTTTTTTCCCATGCAGGACGTCAAAAGGATATTTTGCCTATTTTAAACGACATGAAAATATCACATTTCAAGGAAGAGAACGTAAATCCTCGCTAGTATAATAACGATTTAATATTATAATAATATAAAAGATATTTCGTCGAATGGATTTTCCAAGATAATATTATTTCAATACATTTTATAAAAGTGACGTAAAACGATGTGACTAGAATTAAAAATCAGACGACAATAGTGCCGTTACATAGAGTAACGTAAGTCGTTTGCTTTTCGAGTTGGAGTTTGGTTTTGAAAAAATTAATTACCGTTCAGAATAATCAAGGCGTACGTATGTCATACCAAAGAAAAACACAAGGTTTACTACAACGACGACGACGCAGCAATTTCGTCGTGTTTCGGGCGATATTATTCGTATCCGTTTTGAAATCTCGTTTGAATTGTGTTTTACGATGGATTTACAATCGAACTCGCGCGCGAATCGTTCCGAAACAACAATCATCATTCGAGCCGCCGCGATGGGAACGAAAAAAAAATCCCAAATAACCGGCGTGTTCGATAACACGAAGATGTTGTTCTCTCGAGTCGAAAAGCAAACCGAGACGTTTGTTTAACGATCGCGGTTTAATTTATTACGGTTATTACTTATTTATACTACCTACGTACGCCGTAAAATTAACGGCCGATTACGTCGACAGACAACGGCGGACGATTAGACGTACTAACCAGACGACGTTTTATATTGCCGAACGCGAAAAAATAAAAAAAAAATCGAACGCTCATCATATAAATTATTATTATTATTATTATATTACACCGATCGTTTCCCAAATATATTTAAAAAAAAAAAAAAAAAAAACGAGGCGAGTGTAACACAACGGGTCCGTTTATAGTAACGGCTTGCGAACACTTCCTCCGCGGTAGCTTATAAAACTAAAAATACTCGCCTATTCTCGAATACGGTAGAAAACGTAGGGAAATTTTCGGTAAAATTTCAAAATTAGTTTTTAAAAAGTCAGTCGAAACGGTTTCATCGATTCGAGTGTTTGTCGGTTTATGTAAAAACAATCGCGATCGATATCGCATTCCCACGGTCTATCTACGGCCGAACACACACAGAAAAACATCATTTGCCATTTGTATTGTATTATGAAGTGTTTAAAAATAAGTTTTAATGTTGTATATAATATTAATTGTTATTTAAATGTGTATAATATATTAAATAATTAAATATGTAAACTACTGTACTTGAGCCTAACGGCGTTTATACTAAAATAAAATAAACCAATATATCGTATAGCAAATCCGGCAATTTTCATACGGAAAATTTTCTAAAAGTAAAAAAGCCCGAAATCGGGTTTTGTATTTACAAATACACCCTGCAGATATCATATCTCCTGGGGCTCCTAGAAATATTGACGGGCGACCGTTTTCGGGAAAAAAGTGTGCTCGGGCAGACGTCGAAACGTGTTTGTTGGTTTATGTAAAAACAATCGATCGATATCGCATTCCCACGGTCCATTGTTTTATTTTTTATAAATGATACTGCCGAACACACACAGAAAAACATCATTTGCCATTTGTATTGTATTATGAAGTGTTTAAAAATAAGTTTTAATGTTGTATATATTAATTTTTATATAAATGTGTATAATATTATATTAAATAATTAAATATGTAAACTACTGTACTCGCAGAGCCTAACGGCGTTTATACTAAAATAAAATAAAATAAAAAAACACCAATCTATCGTATAGCGAATCCGGCAATTTTCATACGGAAAATTTTCTAAAAGTAAAAAAAGCCCGAAATCGGGTTTTGTATTTACAAATACACCCTGCAGATATCATATCCGCTGGGGCTCCTAGAAATATTGACGGGCGACCGTTTTCGGGAAAAAAGTGTGCTCGGGCAGACGTCGAAACGCGTATATCGTTATTATTATTTCAAAGACCCCGGAGGAGATGGGCGACGGGAGAGCGAAAAAAAAAAAAATAAATAGGAAATATATAATGCATAACGCGCGCGCATATAATATACGTATATGTGTACGATTATTATTATATATACATTTTATAAATCGTTTCATTTCGGTAATCCGAAATCTGACGTTAAGCCCGAATGATTTATGTTTACCGGTATATATTCGCGTGCGGTTGAACTTTGCTGTTCAACTCTCCGCGCGCGTTCAGGAGTCGAAAATGTCCTCCGAAAAGGGATTTTTTCAATTTTCCTGCCGCGCCCCCCGCGTACCTTTCGTACCGCGAGCGCCACCGCCACCGCCGCCGCGCAAACAATAATATTCATGAGTCGTAATAATAATATTATAATATGTATACGAGCGAAAATAACGGGCGGAAAAAATCGGTCTGGAAATCGGTCTCTGCCGTGACATACGTAATATTATTTCTACCACGCGGTCACGATAAATACGCGTCGCGGGAATGTAAATTAAAGGACCGTTTCGTCATCGATATATGACGATCGTACGCGGCGTGTACCACACAGGTACGCTATACCCGTCGTCGTCGTTTAAACGCGACACGCATATCATAACAATACGCCGTCGTTCCAAACGGAGGGTGAATATTGTGATTGAAAAACGGGGTTGTTATTATTATTCATATAATTTTATTTCATTATTTTTTATCGTTTCCGACGCGATACACATTTTATTCGTACACTACTACTACAACTCTACACAGTCACCGATATACCGGGAAATTTATTGTTATTATTTTTTAATACGGACCGCGATTTTTCGTTTGAGGTTGTAAAATAATAGTATAAAAATATGCTGGTGGCCCCGTCAGTCATGCGAACAATAAACCAAACTATACGCGTCGCCGTCGCGGTCGTCGTCGTCGTCGTCGTCGTCGTCGTCGTTTATGGTCTACTCGTTACAAGCTTTTAACCTTATTTTAATGACGTCATAAATGCCGAACGATTTTTATAACATTGTAGAGAAATACGACTCGAACGTACGGGTGGAAAAAAATAAAAAAAAAAAAAAAAAACGACAATAAAACGTGCGCACGTCGATGACTATTCGGGTATAATACGTGTACATGTCGTATATACGATAACGTCGATAAAAACGACTTTCAAACATGCAGAAGATCGTATAGTGTAATTCGTCGAGCAAGAAGAAATATAATATGTCGATAAACTGTCAGAACGCGAATCGCGCGTACACGCCGCCGCGCCCCCGGTTTCGTAATGGTAAACACTTTTGGTTTAAAATATAACAATTTTGGAGACAACGACCCGACGCCGACTGCAGTTTCAGTGTGCCTACTATTCGGGGCTGTCTCTGCGCTCGAGGCTAAAGGGTCTTATTTAATATAATTAACGCGGTCTTGCGCGGCGTAATGTTTGACGCCGCCGCCGCCGCCGCGCGGTTATCGACGTGGATATTGAGATCGATATTATAAACGAGAAAAACTGCCGGACGCGAAGACGTTATTTTTTTTAGCGATTCGCGGTCGCGTCCAAAGCGGACAATACGCGTTCGTCAATACACGCCGGGAACACCCGCGGCTAAACGCAATCGTCGTTTCGTTCTCGATAATAATTCGTGTTTAACTAACTAACCAGAGTCATGGCTAAATAACTCGATCAATTGTTACAACATTTTACTGTTGAAAATCAAAAAAAAAACTCAAAACTTTATGTGTATAGTTCGTAAGAATACTAAATTGTTCCCAAAGACTTATAAAAAACCGTAAAGGTGCGTCCACGTTATTGTCAATAATCCAAACGAAAAAATTGTGAGCGTACAATACGTATCAATATGTGACGAGACTATTTAAACAATATACTATTTTTTGTCACGACTGTTGGCGAACATCTAATAGCGAACAACTAAACGATGAACAAACGATTGTTGTCATTTATAAAATGTATGACAAACATTCGGCAAACGTTCGACGAACAACGTTTGCCCAAATGTTTGTCAGGCGTGGACGTAACACGTCGTCGTGCAGTTGTTAAATTTGCCGTCTAGTCTTTCCGTTACATGACAACGCTGCAGCAGTATAATACGTACGACGACGTCATAATAACAGACGTGTCTAGCGCGATGTAAAAAATCACGCGAAAAGGATCGAAAAATCCTGACGCGGCCGTGTCGAACGAAAAGTTCCGCGCTTTTTTAGAGCGGCGCGGCGGCCGCGATCTACTAATATTTGGTTTTTCACTACAAGATACATTTGTTTTTACGATTGATATACGTGCGCGAAAAAATGAAAATTCGCACACGTCGGACTCGGAAATGGACCGCGTTTGGCCGCCCCTGAAATACGCGGTGTCCTCATTATATTATTGCGCAGAACGAAAAAAGACAATAATATGAAGGAAAAAAAAAAATGAGATAAACGAAAAGACCAATGTGGATATTACGATACGAACAACGCGGGCCATAAATCCGTCGATTTCGCGTTCAGAACACGTCGTGCAGTTGTTAAATTTGCCGTCTAGTCTTTCCGTTTCATCACAACGCTGCAGAAGTATAATACGTACGACGACGTCATAATAACAGACGTGTCTAGCGCAATGTAAAAAATCACGCGAAAAGGATCGAAAAATCCCGACGGGGCCGTGTCGAACGAAAAGTTCCGCGCTTTTTTAGAGCGGCGCGGTGGCCGCGATCTACTAATATTTGGTTTTTCACTACAAGTTACATTTGTTTTTACGATTGATAAACGTGCGCGAAAAAATGAAAATTCGTACACGTCGGACTCGGAAATGGACCGCGTTTGGCCGCCCCTGAAATACGCGTTGTCCTCATAATATTATTGCGCAGAACGAAAAAAGAATATAATATATAATATATTATGAAGGAAAAAAAAAATGAGATAAACGAAAAGACCAATGTGGATATTACGATACGAACAACACGGGCCATAAATCCGTCGATTTCGCGTTCAGCAAATAAAAACCGGAGGACGCGAGCGCGCGCGCGCGCGCAGGACGATTTATAGTTTATTCGGTCATTTTGACGGGCAAATTAGCCAATAAATTACACCGGAATCCGAGTGCGAGACGCATGGGAGTATATTATAATATTATTATACGTGTGTCGCGTTGAATATAATATAGGAATCGTATAACGCTTATTATATAATAGATGTGTGTGTGTGTGTGTGTGTGTATGTAAAACGGACGGGAAAAGTGAATACGAACACGAGAGAGACGAGCAGCACGAGAGTCTTCGTGTGAGGTTCGAGCACGCGCGGCTTTCCTTCCACCACCGGTTTTCTCATAGTCGGCGACGTAAAAAATATAATATATAAAAACGGCTTCGTTGTCGCGGGCGTTTATTAAAAACGCGTTATGCCGCGCGCATAATACCACCCCGCTGGCGCGACAATACGAAACACGTTATCTCTCGCGCGCGCGCGCGCGCGCGCCGCGCCGGTGTAACCGACAAATTGGACGATTTATGGGACCGCGTAATATATATAATATATTATATTATTGTCCTTTTATACGTGTGTGTGTGTACGTACACACTGGTGTGCTATAGGTAAATCTCGTTCGCGAGATATATTTCAACGTTAAGTACCTACGTTTTATCGTGCGGTATAGAATATTAAAGAGAATTTTAGCGGGCACGAGCGATGGTATATTTATATATTGTTATTGCTGGGATTTTAATAATGCCCCGAGAAATCCGTAAAAATGTCCTGGAAAAAATTTTATTCTATTCCCAGCGGTTAACCGATTTTGTCTTTTCGCGCGCGCGAGAGAGAGAATCGCGTTTCTCGGCTATTCCGGAACGATATTATATGATTTGAAAATTTGTTTTTTAATCAATTCGCTAATCTCGCGATGGTGTTTTAGTCGCGTTATACATCTAGTTTCTATCACTACAGTAATACCTCGCGCGTCACACACGTTTACCGTGAAAAAAATAGACTCTGAAAACTCGGAAAAATGCTCCGGAACACGTCATTTACTACTACTTTCCGATCGATTCGTAGGTACACATAGAATACAGTATAGTAACACGACATCGAATACTTGATAATCGCGAAACATTTTTCTACGTTATTTAAAAAGACGACGCGATCGCTATCGGCGCCCACGCCCCACACACTACTAACCCATCCATATAGACTGTAAATAAAAAATATAAAATCGGTACTTACGTACGGCCTGTCGGCTGCATCGCTCGGTGTCGAGGTTCGGCGTTCGCGTCGTCGGCTTGAGAAGTAAAAAAAAAAAAGGTCACTCGATAAGAACGATGAAAAGTCACGATAAAAAAAGTTTTAATAAGGTAGTCGACGAGATGATAATAATATACGAGTAATAACGATCGACGGCGACGTCGAATCGACTATTAAGGAGAAAAACGAAAAAAAAAAGCACTTAAAAACCGAGAAGAACTATCCGAACGGCTGCCGACACTATACTGATCTCGTCTGCACGCTCCGTCGGGCTGTTGTGCTTTCGCGCGCACTCGACCGTCATTGGTCGGGCGGCGCGCGCAGCTCGGCTTTCATAGGCCGACCCTGCACGCAGTATCAAAGGACTGACGTAAGACTTTCGCTCGATTGCCACACTTGCAGTTGTTGATTTAATTACAATAATTGTAACAATTATTGTTTACGTAATTACGTGTTCATAACGAACCGTATCACGTCGTCATACAACAATTAGGTAATACCGACTGATAATAACCGATCCGTTCGATTTTCGTGCGAAAATATATGTTTTCGGCATAACACTTATTGTACGAGATTGATTTTCTCGAGAGAAAATCTGTCATCGTGCCCAGGCCAGGATTTTGGCCTAGGCCCGCGAGGCCCGGGCCTAGGGCGGCAAAATTTGAAGAGCGGCAAACTTATTTTATTGAAATAAAAAATAAATGTATTTTATATTTTATTTTTTGTACATCACATATTAAAAATTGTTCGGGTTTCGGGTGTATCATTTTTTTGTCTACATTTATTCGTAAAATATCGTTTATCATTATATCATACTATAATAACACTATATTACGTATATAATATGTGGATGCACTTCAATAATTATTATTTAATCAAATTTTTCTTATTATTTTATTTTCAATTCATTAAAACAAATTTTCAATAATTCATAATATTTGCTTTTTTTATGATGGGAAAAAATGGAGATATAGGGTGGAGGAGCGGCAAATTTTAACGGTGCCTATGGCGGCACTTGTGCTAAATCCGGCCCTGATCGCGCCTCGTGTAAACGTAGACTTTTCACAGACGTGCGAACGAAAAAATTTAAGGGAGTTTAGAGCGAGATTTGCCTCTGGACGCTTTGGGCTTCCGATAAAAGTTCGGTTGGTTTTAGAACGCTGCTCGGTTTTCAGTGTACCCCCGAAAGTTTGCCCCCCCCCCCTTTAACCGCCGCACAGTGGGGCAAATGACCCTCAAAGTTGGCAGAAAATAAAAAAAACGAAATGCTTTATAGATCTTCGTTATTAGCATTTTGGTAAACTCTATAGACCTGTTCATAATAATTCGGCAGATTTTGGATCTAAATACCACTAATATCGGCCAGAGAGCGCTTCGAAAGTCGTCAGGTGTTGTCATAAATTTTCATGTTCGTTTTTTTTTTAATATCACGTGTTTTTTGAACGCATGCTTTATATCTTAAAAATACGAAAATTGAAGTATATAAGTATTTAATGATGGATCCTTCTATACCTCAGGTATGTATCAAATTGTTTTAAATTATAATAATATGATGAAAATATTATATTCTTAAGTCATTCAAATTCAATTGTGAATTGTTCAACTGTGCAATTGATTTTTAACAATTATTTTATGAATAAGGTAGGATTTGAATAGGTCAATTGAGACGTATTGAGTTGGGAAATTATGTTTTTTTAAATCTATATTTATTGTAGATTATAAAACAATTTGATTTTTCTGCACATATTTGCACTTTTTTTTTATTTATTATTTAGTATATATTTATCGTGATTTTCACGTTAATTTCGCAGTTGATAGTGAACAATGAAAGTTTGAAATAAATTTGATTTTTATAACTTTTACAACTTTTTATTGAAAGTTTCGAGTAAGTATGTTAAATTTGGTTATATTGCTAAAAGTGTGCATTACAAGTAATATCTACCTATAAGTAATAGTGCAAAAAAGTCACGACCGGTTTCATGCTCTTTTGCGGTGTGCGCTCTTTACACCGGATGACGATTTTTAATCGAAACCAGTCGTGACTTTTTTGCACTCTTACTTATAATACTCGAGACTAGACCTTTATTTTATAATTTTTAATAGTTTGTATTAAAATAATTTTATATATTTAACAATATTTTGTTATTAAAAATATGTCTTAGCTCAATATAAAAATAAAAAAATAAAATTTTTTTTCCAAATTACGTTCTTTTTTTTTTTCGAATAGCTGAGTACACACTTAAAAACACTCGGATCTAAAAACATGTAAACGATTCTTATTTCAAACTAAATATATTTTAATTTTTTCATATTGTTGACCGAAATCGATTCATATATTATGATTTAATGCCAACTTTGATGGTCATTTTCCCCACTGTGCGCCGCCCCGATGCGTGGTATGAACCGCCTAGGTCCGCACCAAAGAAACGTTTGTCCGAAACACGTGTTTTCGACATTGTCGTCGAGAAATTTTTGCCATCGCCCGAGTGGCGGTAAACTTCAAAGGACGTTTAATGTGTTATTTCGTGTTCGGTAAGTTCAGTTGGTCGATTAGAGTCGCTCACTTTAGTATTTGCCATTTCGTACAAACCTACAAAAAACACCGTGGAGTTGAAGATCACTACCACTTTATTGTTTCCTCGTCAAAAGGAAAATCTTTTGTTTTTTTTTTTTGATTTTTTTTTGTTTCTGAACTTAAAATCACGCCAGCAGCAGCGATCGCAACGTCGTCCTCAAACCGCATTTTGGTAAAGACTAAATATTTACGTGTCGACGCAAATGTTTTTGATTTTTGTCAGTGGTTTTTTGGTGAACATTTTGTCGTATTTTTTTTTGTTTCTCGGTCTGCGGCTTTAACCTAACCACGTCGCGGTTTCGATCGGATCAAACGTAGTACGTGTTATATACGAGAACGCGCGTCGTGTGATTCGCCCAGTTTTACGATGAAATGATACGTTGAAATGTATTCGATTCCGCCGATGTTATGATTTATTACGATAAACGGTTGTTCGGCATGACTTTTGCCGTCCACATAAATATCGTCCGAAAGGACAATATCTCGTGACCTCTATCGGGCTGGACGTCACGTATCGGTCTGCGAGACCCGTCTATAAACAAGAATCCGCGAAGATTTCGAATAACGGTCCGAGCATAAATTTCTCGTCTCCTCCCGCGCAGTTTCTTTTTCTAATTCACAACGACGACTGTTCGGCACGACGTATATTACTACCGATATTATTACAAATAGCGTTTCGCTTGTTGTACGCGACCCCGAGAAGCGATCACGTGCAAGTGCACCCTATTGTAGACGAGACGGGTCACATAGTTGGCGCAACAATACAGGTGAGTCTGTTATCTATATAATATTTTCTCCGCCGCGGTATGAGGCCTTTGATACTTCCCGCCGAAACGACGATATTATTATAACCGGATGACATATCGCCGCCCGGGGCGGTGGAATTCTACGATTTTTGCCGGGTTTCGAAGATATTCAAGGAATTCGCGAGATATTTCCAAAACGCGTTTACGCCGGCGGCGGTTATGCGTGCTGCCGCGCGGCAGACTGTCTTCGCGAGCTACTTTTTTCTCGAAACAATTATTATTATTGTAAACTCGTATATGCGTTTTGGGTGCAAGTAGTAAGTTCACTGTTTTGCGAAATATCAATCGAATTTGCGTGGGTATAGTTTTTTTTTTTTAACTTTTCGGTCGTTTGATTGACTTCCGAGTGTAGCGAAAACGTGAATGTCGACCCGCATTTTCTCGTCGACATAAGCTCTCCGTGTCGGTATTTGAAAACGCATCGACTTCCGACCTCTAAACTTATATTATATAAAAATGAATCGCAAAATGTGTTGTAAGCGCATAACTCAACAACCCCTGAACCGATTTCGCTGATTCTTTTTTTATAATATTCCTTGAAGTACGAGAATGGTTTTTACGGAGAGAATTATTTTAGAAAATTAACCCTAAGGGGGTTAAAAGGGGTAAAAATGGAAAAAATCCCGAGTCACTGGAGCTTTGTGGTATTAAATTTTGTCAATAGTTTCATTTAATATAGCAGAGGCCCCTAAAGAAAGGATTCTCCAAAATTCAACCCCTAAGGAGTTAGGGTTAAGGGGTTGGAAGGGGTAAAAAAGGTGAAACTAGAAAAATTCGCCTGGCCGGAACTGCTGGAGCTTTGAGTATGAAATTTGGTCAACAGTTTCGTTTTATATAGTGGAGACCCCATGGGAAAGGATTTTTCGAAATTCGACCCCTACCGGGGGTAAAAGAGATAAAAATGAAAAAAACTGATAAAATAAAAAGTTATACTGCACACTGGCGAAGCCGGGTTATTCAGCTAGTAGCAAATAAATTATCAGTTATCAGTTATCAGTCATCTTAGTCTACGATATTTGATATTATAAATTCACTCGTTAACTTTGAATAATAATTGAAATTAAAAAATGCAAAATAAAAATGATGGACGATTTCTCATCAGACCGTCAGACATAGCTCGATAGATTAACGCCAATATCAATTTGAATCTTGAATCGCTTGATACGAGACGTAAATTAATTGATACTCGTCTTATGGTCAAATTAATAACTGGCGTTATAATATCTTGCCCGGATCTATTGAAGCGGATTGATTTTTATGTCCCACAATATAATGCACTTTCTCAGTTCATTACCACCGTACTTCATATGGGTATAACAATCCTTTGGACAGAATTGCTCGGGTGTGTAATGAACTGGGAAATGTTGATTTGTTTGCTGCCAGGAAGTAATAGTAAGCCAAGTCTCTGTATTAATGTAATTATTTGTCATTCGTATTGTATTTTTAAGTGTTTAATATAATATGTTTTAATTTTGTTTATATTAATTATTGTCGTATAAAGGTGTAAATATTAAATAATTAAAATGTAAATTCTGTACTCGAGGCTAACGGCGTTTATACTAATAAATAAATTTGAAAAAAACCGCATCGATCCCTATTCGTAAGGTAACAGCGGGCCGACACGGGGCGCGATCGGTCTCGGGTCGAGCGCGCGGACGAGAAATCGTCGACGTAAAACCACACCGATTATCACGAGACGGGACACGAGATGCGATTTCATATTGTAATACGAAACGGTACGCGAATTATTACCAAGTCAACAAAGACGTTTCTCAAAGTTTTTCGCTGGTTTTAACGTTTCTCGTACGGAACGAGACGGCGCGGCGGCGCGGCGGATCTATCGCGTTCGCAATAAAGTACGAGCAAACACGAGCCGGGTAAATAATATAATATACGTATATTTAAATATGAGGCGGGTTGCGCGCGTTTATATCGTATTATTATTATTATGATACGCGCGCATTAATACGCTGCGGCGCGGCGGCGGCGGCGGGACCGAGAGCAAACGAAAAACTAGAAAATTTCGTGTTATTTTATAATTTAGCTGAACAAGCAATCGGTTATTAAAATGTTTATTCGCGGAAACGAAATCACGTGCGTAACGCACAGCCCCCGTGCGGTGGAAAACACACGTTTGCCCGCGGTTCTTATTATATACACGAGCAATACGCGTATCGGCGCACGCAGGATATCGTACCGTGTTTCGTGAGACAACGAAAACGCTCGTGCGCCGATCGTAAAAAGAACGTTTATCGGAAACTTTAACGTCGTCGCCCGAAACATAATGATAACTATTTATTACGGCGCGGAAAGCCGTTCGTCGTCGCGAGTACTCGTCCACGTCTGCCTGCCGCGCGCGGTGGAACGGCGTATTTCATTGAAATACGACGAATTTTCTAAAAAATCGATCGTAGAATTTATACGAAAACTATATACAACTATAAAAAAACATTCGATTTCACGTTGCAACTATGATTTTTCTCGATTATGCAATCGAAAAATATTCATCTTTTTTCTAGTGGTATTCACAGAGATATGAAATAATTTTATACGTAAATAAAAGCCGAACAATTTAAAAAATCTTTAACTCGTAGGCCTCATTTAACCTCACTCCCCTCCTCAACACCAAACACCTGCCAAAGTTTGAATATTTTTACATTTACAACCCCGAAAAAAAAAACATTTTTTATAAATAATTATAACTCGACGATAAAAAATTACAATTGTTTGAAAAATGTAAAACCATTCGGTTATTAAATTAGTAGCTCTAGTACTCTAGTATGTAATAATTAGGTTCGGGGCCAGTTTTTATGATTTAACCGGGGTTCCTTGCACCCCCCCCCCCCTTGGGTTAGGTTAGGTTAGGTTAGCGAGGAGCGGTGATTTAAACAATTATTGTTTTTCGATTCGCGGCGATTTTAAATATTTTATCGCGCGGTCGTTTTTTTATTTTTTTTTTTAACGACTCTAGTTGAGACACTTAGTTATCAATAAATTAAAAATATCATATTTACTCGATCGTCGTTTAAATATAAATAGAAACGCGCGCGATCTCAACACCAGGAAGGAGGAAGAGCTGGGGATTTAATCGTATATTCTTTTTCTGTCCACTCGATCGTTACGAATAATAAATCGTATTTTTACGAGTCGGCAACGGTCGCAGGTTTTTATTCGAAGTAAAATACTTTGTCCGTGATGGCCGTCGTCGGTCGCCGCAGACGTGTTGTTTTCAAACGCACGTGACGACACTCGTACCATTATAATATAGTCGACAAGCTATACAATTAAATACGATTATTTTTATCCTATCGTTGCACACACGAGACAAGAAATACAAAGTCGACGGATGTACGAGATCAAACGAATTTACGTTTTCTAAGAAAACCACGACTAAGCGTTTTGAAAAATCCAACAATATCTCGTACAATATATTTTATAATAGAAAATTTAAAAAAAATGCCTCTCGTTTGGAATTTTAGTGATAATCATAAAAAAAAAAACTGGAAACTCAAAATATGACATGAAAACATTTCGATAATCGCGATGAAACGAAAGAGAAAATGCATTCTATTCCTCCAGGATCGAAAGGAACAACACTTGTGCAGTAAAAACGTTTCATTCGTTTTGATAATGAATAACATTTTAAAAACGTATTGATTTTTTGAGAAATAGACGTAAAATTTTTTTTAGCGCGTAAAAATCCGTGCTCTAGTGATTAGTATTTTCTTGCGAAAAGACCACGCCGCCGCCGCACATTATCGAGACCATTACGTTATCGTTCGGAGGTGTTTGTCGCGGGAGAATCGAACGATTGTTCGCGCGCGATTTTCGTTTTTTGTTTGTTTTTTTTTTTTCCCCACTCCCGTTGTTAATATTCAAAACGGTTTATTGGCAAAACACTCGTATTACGGCGAAATTAAACAAAACGCCCGCGCTTCTTCCCCCTCCCGAGAACGAACAAATTGGATAATCTCTTCTTTATTATCGTCTCCTTTATTATGACAATACGTAGGACACACCTATTGTATCGGACGAATCCGCCCCCCCCTCCCCCATTGTGTGAACGTCGTCGTATTGAATGAAATTATTTTCGCGTTTGGCGTTTGTTTTTAATTCGCACGCGTCTGTTGTCCTCGGCGTGCGGGCGCGCGCGCGCGCGCGCGTAACGATTCGCGCGCGTCCCAGTCCGTTTTCTTGTAAAACGATATTTTTAAATCCGATCTCGTCAGTTTCACGTTTCTCGACCGTTAAGATCCGGGACCCTTTGTTTAGCGTCTCTCCCGGAGTGTTAGTTTTTCGAATTTTCGTCCGAAACATTCTCATTTTACCCGGTGCCCGAGATCGCGTCGTTTTGAAATTCGACGCACGCGCTCCGCCGCGCCGCGCCGCCGCCACGCTCTATACATAATATTACATTATACGCAACGTACGAGTAACGTACCGATTTGCCAGTCGAATTCAAAAACGTTGAAAAACTCGACGGGCAAAACGAGTCGGCTCGCGAGTAGTTTCGAGTCGATACATATTTATTTTTTTTTCCGGTAATCGACGTGGGCATTAAAATCTATCGAGTTGAAAATCTGAGTTAGACGGTCCAATGCGATTATCTTTAATTTTTGTTTTCTTATAGTAATGTTTATTTTTCATCAAATGTGAAAATGTTATCAAAATAAAAGATGTAATCTTATTTTCACTTTTAAACAAAGGGTTATTGTTGTCAGTGTTATTAGAAAACAACCGAAATCAATAAAACCCATCATGATGTTTGAAATATGATATATCTATAGTTTATAATATCATTGTAAAGAATAAAAAAAATTGTTCTTAATTAATAAATAAGTGACTTTTTTAATTTGACGATTTTGTCGAGTGATTTTTTACAGTCGTTTTCCATCGTTTTTCCATCGTTTATTCGTACTTTTTGCTAAGTAATTTTCAAAGGTTTCTTAGATCATCGACTCCCGAGCCCTGATGACGACGTTATCTACGACAGACGAGAGACAATATTATTGTTTCCAGGGAATTCGTTTGATATACGTATTACGTCAAATATGCGGTTAGGTTTTTTTTATTCCGAGATTCTCATCGCACTTTGAACGATTACGAAAACGATATTCGGTCGTCGTCACTTGATTGACGGAGAAAAAATGTCGAACCGAAATCGAAAACATTTTATCCTTTCGTTTTATCATTTTTCATTAAATCCTTTCGATCAGGACGATACCCGCGCGGTTTGATGTAGGTGTAACCGTGCGTATTTCTCTCTCCTCAAAACGCGCGCGATATTTTCAAATCGATCAAAACGGGCGTACGTATGAAATACTAACGTTTGTCTTCCTCCGCACGACACCGTGAACATAATTATTAAAAATCCGGTCCTTTTTCTATCGGTTTTCCTATCCTTTTCGAATCGCGCGCACGACTACGCGCGTATGTTATATTTTGCATATCGGCGCGGCGGCGGCGGCTTACCGAAACTTGTATTATTTGATCAAATTTAAAATAAAAAAACGAACGCACGACGTGAATTCTCGGCGGCGAGTAAATCGGTAAAACAAAAATATCATACCGTTTTATAATAATATGATATTATTGTTTCCGTCTCGTCGTACGCCGCGCGTGTAAGAGCAGCTTCTCGTGACGAATACCGTTTGCGTGTCGCGCCGTACGAGTATTATTATTATTATTATTATTCTTTTTTTTTCTTCTTCTTTTAACACGGTCCAACGTGTAAATTCAATGGACGGGTAAAACAAATACTCGGATTGTTGTTCTCAGTCGACTTGTTTTACCGTTGATACGCGCCAATTCTCTCGTGCCCGCGTAGGCCTCGCGCCGTCTTCTTCACAATAATATCCAATGACCGTTTCACAATAGGTATTGTAACAATAATACTTTTGTATTGACATTACAATAATAATAATAATAATAATAATAATAACGACACGCACTTTTATTGTTTATACCGAGACCGGGATCGACGTCATCACGAGCGCGCGCGGCTATTTTGTTTCGTTTTATTTACAATAATATAATGTCATATAAGTACACGACATGTGTAGTACTCGTACACGCTCTTTAGCCCGACAAATCGAACGCAAACCACACACACGAGTATAATACGAGCGTCTCGGTAACGGCGGTCTTTGTACGCGACCGCTAGACCGTGAACCGATACCGAAATAGACATCGGCGATTTTCGTAATTATATTATTATTATTCCCCTAGAAATGAACGATTATTCATTCGGCGAAATCCAACGGTTTTCGTGTTCGCGTTTTGTTTGATTTCACTCCGATCCAAACGTTGTAACATCGGTTCTAGCGCGCGAGAGAGAGAGAGAGAGAGAACGAGAAGACGACGGATTTAAGGGAGATCAAAGGAGACGCGCAATTTTTCTTGTCATTAGCGGTACTTCATCGGCGTTGCCAAGACCGGTCGTCGTCGTCGTCGGTAATACAATATATCACGTTAAAATATGTGCCAATTACGCTTGAAAATAAATCGCACGTGATTATGCGTATGATTGAAGGACCTCTGCGACCCGGCGGCGGCGCCTAGAAACGTTTTAGAAATTGTGACGCACGCGAAAGGCGGGTAAACCGTCCCGCTGTTTGTGAACATCGTATGGTCGATGTGAATGATTTTTACACATTTTCAATAGCTACGCGGTCCGCGATCGCGTGCGATTTTCGAAAAGTTTTCTGCCGTTGACGATGACGAATCTATATATAAAAATGGAGCCAAAAATGTATAACAATTCATCAATTGTTGATCGGCTGGGCCGATTCGGCTCAAATTTTGGGAAATCCAATTAGGGGAGGTGCTCGAACGGGGATTCCGTGATGTACTTTTGAAATTTTTGTTTATAAATGGTATACAGCTATACTGTAACCATAGTGACCATTATCATTGTTTATAAATTTTTTTGCGAATCGTTTTCAATTAAAATATATTATATATATACGTGTTTCATATACTTTTCACATATACATATACTTACAATAGGTTAGTTATTTTTCATGATACAAAATTTTAAATGGCAAAACAACGTTTGCAAGCAGGACAGCTCTTTTTTAGTATGTACGCGCACAACTCGACAAGTACTCGGTGGATTTTAGTACGGTTATCAGTTTATCACTATAACGGATTGGCCAAGTCTCGGGGAAGGTTTATAGAACGTCTCGTAAAAATTCAACCCCTAAGGTGGTAAAAAGGGTAAAGTTAGAAAAAATCGCCTGGCCAGAACCGCTGGTACTTTGAGTATCGAATTTGGTCAATAGTTTGGTTTTATTTAGTAGAGACATCTTCAGAAATATGAATGTCAATCAATACCGTGCACGGGCCTAGCTGTGCGGGGACAGCTAGTTTTACTATATAATTGTATTATCGCGCCAAACGAATACATCCGAAAACTACAGTATCGGAGCTATATATTATGTATTATATATACACACCGGCGCGGGGTGGCAAATTTGTCGTCGGGTGCCGAAAATTGCGTGAATTATTATCATAAACATAAGAAGAAAAAACCGTATTTAATGAGGTTTTTCAACAAACGAATACAAGCAGACAATTCAATACGAGTAGTGTTTACTCGGTTTTCAAACCCAGAGCCTATCGACGCGCGACGTCTTCATACTCGTCCAGTTCCTTGCAGAACTCACGATTCGTATAGATAAAGTGTAAATCGAAAAAGCCAATACATAAATTCAATGTTTATTCACTTATGTAATATAATGTATAAAATTTAATACGTCCAATAAACTGTCCTCGATGAGTTTATTTTAAATGAAAATACTCGGTTTGGTGTGATTTTCGCGGCGAATTTTGAAAAAAGTACGTAAGTAGTTTAAAAAGGTTTTTCAATATCGTTCGCGTTCCTTCTCCCGTCATGTTATATACATCTCGAAAGATCGAGCGATGCAGATCGAAAAGCGATTTATAATAATAAAATATTTACACGTATTATTTACGGATTATGCGTTTCGCGCGGATAAACATTTATAAAAACGCACACGATACTACAACCGCGATTGGACTAGGTTATATTTTATACGATATTATACACGCGTGCGAACGAAAATATACCGTATAATTTATATTATATGGTTTTATTGACGTTTATGGGTATTCTGTTATTATATAGTGTTGGATATTTTAACGTTACGACGACGATAATTATTTCAAAACGTGTAATTTAATTCGCGAAGTTATGCCGCACGCACACACACACACACGTATACGTACGATACATACACATATTTGAAAACGTAACGTAGTCGCTATTTTATAATGTATTGACATTCAAACGCCTTTTTTAGCCGACCGATGGTCGGGCGGTGTAGTCGAACGCGCGAACAATGCGCGTTCATTCCGCGTTTTCGACATTCGAGAGTGAGAGAACCACGTGTTTTATTCGTTTGTGCTACTCGGTAGAACAAAGCTCTTTAAAAAAAATAAATATCGAGCGGGGTCAGAAACGATACCAATGCTCGTGCAGTGCCGCAACAATTGGGTGTGCAAGGTGTGCGATGCACACGGGCCTCCGGTTCTTAGGGACCTCACAAAACCATAAGCTAAAAATTGAAGATTGTCCGTTTCAAAATGAATTTAGCCTATATTGGTATTCTTTACTTGCTCGTGGCTCGTACCTCGAAAGTTTTTTGATTTTTTCGTAATTGTTTTCAACGAATTTATTATTAGCATAAGACGTAGATGATAATTAATATCATGCGAGATATTCATTGGATCTGTAAATAATTCGGTTTTATAGTAAAAAACGTACAAATTATTATAGGAATAAAATTACGAAAATGATATTATAAAGTATGGCATAATTTGTAGAATAATAGTCATTATCGCAGGGGCACCTCTCTGTTATCGCGAAATATTTCTCAAATAATTATTGTATGGATACTAGGCTTGGATCACTGAATTAAGTTGTTCATTATTTTTTTGATTATTCGTTATACTAATTTATTCTTCTGATCAAGTTATTAATTACATCAAATTATTCTTATTAATTTGGGGCCTCTAAATAAATCCTTGCACACGGGCCTCAGAATTCATAATTGCGGCACTGTGCTCGTGACGTTTCGCCGGATATACGTATAATACGTGTATTATCGTCGTCGATAAACACGGTTTCGAATGATTTATCATAATACAAGTGTTCTCCTCGATATAACGCTGTCGCGCGCGTGACGACAGTGAAAACAAATGAAATTAAATAGAGTTGGGACGCTCGATATTTGTTTCGTCTCGTTTTTTTTTTTTAATTTCCTCCGACAAGTACGTACGTATATAGCGCGATCGATTTTTCACTACGAACTCGATACGATAACGGTAACGATATATCGTTACTATTATTATACCGGCGGCGGCGGTGGCGGCGGCGGCAGCGTATCGACTTTCAAAAGAAAGAAAAGAAAAAAAACCACGTGGTCGCGGGGGCAGTGGGCGTGAAAGATATTCTCACGCGACGGACGGACCGTCCGGAAAGCGGACGCGTCGTCGTGCGAAAAAGGCGACGGAAATCGATACGACGTATTATTATCGCTTTTAATTATTATCATCGTGCGGCGTCGTCGAGACGTATAGAATAGGAACGCGTATATTTTCGGCCGATCGGCCGACGCCGCCGCCGCAGCCGCCCACGTGTCTGACGCAGCGACGCGTTTAAATCGGTCGCGACAGCGCCCACATTGGCGTTTTCGCCCGTCCTCGGAGATGGCGGCTAGAAACTAATTTATTAAATCGAGGGAGAGCACTGGTAATAATCGCGAGCGACGACCGTTGGCAATCGATCGGACGCGCGCGGTAGCCACGCGGGAAAGTAAAAATCACGAGAGAGAGAGAGGGAGAGAAAAAAACGAAAACGCCGCTGCCGTCGTCGTCGTCGTCGTCGTCACATACAATGACGTATAAGGTGGATACGCGGGGCAGTGACGAGAAGGAGACGCGGCGACGCGGAATCGGGCGCGGGGATATTAAAATTTAAAACATAGTGGCCCGATTTTTGGCACGGCCATAAAGGAGTCGACGACGTGTGTTGTTAATGAGAAACGATCGGTTATTGTCACGGTTGATATTTGTTTAGAAATAAAAAAGCAAAAGAAGAAGAAGAAAAAAAAAGGGGGTAAAAAAATCGTCGTCCCCGGTCTACATCGTATATACTGCAGGTTATAATATATATATATAAATAAATACGCGTAAGTACGCGCGTGCGCTGTACGTATGCATCTGCGGATATTTTTTTAATAACGCCGCCGCCGCGCCGCCGTCTATATATTCCGCCGTCCTTTATTTTAAGACCGGCCCTTTTGTCCGGTCACGGTTTCGATGGTTTCTGGAACCATTCCCGAAACTCATTGCCCATAACTGATTTATTTCCCGTGTACGTCCTATTAAAAACGAAAAATAAATACGAGAGCGCGCACAACAAACACGACGGCGACGGCGACGGCACATGCGACGACGACGACGACGACTATACATAACAACGGCTGTTGTTCGCCGCCCCCGCCTGCAACGACGTTTGGAAAAGTCGCGGACGAACCGAATAACGACTATTATCATTGTGGATGTGACAAAAAAATACAGCGTTTTTTCGCGACGGACACGAGCGGTTTTCGTATGTCGAACACGACAAAAGCGAGCGACGCGTTTTTTTTTTAGTGATTATCGCGTGGCTAGCCGCGCCTTGGAAACCGTACCTTTAGAGGAGATTTTTACGTATTGTAAAAAAGCGATCGAATTTTCAAATTCAGGACAGTTTATATCGCACGCGTGCTCTGAAACGCGGGTCTGGGGGCGACATTTTCGGCGACCAAACGACGACGTTTTGTTCGTTTACGAAATTACATTATTAATTATTATTACCGCATAAAACACGCGCGTCCCGAAAGAGCCGACGACGACGCAGTGATAAAAGCGAATAAAATCAGTAGGCGATAAGTGACAAAGACATTTATCACCGTTGATATGATTCGTCGACATACGATCGAGCGACAAAAATTCAAATCTATATTATATTATATAAAAATGGAGCCAAAAATGTATAACAATTCATCAATTGAGAACGGCTGGGCCGATTTGGCTCAAATTTTGGGAAATCCAATTAGGGAAGGTGCTCAAACGGGGATTTTGTGATGTACTTTTGAAATTTTTGTTTATAAATGGTTGCTATTGGTTATATTATACATAAAAGAACAGGCCTTTTTTATGTTCCCGTTTTGTGACGACGCTTTTTAACTTTTTTCCATTTTTTTTTCTCACAGAGTTGTTCCAGATACCTTTCCGAGTGTCGTCACGTCACCCGATTTTCAAAATTCGACCCCTAAGTGGGGTAAAAGGGGTAAAAATGAGAAAAAAAAATGAAAAGTTGCACGCGGGCGAAGCCGGGTTATTCAGCTATTTATTTTATAAAAATTGTTCCCCGAACTTAACGATAACTAATTGAAAATTACACGACCGTAAAAACAACAAAAATATTCGTCAAAACGTACTCGTATAAAAAAAAAAAACTGAAAACTCAATTAAAAAAAAAAAATGGTCACGAGAGTTACTACTTTTGTAGTAGTTTCTATTGGTTTATATCGTTTTTATTTTGTTGCCGATCAACGCGAATCGTCGAAAGGTATGATAATATTATAATTTCCACACGACGCGCGACGGTTTACTCGTGCGATTCTACGAGAGAGAGAGAGAGAGAGAGAGTTTAGAATCGGTTTCGATAGAGAAAACGGAATATCTATAGCAGGGGGTCACCAAATGGCGGCCCGCGGACGAATTATATCCGGCCCGCACACAAGTAGGAAAAAAAAACGATAATAAATAATCAAACGTTTAATTTTATATTTTCATAATTTATAATATATTTTATTTGATCTATTTACTATGGTAACTAGTCACCATAGTGTTTCACGCATAAAATACTTTTTTTTTGTTTATTTTGGTTAATTAAATGAGGTTTTTTTTTATTTTACCTATTATTTATTTGAAAAAGTGAGTCGATGGCCCGCGATCGAAATGTTCTAAATTTCTAATGTGGCCCTCCAAGAATAATAATTAATCGGCGACCCCCAGCTCTATAGCGGTATAATCCCGTGTTTAATTCGCTTCGTAGAGACGAGGATTTCCTCCAAACGAGCGCGATCGCCGCCGGCGAGAGATGAACTCTCGTATAGAAAAATAAAATAACGCGCCGCAGTGGGAAAAATCGAAAACGTTTGGCTTTGCGCGCGACCGGAAAAAAAAAACGTCCGATGCGGTCGGTGACGTTTTTAGCCCGTCGCGATTCCGAGAACCATCGTAGTGTATTTCGATATTTTCGTGTGTAGCGCGAGCGTAGGACTTGAGTTATAATAAACGTCGAGAAAAACTCTACTCTGGCACCGCGATCGAATTAGACGCTCTGATATTTTGCGACGAGTCGAATATTCCTCTCGTTTGCCTTCCCGGACGCCGCGAGATCATCTCTCGTATTATATTAATATTACTATAGCGTTGGCCAACGATATCGATATCGCGGGTATTTTCTTAATCATTTCGGCATCGATATCTAAAAATAATCGCGATATCGATAAAAAATATTTCACACGTTTGTATAACGATTTTGATTTTTGGACGTCACTGGCAAATCATAGTTATTTAGGTGTAACTTGTCATTATTTAGAAAAGCGGTGTTTACGTACACGCATTTTAGAAACGGTACAAGTTCCCGAGTCCCACACTTCAATCAAATATATCGTCAACAATTTATTTAAAATCGATTCTTAAATTTTGGAATTTTTCCGATATCGCCATACGATGATATCGATATTGAAAACTATATCGTTGGCCAACACTATTAATTACTAATAATAATTTATTATCGACATCGAGACGTACGTCGTCGTCACGTGAGACCGACGACCGCGGCGAGGGTCGTAAAACAATCGTTTCGTCATCGTTGCCGTTAACGTTTTCCCCGAGGTCACCCATACGTATATTTATATTTTATAATTAAATAATAAACGTGCGTTCCTCCTCGCGATTTACGCCCGAAACGATTAGATTTAGTATCTGTTTTTTTTATCTACCGGAAACTTAAATTAACGTCGTCGCTCAACAATAGTTTTCGAGAAATTTAATTGAAAGTTTTTAAATCGCTATACGCCGTGATTTCACGTCGGCCGCGGCGCAGTCGGTATAATATCTATGCGTATTTCTCTACACATTAACGCGACTCGCTAGCCGTCGTTATCATTGTTGTTGTTGTTGTTGTTTTAAATACACGATTTCCGAAACGAAACATTAACGTTTCGCGTTTCAAATGAGAGTTTAGGTTTTTTTTTTTTAAATGGAAAATCTCCCCAGTACGAAACGGTCATCGGCTTCATCGGAGAGAACGTAATTATAAACGCGGTTAAAAATAACCGAATATTATTTTAATGTCTACGCGTCTTATTTGTCCGCGTCGTCGTCGTACGTTGACGATAAAGAGTAAAGTTTTATTAAATCATCGCCCGTCCATCGATTTCAGTTTCGAACGGTTCGATAATATCGCGCGAAAAACCGACGGTAAATCGGCGCGGCGCGGCGGTTCTATTATTTAATTCGCATGTTAACATTTAAAAAAAAAAAAAACATTAATTAATTCGCATCGATAAATAATAATTACGTATATCGCAGTGTTTTACTGCCCTTTTTATTCGAAATAAACGCGCAGAGTTTGTATCGTTCTGTTTTCAAATAATATTATATTCGAGTGGCGAAAACAAAGTCTGAGACTATTTCAAATACGTATTGTCTTTTACGTTCGACGACGTAGAAACAAAACTCAAATATATTTAATTTAATAAGTAACCTTATTGAAATAAGTCGGTGGTTGTTTTTTTTTTTTTTATTATTATTAAAGACTTTTTATTTTCTACTATTTTCAAATTTATTCAATACTAGCCTTAAATAATATTATTGTGCCCTTAATTAACGCGGGAAAATCCTTGCCGAGTGCGCGTCGCAGAAATAAGGAGACCGAAATATTATCGTCGTCGTTATGTTTTAGATCAGCGGTTCTCAGAATTTTTCGTTCGCGGAGCCCTAATGTTTCTAAACAAAATAATTACAGAGCCCCGAAAATCAGAAATGTCTATTTGAGACAAGAATAAAATTCATAAAAAAATGATGTCCATTTTGTAAAAAAATTAACCAAATATTATCGTACAATATGTCAAACGAACCCGACTTTTATCTAATCTCATTTTGACTATGACGCAAAATAATGATTTATTATAATCTTAAAAATATAAAAATGAATCGCAAAATGTGTTGTAAGCGCATAACTCAACAACCCCTGAACCGATTTCGCTAATTCTTTTTCTATAATATTCCTCGAAGTACGAGGATGGTTTTTACGGAGAGAATTATTTTAGAAAATTAACCCTAAGGGGGTTAAAAGGGGTAAAAACGGAAAAAATCCCGAGTCACTGGAGCTTTGTGGTATTCAATTTGGTCAACAGTTTCGTTTTATATAGTGGAGACCCCATGGGAAAGGATTTTCCTAACTGATAAAATAAAAAGTTATACTGCACACGGGCGGAGCCGGGTTATTCAGCTGGTATTGAATATTATAATAAATATAAAAATGATTAAAAACGCTACTAAGAAATATAATAATTGAATGATTTGAGAACCGCTGTTTTAGATAATATACCGCGGCAGACAGTCGTAATAAGGTACCACCTGCCCGTTTCGAATCTTCGAAACTCGGTTCGAGAAGCGAATAAATACGTTACATATTTATGATTATTGCGCGGTCCGAGCATATTATTATAATATATTTATATTGTTTCGGAGAAAGTTTTCCGGATAAAAACTATATTGCGGCCTCATCTCGAGTGTGCGATATTTATGGACGCTTCCCGATAGCCTAATCCTGGGGACGTCAATTTATTGCTTATGCAAAAGAGCGGCGCGCGCGCTGGTAGTGTATGGTATACGTAGGAGAGTCTCTAACCGGGTCGATAATTTCCAAGAGATTTGGCAGAGACCGGGAATATTATAATCGGAAAAATATAACAATAAAAAAAAAAATGTATATAAAGCGTATAATATACGTAGAGCCCTTTTTATTCGTTTTTTTTTTTTTTTTAGTTTAGTTTTAGTTTTTCATTTATATATATATACGTATATATATAATATATTTCCGATGCCCGACTGGCCGCGCCGCAGAGGGGACTTACGACGGACGCGCGCGCGCGCGCGCGCGCTCGACGAGAAACACACAACAACGCGTGTATATTTCCCGCAGCTTGGGCGCGCCAAGTTGGTCGGAAAAAAACATAAATATTTTTTAACAAGTCGCCGCGCCGGAGAGGAGAGGAGTAAAAAAAACACGCACATACGACGACGCTATCGTAACCACGGGATGTCTCGGACCCCTACTGACAAATGGGGTGAAATATTATTGAATTGCAGTAAATCGTCCTGCCCGGGGGGGGGAAGGGGAAGGATATTGTCTTAAGGACGCGCATATGTGCGGTCCGGCGAGCGAGAGATGCCAAAAAGTTTATACAATGCAATAATTCGGTAACCGTACGTTATTATATTATGCAATACGCGTATTATATATTATATTTTTTAAGAAAACGCAATACGCTTTTATCTCGGTTTCGCTTTTTTTTTTTTTTTATTACGTATTATTAGCGTTAAATTATAATATTTTATTATTATGACGGTCGTTGCAATAATATATACGCAAATAATATCACAATAAACCATAATACGTGTGCCCACACGGCGGCGGCGGCGGCGTTCGTTTTATAATATTATTCTTTTTATTTCAAATCGGTTTTGAAACTCGACGGCGACGTACGTTATTTTCGCATAATTTACAAATTATCCGTTCGCAATAAATTAGAGAGAAAAAACGTGGTATAAAATAATATACGTGTTTTGTCGGCCAACTGCAGCGCCGTTGCAGTATTACTACGTTTATTATATATATTATTATTATTATATACCTAGTCGGTTATTTTTTTTATTTCGCTTGGCGCTCGCATATCACGCCGCCGCCGCCGCCGCGCCGCCGTTCTCCTCCTCTGTCCCCGTCGCTATTAATCCGATTCGGACGGGCGATAAATTAAAATACGGTAAGTTTAACTCAGGATTTCCGTTCGTTACGGCAGGAATCGAACGCGCCACGTGTCGACGATTTCGTTTCACAATTATTGTTATTTTACGTTTCGAATTAATTCGCGTCGTCGTCGTCGCCGCGATTATTATTATTGTTTAATTAGTGTGCGATTTTTGTTTTTCATTTGAAAATTACTAATAATAATAATAATCGTCGAGCACTGAAAGAGAAAAAATTATTTTTTTGTTTTTAAATTATTAAAAACGATTACATTTTTTATTATTTATTTACAAGGGCGATTAAATCTCGAACGCACAACGTATAATAATGTCGACGCGATTGGTTGTGACGGTCGATTAATTCTACACTAGTTTCGCGAGCAACGTTTCTTACATTTCGGAATCATTAATATTATCTAGCGGTTTCGGGCGTTTTTTTTTTTTTTTAATTTTTTATATTTTCCATCTTATATTTACAAAGTTATAAGATTTACCGTGAAACGTTATTAAAAAAATTAAAATAAATATCAAAGTATTTTAATTTAATTTCATAATTTTTCACAATAATTAAAAACGATTTCGTTTTCGAAACGTTTTCAAACTCGAATAACATCAAAGTTCTAAGATTAGAAGACGGACGCGCGAACCGTAAAGATCAAAAAAAAAAAAAAAATAAAATAAAAATCGTGTATATTTTATTTTTTTCACTCTCCGAGGTCAGTCCGAATTCGAGACAATGGAAATACAGTCGGATACATATTTTATTTTTTTTATTTTTTCAATTTATACGTCGTCGTCGTCGTCGTCGTCGCGGTGTTTATATTCTAATAAAATACGACTTCCAGTTTTGGCCGCATCTCAAGGTCTGAGAAATCAGAAATAATACTGCAACGCTAGGAAGACGGAATCGATATATGTGATTCGATATTTTATTTTTAAACGACGCGCGCGCGTATGTTATAAATTATAACTCGGTTAAATCGTCCGCGACTAAAGAGCAAGACGTACTACAAACAATACGTTTTCTCGTAAAATATCTAATCGTCCGGCACGGCGCGCGCGGCGCGGTCGAGGAGAAAAAAACACGGTCGTAATAATTAAATCGTCGAGTATAAAAAGAAAGAAAAAATACGTATATACGTATACTTTACTGTACTAAGAATATAATAAAAAAAAAAAAGGAAAAGGGGCGAACCTCGCGACGAGCGAAGTATATTATTATTATTACCGTTGCACCGTCGTCGAATCGTTTTGACGGGTAAAAAAATATTTAACACGATAACGTAGACGAGCCGATGGATTTTCGTCCACGTGTCAGGACTTGTTGTCTGGATAATATTATTTATTTACCTTTTTTTCTAAGATACGTTTTTACGAGCCGTCTAGATTTTTATTTCGGATAGATTTATCCACCTGGCTATAGATACATTATATTTTTAAATTCAGATCGATTTTCGACTTTCGATCGCTTCGTTTCAGGCGCGCGTGTAAATAAAATAATAGTAAATCTCGATCCGATAAAATTGATACTATAATAACGGTACGTTTTTAGTCGATTATCAAGTATGTTTATACGTTTATTTGTATTCCATCTAGATAAAATATGAATTAATTTAGTTTATCTCCGTCCCAACACTGTTTATAACACAACTCGGAGCCCCCACGAACAAGTAATAAGTACGAGTACAGTAGATTCTCGTCGAATCTCGAGGGGAACAGAAGAAAAGACTTGGATATAATATCGAGTTTTGTGAAAAAAATTCAAAAATACGTTCGTGAAAATGTGCGTTTCCTAGTTGTTGTTGAGCATCAAGTTTGCTTTTTCGAGTAAAATCGGTCCGTTTAACGTAGGGTGACCATACGTCCTGTTTTATACAAGATTGTCCTTTATTTCGGCTTCGTGTTCTGTTGTCCTGACAAACGTCACTCAGGACGCTTTTATTAATTTTATTAATCCTTTTTTTGTCCTACTTACTGTTAATTCATAACATTTTGAAATTGATTTTATTGTGAATATTTTTGTATGACGTTATTGAATAGAATAATATAATAATATCTATAATACTTATCAGTTGTGTTTTTGTTTTTACCATAATTATTGTTACATCACATTGTTGTTAATAGTATATTTATAATTGTATAGTGTTATATCTCATCAAAAACACTGCGTGTAAAAACGGAGTTTTTCGGGGAAATTCGGGCTCAAAATAAAGTTTTATGTATTTATTAATTTTAATCTCTAATAGTTAAATATTGTATTTTTTATGATTAAAAACCAAGAAAAAAATGTACGAGTAATAAATACTTATTGATTTAAAAATAATTATGGATTTTATTTTTATTTTAGAAATGGTCACCCTAATTTAACGGTATGTTTTTATATCTCGACACCGAGTCACCTTTTTCGACAGACTCGCGCTGCTTTTTTTTTCATTTCACTACAAACGAACGAACGAACTACGTACGACTAAAAACGTGACTACCGACGACGCGCAAAATCACAATACGTAGAACGCACGATTTTCTGTTCTCACCGTAATACAAAAAACAAAAAATTTTATTCGCGTACTCGAGAGCTAACGAAAAACGAATCGATTCTATCAAAACGCCAGGGTGCAATAATATTATGGTAGTTTCAAGGGGAATATTATTATTCAACGTGGCTCGAGATAACGACGTTCGACACGATAAGAAACTACTGTAAATCGCCGCGCGGATTCCATTTTATAAGAATATCATATAATTATTATTATCATTCCGCAGTACTATAATGAACGCGGAATATTCGGATATGGACGACGACGGTCACGAACATGGTCTGTCGAAACGTGTGTGTGCGCCGCCGCCGCGTAATTTCGCGTGTCCGGCCCCCCGTGACGGAATATCTAACGAAAAACATAACGGACGGGGGCGAAAGAAGCAGCGAAAAGAGCGAAAAATTTTCCCGAAAAGCGTATGCCCGCGGCCGCGGGGATTCGATTGTGGAATTTTTCTGGTCGGGAAAAAAATCGGCTTTTCGACCGAGACGAATGTGCGCGGGAAATATTATTACTCTGCGGTCGTCGTCGTCGTCGTCGTTGTTGGTTTTTTTTTTCTATTCTCTTTTCCTTTCCGTTTCGTTTTGCGTTGCGCTGTTTTTTTTTTCTCCAAATCGGTCCGCCCGGAGAAAAATATCATATACGTATAGAAAAAAAACGACGAAAATAAAAGGAACCGCAACGCTCACACAACACATGAGGTACGCTTGTACATAATAGATTCGTCGGCCATATATCCCCTGAATAACAATCGCATGATATATACTGGCGCGGCAAAAGTAAAATTGATGGCCTGGCCGACACAAAGTACCGAACGAAATATGAGCTACCCCACGCGCGCGCGCGCGCGCGCGCGTCGTCTCCCTTTCCGCTGAGAAATTGCAATATAGTATTATTATATCGCTCTCTCCTCCTCGTCCGCGGCAGCCACCTTGTTCGCATGCGACGACCGATTCGCCCTCGCTTATATATATGTATATCCTGCGCGTCTAAACGACTTCAGGTATCAGCAGACACGGGCGCGGGGACGAACCCTATCAAACTTATCAACGACCGGCAATTTATTATATCTCTCTCTCGCGCGGCGGCGGCGGCCGCATTCGGCTTTATTCCGATATTATATTATATTGCATTACGTATATATATAAAATGCGCGCGTGATAGATGTCCAAAAATGTTTTCATAGCCCTTCGGCCCGACGATATGCGCGCAACAATAATATTTTATTATTTCAACATGTCGTACGATTTTCGGTTAACTCCGAGCCGAAGGGACTCGGAAAAACTGTACTTGGTCATCCGAGAATTATTCGAGTCGTCCGAAAATGCTCGAAACAAAATATTATGTATGTCGACTCTCGATGATAATAATAATTATTATCGAGTTGACGGGACCGTTGAAAAACTTCGAATTACCGAGAGTTCCAATTGTCGAGTAGTTCGAAATAACGAGAGAAAGCAAAAAAAAATAAAATAAAATTCGAATTACAAAGTGTATTAGTATTATTGTACGTATTAGTTAATCGAATTTAATTAATAAAACGATAAGGTTCTTACGATAATAATAATTATTATTCTATAGAAGTTATCGAAAATAATAAGCTAAATATTATGTCTACACGATTTTATGGTAAATTAAAAAGATTATAAGAATACGGAAAAAATACATTTGGTGAATATATACTTTCGAATTGTCACGCGTTTGTGGCCAGTTTTCCTAAAATTTAAATTCGAATTATCGAAGGTTTGAACTATCATCGAGAGTCGACTGTATTTAATTAAATATGAATTATGTGTACGTGTAATTTTAAAAAGGTACGTGTGTATAAATGAATCGGTCATTTCAATAACGACATAAGTCATTAAATTTAAACTTTACAGGAACTAAAAAAAAACTTTACTACTCCAAAAATTCAACTTTTTTTGCATTAACACCTATTTACTAATTTATTTTTATGGTTTCTGATATTCATAATCCATAGTTTTAAATAGTCCAACTTTTATCAAAATTCATCGAATTGAGATAAAACATATATTTTGACTTGCGTTGTTTTTGCAGCGAATATTCATAATATACAATCTAAGTCAAATTAATAAAATTAAATAGATAAACATCGAAGTGTTAGTAGTTTTATTACTATTATTACAATATTATTATTCTATTATGATGGTGTTGATAAAAAAAAAACATATGATGTAAAATAATCGTGGGCACTAGTGTGATCTATGAATGGCAGCAAAAACTACACAAGTCAATGACTTGAGTAGTTATTGCAGTGATTATAGTTTATAGTTTATTAAATATTAGTCTGACATAATATGTAGTTTTTACACAGAATACGTAACCACGTGTATTGTTATCAAATTTGACAAAAAGTCAATATTGAAAAATCGGTGACCTATGTCGTTATTGAAATGACCGATTCAAATAAAAACGAGGTTAGAAAATTATTTAAAAAATTGTATTTATTTTTTTCGAAAGAGTTCGAGGTATCGACGAATTCGAGTTGAAAAAAGTTCGAGATAACCGAGTTTGACTGTACTATAAATATTACGACGGTTAGGTTTTTCTATTATTTTACTATTTTATCTATAAAATGTTATATAATATTATATTGTAATATTATAAGCTCTGTTTTCTAGAAAGTAGCCACTCTTTGAAATATTTATTATCGACTGCGCGAGAAATCAAAATCGATTTTTGACACGTAGAAACGGATCCCGCCGCCGTTAACTTATAATAATAGAAATTAATTATTATTAGTCACGTGTTGTTGTTGTTATTATACGAGTAGCACGAAGCATAGTATTATTAAAAATATTATATTATTCGTGTCAGTGGCGTAGATAGAATTTTTTTCTGTGCGGGGAGTGTTTAATTCATATAAGTTATTTTATTAATTTTAATTTTGTATATAATATATTGTTATGTATATTTAATATATTTTATTTAATGCAAATATCATTTCACTATAATAAATTTAATATAAAAAATATATCTGGGGGGTTGGAAACCCCTTACACCTGCCCCCCCCCCGTGACTACGCCACTGATTCATATAGTAATTGAAGTAATTTAGTATATTTAACGTAATAATTAATTATCATTATAATAATACTCGCGCCACAAGCTTCGCTCACAGAGAGTATACTCTAATATTTAATTAAAGATATTATAAAGCTGAATTATCGATAAATTAAACGGAAAAAAAACGAATAAATAATTTAATATTATATAGCGATGGAAATGTTATACTGTGAAGCTTTTTTCGAAATCTCAAACGCCATCGTATCCAAATAAATATTATTCTTTTACGGTCACGCGATTTCGAATTCGAATCAAATGAAAACGGTGTAAACGATGCGCGCGCGCACTCGTATAATAATATTCTATTTTTATTTTGTCCATGTCAAGAGACGACATCTCATAACTAATGAAAATTGTTTCCCTCCTCCCGTCGTCGAGAATACCACGTCGAAATATTTTTTATTTTTTTCCATTTTCATATTGTTATTAGGACACGTTATGTAATAAATAATTAAACTTGGACGTATTTATATAATAATATATAATCCTAGAAACGTATAGTTTATCAGAAAAAGAAAAAACGGCCACTCCGAGAATGTCACAATTAGTACTGTATTTTTTTTTTTCCTCGCGCGAGCCGGAGTAGTTTGAGAAATGAAAATATGTTGTTTCTTCGAGACGCGAAACGGATGATCGTATAGGCTATCAAACGCGCATCCGAACGACGGGATATGTGTTCGGTGTGTCGTCGCGACGGCGGCGGCGTCGTCATTTCCACTCGGAGAAACCGAAGAGAAAAAACGCGCGCGTCCGTTCGCATCCGTTCATAATACGTACACTGTGTACTAACCATCATCGCGAACGTACAACGCGCAAACACTTTTCGTTCAAATAAAAATTAATTATTACCGACGTTGTCGGTGATGAGATTCCCACTTAAACGTGCAAACTAATATAGCATTTGAAGTGAGAAAACATGCTTACACGTATCGCATTAAAACTCGCGAGAAAACTTTAATAACCGAGAGGAGTTTCGCATTGCTATGATACGAAAACGCGCGTAAAAAGATACAAACGCCGCGCCGCCGCCGCCGTTTGTGCAGACGCTCACGTAATTTTTATCGCAATTTCACCCGGGCTGGGAGTTAACGCTAATGAAACGAAATCCAGACGCGGTATCGGGTCGGCGGCGGCGGGGACGTTTTTTTAACGTGTGCGAACCGAACCCGCGTGTACGAACACCGTCGTCGACGGCGAGTAGAGTAGATATATGATTTTGGAGATTTATATTTTCATTCGAAACGATCGATAAAATAAATGTGATTTTTCTCGGCGAAACGCGTGTGAAAAGCGTTAGTGAAACGATCGACCGAAACACAGTACGTCGGAATAGACGCTGCGTTATTTTCGTAGTAGTACGAAAAAGCACCCGGGCTAGCGAAAAATACCCCTCTACCCCTGACGATCGTTTTCTTCAACTTCTAGTGCAGGGTGGTCCAACCCGCGGCCCGCAAAGCTTTTTTTTTTGGCCCCTCCGACAATTTAAAAATTAGATTTTAAATCACAATAATATTATAAAAAAATCGTAAAAGAAGGTATAAAATTTATACGATCTAATTGCGAATTTATTTAATATTTTTTAATAATAATTAATTATTTGTGTATTATATAAAATAAAATATAAATAGGTAATAATATAATTTTTTTCATCTGGCGGCCCCCGGTGTTTTTATGAAAGTGTAAATTGGCCCGCCAACTACAAAAGGTTGGACCACCCTGTTCTAGTGGTTTGATTTCGAAAACGAAACGATATTTTAATTTGGAAACAAGTGTTTACAAAACATTGACGAATATAGACCGAGGCAAAGTAGAAACGTCGTCGAGTGGTCCGAAACCGTTTTCAAAACGTCTGTGAGATCATTGCGAGTACCATTGACGAACCGATCCAGCGGACGAACTCGCGAGGAGGAAGAGAAAAACTAACCTAAACGATAATATGAACAAAAAAAAAAAAAAACGGTGAAATAACGAGTCGTATAGCGATCGCCGGGCAAGACCGCACACAATGTAACGCGAGAGCCGTAGTGTTTGCATAACTCGCGCGCGTCAGACAACAACACCGCGGGCCGGCTAATGAAAAAAAAAAAAAAACAAAACAAAACAATTACGGTCGATTCGCGCGCCGATTGAAACGATTCGACCGTGTAAAATCGGGCGGTAAAATGAAAAAAAAAAAAAATATCGAAAAAAAAAACAAGAGGTTAACAACAGGAGAAAAAAGAGGAGGGTTAAGCCTATAAACAAGCTCGATGGCCTTTTTTTTTTTTCCCTCTTTCGGTGTATTTATTTTATTTTTTTTTATACTTTTCGAAGGGACGTAAAACGGTCGGCGGCGGCGGCGGCGGCGGTTCAATTGCCGATCGGCAAAGCCACCTGTTGACACGCGCGGCCGCCGTTGCCGACAACCCTTGGCCGTTTATTTATACGTGAAAACGAGCTTTTCCGATATTTACCCGAATAATCGCGCGTAATACACGACCCGCCGGTGGCCGCCGAGGGGACGTTTTACGACCGATGCGAAAATGCGAAAATAATCGCCTCTGTTAATCGCGTATCAATTACGTTCGGGCCGCGTGTACGAGAGAGGTTGTTATTAGCACGTGCGAGCGAAAAGTCGTTAAACGGACGATTTAGCTCATCGATTACGATATAAATACCATTTTATGATTTTATAACGCGCAAAATAACGTGCCGGCGAAAAAACGCAAAATACAGACGGACGGACAGAACAGAACAATGATTAAACACAAAGGATGTTTTCGCGTTCTGCGCGACGATCTGCGCTGACGGACGTCACGAAAAAGCAAACCGATAACTGTCGTCGACTGTTCGCTCGCGTGAATTCGATTTGAAAATTCGCATGCGAAATACGAACGATTCGTGTCGTAGGACTGCGGAGGTCGCCCCAACCACTAACCGGTCGATCTGTCTGGGAATATGTTACACGAGTATCTAAGTAGTTTGTAATAAAAATCCGATTTCATATTTTGTAATCGGTCGGAATAGTTGCTATGATGATTTTTTTCGTTTGTTATTTTGCTCGTCAACCAGAGAATCGACGTTTCTAATGCTCGCTCGTTTGAAGAGGTCGCGTAGGACAGGGATGGCAAATAAGTGGCACGCGTGCTAAGGTTGGCACGCATGAGATTTTCGATGGCACTCGAATTTCACACATAATTTCCATTTTTTCATAATTTTCTACATTATAATCAATAATCATTAATTTTGTGTTAATAAAAATAATTATGGCACGGCTGAAAATTTTTTTTGAATTATGTCATAAATTGGCACGTTGAAAAAATCCTATTTGCCATCTCTGGCGTAGGACAAGATGACGACGATCAAAGTTTCAAAAATGAAACTTTCGGATCCGTTTTTCCGCGCCACACGAGAACCGACGAGTTCCCGAAAAACTCGACAAGATTTATATCGAACACACATCAGCAAACGTTTCGTAGTGTTGATAAGTTGGCTGAAAATCGAGCTGCCGATTCTTCGAACTCGTTTTCCTCCAAAAAGGTCGCGTCGAAACTGTCTTGATCTTCGAACTAAATTGATCAGACGAACGATTGAACGGGCTCGCCTTTCGAGGACGACTTTGGCGCCGTATTGATAAAATGCGTTTCTTCGTAAATTTACTTGGCGATTCTCGTTCGCCCCGCGACGACGACGACAACGTTCGGTCAAGACTTGGAGAGAGTATAATAAATATTGTTAGGTATAGGTTGCAACGACAATAATAATATCACTCGTTATCGGGCGCAAACGGGAGCGAAACGGTTATTGAAAACGTTCTCGACGACCGCGTTATCTCGCGAATTTTCGTACCATTGTATATTATTATTGTACGCGTGGTGTTTACCAGAGAATCGACGTTTCTAATGCTCGCTCGTTTGAAGAGGTCGGTCGATCGCGTAAGATGACGAAGATCGAGTTTCAAAAATGAAACTTTCGAATCCGTTTTTCCGCGCCACACGAGAACCGACGAGTTCCCGAAAAAAACTCGACAAATTCGAAAGATTTATATCGAACACACATCAGCAAACGTTTCGTAGTGTTTTCGATTTGATAAGACGACTCGATCGATTTCGTGTGGTTTTCTCTATTACTACCCGAAACTGGTGTCGAAAGCGGGCTGGTTGGCTGAAAATCGAGCTGACGATTCTTCGAACTCGTTTTCCTCCAAAAAGGTCGCGTCGAAACTGTCTTGATCTTCGAACTAAATTGATCAGACGAAAGATTGAACGGGCGTGCCTTTCGAGGACGACTTTGGCGCCGTATTGATAAAACGCGTTTCTTCGTAAATTTACTCGGCGATTTCGGTCGACAGCCCCGTACCCGCGGCGATCGATTCGCGTTCGGTCAAGACTTGGAGAGAGTATAATACATATTGTTAGGTATAGGTTGCAACGACAATAATAATATCACTCGTTATCGGGCGCAAACGGGAGCGAAACGGTTATTGAAAACGTTTTCGGCGACCGCGTTATCTCGCGAAATTTCGTACCATTGTATAATATTATTATCGTACGCGTGGTGTTTACCAGAGAATCGACGTTTCTAATGCTCGCTCGTTTGAAGAGGTCGGTCGATCGCGTAGGACAAGATGACGACGATCGAGTTTCAAAAATGAAACTTTCGGATCCGTTTTTCCGCGCCACACGAGAACCGACGAGTTCCCGAAAAAAACTCGACAAATTCGAAAGATTTATATCGAACACACATCAGCAAACGTTTCGTAGTGTTTTCGATTTGATAAGACGACTCGATCGATTTCGTGTGGTTTTCTCTATTACTACCCGAAACTGGCGTCGATAAGCGGGCTGGTTGGCTGAAAATCGAGCTGCCGATTCTTCGAACTCGTTTTCCTCCGAAAAGGTCGCGTCGAAACTGTCTTGATTTTCGAACTAAATTGATCAGACGAAAGATTGAACGGGCGTGCCTTTCGATAAAACGCGTTTCTTCGTAAATTTACTCGGCGATTTCGGTCGACAGCCCCGGACCCGCGGCGATCGATTCGCGTTCGGTCAAGACTTGGAGAGAGTATAATAAATATTGTTAGGTATAGGTTGCAACGACAATAATAATATCACTCGTTATCGGGCGCAAACGGGAGCGAAACGGTTATTGAAAACGTTCTCGGCGACCGCGTTATCTCGCGAAATTTCGTACCATTGTATATTATTATTGTACGCGTGGTGTTTACTACTACTACTACTATACGCAGATCAAAACGTAATTGCGTCGATAATCGAAAGACCGCGGAGGCGAGGGGGACTACTACTGCTCGGGCGCCGCGTCGCGTTTGATATCTGCGGTATATTAGGCTATAAAAGATAAAGCGCGTCCTCCCCCGTTCCGCGCGCGCATTATCTACGGCCGTGTAATAATATTGTATACGCGCGCGCGTACATCGTATTACGTAGTATACGTATATACCTCTATATTATAATAATATACTCGACTAAATATTTCACGGTATAATTTATGATTATGGGCGGCGGTTTTAAGATGCGATCGGAAAGTGATAAGTTTGACGGAGAGCGCGGGAGCAGGCGCGGCGCGGCGCGGCGGGTTTATTGAACGTAATCAACACCCGGTATTAACAAGACTTTGCAGCTATACCCCGGGGGACCACGATAAGAAAACCCCACTCGCTGATTAATAATAATACTCGCCGGGCGAACCCTAATGGGATGCAATAACTCACCGCTATTACTATATACTGCAGTGGAAATTTCAATAAAGACGTCAATACAGGGGAAGATATCATTTTTACCCCGGGGCGACCGATTCACGCGGATCGCGGTGAGTACATACACGTATATGGATTCCGAGCGATTGATTGCGCGTCGTCGGGATAACGCACAGAAGAATATTTGAATATAATATCGCGACTGGCCGACCTGGGCAAACGTTGTTTTCCGATATATTTCCAGTGAAATCTGCGGTGTAAAAAATAACCGACTCATTGTAAGTACAATAATATTATGAAAGAACGGTGTGTTTAAAATTAAAAGAGCAACGGAGCGCTGTGGACGACAAAAATAACAAAACGCCAGCCATTGATTTACATCGAATTTATAAATCTAAATGAAATACGAATTACCACGCGCGCTCGGTGAAAAGTTTTTTTCCGGTACGAGGAACCCCTTTCACCAACCCTTAAGGGTTGAATTTTGAGAAACGGTTCAATAATAGATTTTTCGTTATTACGAAACACGTATGATATATTTTTTAATTGAAAACGATTCGCAAACGAATTTATAAACACTATTTCTATGGCTACCGAATATTCATACGTATATACGAAAACTTTCGTGAAAATCGGTCGAGCCGTTTCGGAGGAGTTCGATAGCAAAACACTGTGACGGAAGAATTTTATATATTATTACTAGCTGACCCGGCAAACGTTGTTTTGCCATATATTTCCAGTGAATTTCGCAGTATAAAAAATAACTGACTTATTGTAAGTGCGTGGCGACGACGGCGCGGCGTCTACGATTGAAAGAGGAATGGTTTGCGCGCACGCACGCAATTTCGGTAAAAGTTATGTAATAATATTATGATATTGCAAAATCAATTCGTTTTTGGTAAAGATCGTCGGGTTTTTTGATGACATAATAATAATCTATTCATATAAAATGCAAATTACTCGCTGATCGTTGCATCTCAAAATCTAGCCCGTGAAAAGTTTACCCCTTCTTTTAAGGGTTGAATTTTGAAAAATAAGTTTGTAGATTTATTTATATACATCCCGGCCCCTAGGGGAGGTGCTCAAACGGGGATTTTGTATTATGAAAAATTACTAACCTATTGTAAGGTATGTACGTATATTATGTGAAAAGTATATGAAACACGTATAGGTATATATTTTAATTGAAAATGATTCGCAAAAAAATTTATAAACAATGATAATGGTCACTATGGTTACAGTATATAGGTATACGTTTCCTATAACCAATAGCAACCATTTGAAATTTCAAAAGTACATCACAAAATTCCCGTTTCAGCACCTCCCCTAATTGGGTTTTTTTAAAAAATTTTTTTTTCGTAAAAACCTTCTCCTGGCAATTACGAACAATTCGAGAAAAAAATTTGAGCCAAATCGGCCCAGCCGTTCTCAATTGATGAATTGTTTTACATTTTTGGCTCCATTTTTATAAATATATTATATATAACCGTTCCAGAATATTCTCGGCGCTCGCCACATATAAATATTGAAAAAAAACTATTCTATCTTTTAAGTTGGACCATATTATAAATGGTTACCAAATTTTATCAAAATCCGTTCAGTAGTTTCGGAGTTTTTTAAGTTTGGCCGCGTGCGTATAAATAAGTTATGCTCGAGACGAAGCCTAGATTAGGGAAATCGTCACGTTAAAAACTCAAAATTTTCCGCGCGAATACTTAACAGTGCGTTTTGGCGTGGTCTGGCGATAAATACGCGAGAGTGGTCAAATCGGCGCACGCCGTCGAATCCCTAGCTCGGAGGTTTGTATTTCCAAAAGATATTGTACAATTTTAATTTTCGATAAACTACACAAAGTCTCACTCTGTAAAAAGTAGTCCCTCCGACGACGAGTTTCTATACCCAAAACGTATTCGTCACGTCGAGAATAACGTGGCGGCGGCGGCGGCGGCGTAAAGATAATAATATATAGCGTTCGATTTGTGAGGTTTAAAACGATTCGAATGTTTATCGAACAGAAACGAGTAGTGTGTTAGTAGTTTTTGAGTGCGAAAAACGTGGAAAAAAACAGCGTGCGTTTGACATGGGTATAGTTTATTAATGTCGCCGTATTTGTACTCGTTTATTTTACATAATATTATTGTTATTGTTATTATAAAAGCGCGGATCGAAATAACTACGCTATCCGGACGCAGACTTTTTCTTTTCTTTTTTTTTTTTCAATAAGGGGAGAGCATAACCAAACCACACTCGTTGTTGATAATTCAAAAGGTCAGTAGAGTGGCAAAACGACTCTATCAACGTCCCGATAACTAGAGGAGGGTGTCTTATGGTCTATTGACTTTAATAACAATAACGTTCCTTACCTCGAACAATATTTTTTCGGTCCAATTTCGCAGCAACATCTCTATGGCGACCTGATTCGTCGAACCGCTGCAATGGAATATCAGCAATGTTGACTGGGGAAAGACAAAAAAAACTCATATCATTAAAAACGTCTATTTATGGCATATCAAAAAGATATGTAAGGTTTTCTTTAAGTCGAATACGCGAACGTATGCGTCGCGCCTACGCATATTTCAAACGACGAACGCACGATATAAACACGATCGCGTAGAAGACAACATCGGTAAAATAAAATAATATTGTCGAATCGTCAGTCGAAAACTATCGAGAGAGAAATTCGTATAACGTGTCCGCTTTCGTTTGATTTCGAGTGAAATACTACTATAGTACCTTCGGGATTTATTATTTCGTAGCTGCAACTCCTCTTTCCGCGGGCGTAAAGAAGGGAGGAGGATACTATACTCGGTTGAATTTTCTTTTGTAAATTGAGAAACAAATGGTCGAAAAGACGAAAATTATTGTTTGTGTTTTGTACGAGAGTGGTTGAGATATTTATTTTCGGAAATAAAAACGTCATAACTAAGACGTGCAGGACTCTTTGAACTATTGAAATGATCAAAATAATCAAAAGGAAAAAATACGATTTGAGCGTCGTCGTCGTCAAATATCAATCGATATTATGTCTAATCGAGTTAGAAAAACACACTAATCAACGCTTCGAAACGTCGAATTACTTTCTACTCTTCTATTCGCGATCGACTTGAATGTTTTATACGTAATAATTCCGATCTTTTCACAATGTCTACTAATTTTCGACCGTTCAATAGACCGCGATTACGATAGTTAATTGCGGCGAGCTTCGAGTAGACACAATAATTATTATTAATCTTCTTTACTGTGTTTGTTATAATGATAATTATCTAGGGTGCTATTATATTATAATATTTTACGGTCCAATTTGCCAATTTGAGGTCTTCTGACGAAACGGCGGCGTATTATTACGCCGTGATCGAATCTACTCGATCAGAGTATAATCAGCCGATATAAACACTAGGTTTCTCGTCCGTCGGAGTGGAGTGGCGCCGGCCAGGATAATTCCCTCGAGAAAAAACTGATTAAATACTCGCGGCGAGAGTTTATTACTTTAATTTTCTCTAGATTATTACAATTTTAAATATTTATATTTATATATATATATATATTTACTGCGTGTTAATGACCGTATTATTATAGGGCCATGGCCCTACTTGGGCCGCCACTGCGCCGATACGCGCCGCGGGCGAAATCCAAAAAAGTCGATTAGAGAAATAACTCTGAAAATACGTAGTATTGTAAAAATCGTACGTAATGCATTATTTGAGTTTCAAAAGGAACGTCGTCGTTGTCCGGGATAGAAAGATGATTTTTTTCTCTCGCACGAGCATAACCGACGCGCTCGGCCGACAGGAATGCAGTGGTAAACGTACGCGCTAGCGAAAAAACAAAAAAAAAATCGACCGACGTCGACAATTAAAACATAATGTACTCGACGTGTAATAAATCAACAAATAGGTACACGTGTACATAATAATAATTCATATTAATTATTATGTTGCGAGCGGTGAACACCGTTCACAATAGAAATGGTTTTCGTTTTTTCTTCGTTCTACATGCTAATGTACACCGACCGCCGCCGCCGCACCGTCGGTGTTACGTATATTATAATAATTCACAATTCGAAAAGCGACGGGCGAAAAATGTCGACGACTATTTTATTTTTTTTTCTACCCTTCGTCGACATACAGCCGGCGGCGGCCCTTTAACGCAATGACCGCGCCAAATTTACATTGTAAAATTCAAAATAGAGAAAATAAAACGCGTGTTTTTCGATTTCGGTAGTATAAATACTGCGTAGTCACTCGATAATTCGAAATTCGGGGGACCGACGTCTTAAAAAATTCGATTTATAGATGGTGTTTTTCGAGGGGAAAAACAAAATTAAATTCGAATTAAACGGGAGGCGAACAATAATTGTTGGTATTACATTTATATTGGTAAAACGATACGACTAAAGTCTAGATTAGGTAAGTTAGTTGGCAATAAACTTCGATGATATTAGTTTGTCCAAATAGATTGTCATACATAATCTTTATGTGGTCGCGTTTAAAGAAATTCGAATTGTTGCGTGTCTCCCGCCGACAGACATTTCGGATTATCGAAAATACACGCGTTTTCTTCAAACTGTAGAGGTTTTCTCAGGGCGTTTGGTTGGATTTATGGAGTTTTTCGAATCGTCGAGTGACTACTGTATTATATATCTTATACAATTTTTTTATGTTTTTCGATCGTTACCGTTAAAAATGTACGCGGCCCGTGAGAAGTTTTCAAAGTTATCATTTGGCCCTTTCTAAAATCCTAGTGGACACCGCCGCCGGCCTAAACGATATACACTACACACGGCGATGTTTTAATCTAATACAAGACCTACGCGCAAATCACACACACACTCATTACTAGTCGACATAATATTATCCTTTATAATTCAGTTATATCGTTTAGTCGTCTTTTATTTATGTATCTATTTCACTATTTGTGTCTATTTTGTTTTGTTTTTTAATTAAGTTAAACCGTGAATGTAAATCACATCAAAGCCATACGAGAATACAGTAAACTTTATTTAAAAAAAAAAAAAAAATGCCGAAGACCGCCCGTAAATAATAACAATAATTATCTCGTGTGAAATCGTCAAACGGACAAATTATTACGATCTCTCGTGTATTTATTTCGATTTGATTGGGTTTTCTAAACCGGAGGCGGTTGCTATCCGAAGAGTCGCATATTATGGTTGTTTGCAGCGTACTAAACGAAGAAGAAGCAGAAAAAACGGCCGAAAGCAAATACCTTTTCGGCGCGATAAATATTATTTGTGTAACGCGTACGCGCGCGTGTAATCTTAAGTGAAAAATCATATCCGCGTTATTCGAAATCGTTTATCATATACGGCTCGCGCGGAGTTACGGGTTTGCATTACAATATTTATCCGCGCGCAGCTCTAAAAATAATTTATTATTTATTATAAACTGTTTACGGCTAATGCATAAAATATACCTGCCTCTATTCCCGGCCAAAGTGCAGTTTAATTATCCATATTAAAACGCGGATAATGTCTACGCGTTATTTTTCCAACACGTGTTACTCGACACGGTTATTCTTCTCCGTTGAATCGTTATTCATACCTCGGCGCGCGCGCTCGCGATCTATTCCCCGACCGGGATAAATTGACTTTAATCGTCTCTCCGAACGATCGTTTTCGCGCGCGTTTGTATGTATATTAATGTCTTATGAGGAGGCGTAGGTAGAACGCGAGAAAAGACGCGAGTTGGTTTCGACCTCGCGATAATGATTTAATTTCGAATCGTAAAATTATGGCCGGACGGGTATATTATTCGAAACGTCGTCGTTGAAATCGTAAACACTAAAATACGTGTATTTTGTACGTGTATAGAGTAAAATCTCTTTCGTTCGAAAGTAAAATCTAATCTCATATACATAAACTGTGCTGTCCTGCCGACGATTTTCCGCGTGTCCCTGGCCGGTGGCGCGAGAGGAAGACAGTGAGGCACAAAGAACGTCATCAAACGCACACGAAAACGTGGGAAAATAAATATCACAGTTCTAACGTAAATATTAACATATTATAATAATCACGTCGGGATTAGGATTTTATGGGACGAAATTATCGTGCTCTCGATTATTTGTTATTGTTTTATCGCAGGAGAAAAAAAAAACTCCTATAACTCCTGTCACTGCTGGACTTTGACGGTAGAATTCTACCGGTGGTGGGGAAAACAGACGCGAAACAAATCGACCGGACGTTTTGCTATATTGCCGTCAGTTACCGCGCGATTTATACGTATTTGTCTAATACAGAGAACCCCACGAAACGCGCGTCACATCCGAATTCCCGCGACAAAGTAAACACGACTGAAAAGAACCGGAAATGTGCACTTTTCACACGCGCTCTCGACGCGCGGTCGTATGCACCGCTGATTGCACCCAACTCAAATATACAAAATATAATATCACAGCGGCGGCCGCTTATTGGACTCACGGTTAATTGACTCGTTCGCTTATTAGACTCCAAACGGCTGGTCCCGATTTGCACAAATACACAAACACACAGAGCAAAAAATTCGTCTATTCGACCGGGTCGTTTGAAAATTAGATAAATAAAGAAAATACGGACATACATTGAACGAACGTGTTATGAATGCGATAAAAGTCGGTACCGGTATTTTGATTCGATAACAACATAAATCCTACGAAGACATGATTATGAAGTTGGCCGAAGAAGGGACCCTAAATCCAATCGACCCCAGATGGAAATTCATCGAAAAATTAATTTACACACCTACCCTACATAATATTATTTTATTTTTAATTGCGTATAGCTAGTATTTATTTTTACCTGGAATCCGAACGAATATATAATAAGTTTTTTTAAATTCAAGCATTTTTAAAAATTTTTTTTCGGGCCATTCGCCTTATCGATTCGTTCGGTTAATGCACCGGTTCCCAAACCGGGGGGGCGTGTACACATTGCTGGGGAAGCGCAAGCAGTTATTACGAAATACAATTTTTATTGATTAAATTTTTTTTTTATTTTAAAATGTAGGGAAAATATGAAAAATTATAATTATTATTATCATTAGGGCCCGGATTTCAATGCAAAGTGCATATTTTTTTGGTTGATCATACACAATGCTTTCTAAATACATGATTCGTTTCATGTAACGAGGGTTTGAAAACTACAAATTTTATTTTGCATTTTTTTGCATATTTCGACGTTTTTTCATTTTTAGAGCATTTTTAGCATTATCGGGTCATTTTGTTGGTTTTTAATGCATATTTGTTCAATGTAGATATAAAACTTGGACTATTTAAAAAAATTATCTTAAGATAAATTATTTTCTTGATATTTAAAGAAGGTTTATCGGGTTTTTCCATACACATTGTCAATTTTTTTTATCGATTTAGTTTTTATCTTATCTTAATTTATTATTGACTGTAGATCGTCATGTAAAAATAATTATTATGTCTCATTTATAAATTATAATTTGTATAAAAAAAAAATATATGGCATTTTTAAAGTCATATTTGTGGTAAATTGTATTTTTTAAGGGCATTTTTAAGGTCATTTTTGTGGTAAAATGCATTTTTTAAAGGCATTTTCGGCTATTTTCTAGAGCATATCTGTATGGTTTTAAGTGCATTTAAATCCGGGCCCTAATTATCATCAATAAAATTGAATTCATCCCGGATATTTTATAATTTCTTCGTAAAGTACACGAAAAAGTGATAATATATATTTTTCACGTTATAGAAGGTGGGGGGGGGGAGGACGAGAGTTTCGAAAATATACAAAGGAGGGCGTAGAATAAAAAAAGGTCGGGAACCACCACTGGGTTAATGGAATCATAAACGGTCAGGTCCCAAAGTGAGTCCAACAAGCGGCGACCACTGTATTAGGGCGAAATTAATAAGTCTATTGTAATTTAGACCGTTGTAATTCGACGCGTTGTTCGGCGTCGCGCGATCGGCAGGTTCGGACCTACTGGTCGCAATCGATATCGTAACGCACGATAAAGACGCACAACAAATCGATTACGAGAAGGGGAAAAACGCCGAGCGTTAAAATTATTATTATAATAATTTTACTCGCGCGGACACAACGCACTGCTAGAACAAGGACTGCCACGACTCAAAATTTATACGTAGTTTTGAGAAAAATCGATTTGAAGTTTGGACCTAGGATATTTCGATGAGTTTTTTACTCATGCGTTTGAAATTTAACACTCTTAAATACTTTTACAATCATACTTTACGATATTATTTTTTCAAATATTATGAAATTTACTCTTAAACCCAAAAATTTAGACTCGTTGACCATTTACAATTTTTCAAGTAAACGCAAGACTGCCTTTTTTGAGATGTGACTGTATTGCATACAGAAATTGATTTTTAGATGGCCACTTTATAGTCATATAATTTCGTGTTGTGGCTGCACTATCACAAATCATAAAATGCAATACCGCCACAACTCTAAATATTGCTGTTTTGCACTCAACATATTATCACACGATAATATTAGTTTTTATTCAGTGCGAGAACGCCACGAGTCGAGAAATAAGGCAGTCTTGAATTTCGACTTGAGTGATAATTTGGATAAATTAAAAGTAAGTACACGCCATAAAGTAGGATATGGCTCTCTTGCCATTTAAATAATTCGACACTGACACAATATCTATCTATTATAGTGGCTAAATGAAAAACGATATTGAACGTGGCGTTATTGCATTTTATAGAGCTTATTTTTCTCTATTCAACAGTAGTCATAACTGAAAATCGATGAATTTCGAGTTGTGGCAGTTTTGTTCTAGGAGTGCGACAAGACCTCTTATATATTACAGTGCATATTATCATTGTTATCGCGCGCGAAAAGAGTCGCGTAGGGACCTACAGATTACGTAACTACACGAATACGAAACGCGTTGCTCTCCGCGACGGCAGCAGTACGTTATACGACGCGCGCGCGCATATACAGTTTGTCGTAGTCGTCGCGCGCGTATTATTATACTCATCGCCGCCGCCGCGCGGGCGTTAATAACGACGAGAGCTCTTATAGTAACATTAAAATTAAAGGGGATCGGAGAGCCGCCGGGACCCGGGGCGGGCGGGCGGGCGCGCGCGCGGCGCGGGGCCTTCTGTCTTTTGTTAAGAGTCTAATAACGTTTTATTACCTTTCCGAAAACTTTGCAGCCCGCCGCCGTATTCTTAACACCTTCTAAAGAATCGTTAGCGTTACGTCACATTTCTTCATTTCGCCCAGGTCTTCGCGGGAAAGGGGTAAAAACACGACCGGCGTCGTCGTCGTCGTCTATATAGTAAATACATATACTCGTATATACATATATGTACTAGGTACTATGTACGCGAGTTGTAGAGTGTTGCCGGCGAAAAGTTCTCGAAATACAACGACGTCGTCGTCGTCGCGGAGGGGTTATCGTATTATTGTCATGGGAGTGATAGGCGACGGACGGATGTGTACCTCTTTTCGCGGCGTGTAATTCTTCCTGCAAATCGTGCGTGCGTGTGTTTTAATTAAATATTATATCATCTCGGCGGCGGCTTGGAAATTTTTTAGCTCCGCGCGTATCCTGTTCCTCTTCGTCCTGGCTCGGTCCTTGGTCGTTAAAAGGGAAGGCTGGGGAAAAATCGAGAACAACGATCTCGCCGCCGCCGCCGTGTTAAACACAATGCGCGTGTTACGTCTAATTGGATACACACACGCGGTGTTTGTATACATAATACGCGTCGTTCTCTGGCGTCGACGAGTTTTTGAAAACTACCGTTTTATCATCGCGCCAAACGTCACAAATGTATAATATACGTATAATATTACTATTGTACGACGACGAATGAGAGTGAGAGTATCATTACGTAATATTATCTCGAAAACGGACGTCGTCGTCGTCGTCAAATCGCTACAAAGTCGAAAGTTTATTTACGACCGTTGTGTATTTGCTCGGGTTCAAAACGGTTTTTCGGTGACGGGCTTGGTCTAACACTTGGTCCAAACACTCGTATTTGGTACTTTTTGTGATACGCGCACGAACCGTTATGGTATTATATTATGGTAATAATAATTATCGAAAGGCACTCTGACGGGGCAGGGCAAGTATAAGTGGCGAGTAATTTTCGATCGTTGCGCGTGGTCACGACAACGTCAAATGATTTGTTTAAAAATGCATCCGAACCGTCAGAGCGCGCGGATATTATAAACGCGTACAAATCACGTTTTAGTGATCGTTTACAATCAACAAAATTATTAACCCTTCGTCAGGCGCGTGGTATATTGTTACAAGTTTAGGCGCGTGGTCTACACTTGTAGACCATTTTAATTTTTGATTATTTTAGTTAATTTTTGATACTTTTGTTTATTTTAAGAATGTACAATATTCATACACACGTAAGGAACCATATTAATACTGAGATATTCAAAATAATCCATAAATATTTGAAAAAAATACAATTATCCGTCAGTGGTGGTGAAATTTTGATTATTTTTTTTATAGCATTTTTATTTTTAGAACTACTTACTCGATTATCTTCTGATTGGTCTGAAATTATAAATGTATCTTGAACTGACATGTTTACGAATGACCTGAAAAAAAAAATAAAAATGTATATTTATATTTTCTTGGGAGTTATCTTCGAATGAAAATGGGTATAAATTACCATATAAATTACCTACCATATGCACATTAAAAATTGATTAAAAATCTATAAACACATAAAATGATTTCATATTTATTTTCACTTACTGTTTATAATTCGTTTAAATTCAATTAATTCAAATCATAGATAGTTATAATGAAAATAATTTTGAAAATTTACAAAAATCTACAATAATTGTAGACCAGTAGTAATATTTTTGATTTGTTCAATCACTCGACGCTCATCAACAGTCACGGTGGTACTGATTACAAAGTAATAAACATAAACAACAGCTACCCAAAAGTACAAGAAACTTTAAGTTATTTTTAAAGACTTAAATTGATAATATTTATTGCTGGTCTACAACTGTGGACCACGCGCCTAACGAAGGGTTAATATAATTCATTATTTACGTAATATATAATATTCGTTTTAATTTCAACTAAATACTCACGCGATTGTTGTTTTTCGTCCCGGCGACCGCGACGACGTCGAACAATATCCGCGAGAGCACGCCAATTATTTCACGACGTGTATTCGCGGATCGTCGCGCGGTGTTCGTTCGGCGCGCCGCCGTGAATACATCGCCTGAAATCGACGACACTATTATTTCCACTAATTCTACTTGGTCCTAAATCGAAATCGGAAATATCCGATCGTTAATTTTGCCGCCTACCTATTTTATAGTAGAGTACGAGTTCTGACTCGTTTCATAGTCTGGCTCATCGATGTCAAGTCGTCGCGCGTCGGCGCCGAGTTCGCCGTTCTATATATTTAATTGAATACATTTCCTTTTTCACTCTTTGTAGGACACGAAAATCGAAGTGTTCGTTAAATCACAGTGATTATAATATAATACGATGATAATTCATGTGTTTGCGCGCATTATTGCAATAGAGAATCTGAAAAATAATATCAATTAAAAACGCTCGAATTACGACCCAAACGATTTATTTTTGTAATTCAAAATCGTATCATAACACCTAAATATTATAATCTTCGAGACGATATGAAATCAATTTCAGTAAGTTGGCTAAAATTTAAAAACTGTTCGTTAAAATTAAACCTCGCTTCACTCAAACGTCGTCGTCAGACTTACTCGCCGAAACGCGTGCGAAATCTCACAAATCGTATCGAAACGTTTAAGCAATCGTTTCTGTTTTATAAACACATTATATATAATATATGTACTTATACTTACAGTTGGGAAGTAAACACGTTGCATAAAACATTATTTTATGTCTCGTGTTATAAAACAATTTACAGATCAATTCTCCAGAACTGAGATTTTTCTACAACTTCGTTGACCTTAAACAGAAAAAATAAAAAATATTATATTCTAAACGTAAAATAAAAATACACTAAACCCGACGCGTAAGGTTTTACTTGGAAATATAATAAAACGTACCTAAGCCGAAACGTATAATATTATATCGTACTCGTATATTATATTATATTACTGAAAGAATCACAAAATTCGAATACGATATATATAATAATATATGAATCACACGAATAATAAGTAAATAATATCTCACAGGATAATAAGGAATAAATAAATGTATAATATATTGAACGCCTGTCCGATGTGTTTTTAAATTATCAAGTAAAGTCAAAGTGTAAATAATATGTAAAAAATTGTCGACTAAGATAGCTCCTGGGCCTCCGCGAGAGTTTTCTCAGCGACGACGACGCCGCCCAGTAATCTGACGATGCGAAATCGAATAAAACGATTTTTTTTTTTTAATTTTTACTAGTCATATATTGTTACAACCAAGTTAATCGAATCGATCGTTATACAGGGGGGTGGTATACTCGACCGTTCGAACGACGACGGAGTGCGCGCGCGATCATAAACATCCGGGCCGAAATCGTAATTCACGAGCGACTGCCGGGGGGGGGGGAGGGGGAGGAAATAAAAAACCAACCGTCATAAGATGCAGATCGCAATGACCGGGAAACCGGTGGTCTGTTTTGATAAGAACAAGCGTAATTAAAAAAGAAAGATTTATTAGTTTCCGGGCTGATGATCTCGACGGTCGTTTTTGCAATGTATATTTTTTAATTATTACCAGAAGAGCAAATATGAGAACGAAACAACTACACCACTGGCTGTACGTATACATTTTCGTCGTGTTTTTGTTTTTTTTTTTTTACTCTCTCCTCTCCTCTCCTCTCCTCTCCTCTCCTCTCTCTTCCTTCTCTCGTCTCAAAATATAATTTAATACTGATGTTCGGCGTTCACCCTCGATTCCGCGTTATTTATGGGTTTTACTTCTCGTATTTTTATTTATTCATTTATTTTTTTATTTTTTATTTTGCCTTTTTCTAAAAATTTAATTTACTCGCGAGCTTTATCGCTCGTGAAACCGCAGGGAAAAAAAATAAAAAAAAAAAAAAACACCGACGACGACGACGACGACGAAAAAAAAAAAAACCGACGCAGATATAAATATAAAAATCATTCTCCCGCGGTCACGGAAGATTTAACGTTTCGCTTTTCATCTTAAACCGATCTGGCGCTGGCGTCCATAAATATAACCTCGATAGGCAAAAATACGAGTACGCGCGCTAGTGTACGATAACGAGGCGGGAAGCGTCGTCGTCGTCGTCGTCGTCGTTTTCTTCTTACGATATCAACTTTTTAATGTCGCGCGCCGAATATTATGTGCGCGCCGCCGCAAACGGAAATTCTATACAGATTTATCTGAACGCGATCGTTAATTAATTACGTCGAGTGTCAAAAATAATAGCGAACGACGACGACGTTACGAATAAATCATTCTCGGGGGACAAAAAAAAATGTCTTTTTCACCTGCTGGAACCGGTGGCGGCGCCAGGACATTTTTCTAGGTCGAGCCGACGACGGGAGGCCGGCAATTATTATCGTAAGGTCGGGCCCGTTGAAAAAAACGAGAATGCCCGGTGATGTCGAGTTATCATTAATTATAAAATATAGACGTTAGAGTGTAGTATCACTAATATTGCGTATTTTCGTGTTTGAACAAATTTCGCCGCGCGTGTGTTTTACCGACTTTAACACAAACCGGCGAACGTACGAAAAAGTAAAAAAAAAATTATAAATATCATTTCCTTTGTGGAGAACTCTTTCATCGGGAGGTCAAATGTGAAAAAAATATTATGCATTAATTCGGACGAATTATTCATTGCAGAACACAGAAGAGGGAAAAAAAACGAAATCAAAATAAAGGTTTCGCGTTTTTTATCATCCGTACGTACGTATGTACATACATTGTACATACGTACGCGCTCGAGTCAAATCGTTATCCGAAAAAAGCGTAAGTACCAGTGGCGTAGCCAGGGGGGGCTGAGAGGGCTGCAGCCCCCCCCCCCCGAAATGTTAAGGAAATTTAAAAATTTTTATAATAAAATTTCTATAGCTTCGGCCGTGCTAGTAGGTATCTATTTAATGCATATATTATTGTATAACCACATGAAATTTTCATATAATCTGTGGTATAACATTGTGCATAGGTCGGTTTCATGATAAAATCTATAAATAAATATTTGTAAGCGATTAGCGACAGACAACAGTATTATTAAATCAATATATTATATTAAGGGTTATAGGAACCAAAGTCTAAAACAAAATTTCGGTATTTGCATGTTCAAGTTATGGAAGAACCTAGGTAAACCACCACTGAGTAAAAAATTGATCAGCCTCCCCCCCCCCCCCCCGAAGAAAAATCCCGGCTACGCCACTGGTAAGTACAGTAGACGCCGCTTATTATAAGACTCACTTTGGGACCAGCACAAAGTGAGTCTTATAACCGAATGAATCTCATAGGCGAAGTGGAAAAAAAAAAAATTAATTACGTATTTATAAATATTTTATTTTACTACATATTTTGCTTTGATTTTAATACATTAACACACGATAAAAAAAAAAACTAAAATTATAATAGGTAAATATTACATGTCATAAAAATTATTTTTGAAAAAAATTTGTAATTTCAGTTTGTTAATTACGATAACCGTGCAGCCGCCAGATAATCAGTAGGTACACTATAATAACGATAATCGTTGCGATAAATGAGAACTTTTATCTGCGATAAAAACAGAAACTAGAAATAATCAACTTGAATATTGTTTAATTTTTTAATACCAATTTACGTATTTCTAAATATTATAACCGAAAAAGTTTATTTTCTACTATTTATTTTACGAAATTCGAGTCTTATAATAACCGAAGTGTCTTATAAGCGATTTTTTTTTAAATGTATTTGTGGATTCGTCCGGACCGTTCCAGAAGATTTCGAGTCTAATAAGCGACTGAACCTATTATATCCGTGAGTCTTATAAGCGGCGTCTACTGTAATAGCCGAATACTACGCATCCGTCTGGCTAAACAGCGCTCATGTGGCAAAAGTAGACACCCAACTAAACACTACCACGAGACTAATATCTGGTACAATAAAATCTTGACACCTACTCACTGGCTCCCGACATTAACAGCAATTGCCACCCCCCCCCACCACCACCACTTCGCAGAACGAGCGCCTTAGTCAAAGAGCTCTCGAAAATAAATCATCTCAATCATGAACTGCCCGTTAATAATTTTATCGACGATGCGACCAAAACACGATTGAAGTCTAGAAACCCCCCACCAAAAACAGCCAAGGACCTAATCAACGCAAACTTCGACATGACGACGCAATGGGAACAAACGTGGGCAGCCGCGGCAGAGAACGACAACGTCCTAGGCAACATATTATCACCAGGACATAATATACCCACAGGATTTGACCTACATCGAAATCTGTGGTGCACGCTTAATAGAATACGAACCACCTCGCACGGTAGATGTGCAGATTCCTTACACAAATGGGGCACGAGAGACTCACCAGAATGTCACTGTGGAGCAGAGAAGCAGACCGTCCATCACATATAGCTTTTGTATGTCCTATCCACGCCTACCAAGGTCCCAGAATCGACTGCCTCACAACCCCTCCGAAATTTATTAAATGGCTGGAGGAACTAGAACTAGATCTCTAATACCTCTTATCGTTACTTTATTAAAATATTACTCATATTTTCTCTCTTATTTTACTTGTTTATTTGTATTTTATTCATCTGTTATATATTAATTGATTAAATTTACTGTACGTTACCATATTATTATAACTCTAATGCATGTAACCACAAACCATACGCTAAATAAAATAAACTGTAATAACAATACGTCGTCGTGTGTGTACAGTGTGTGCGGAGACTATTAAAAAAAAAAAAAATTCGAAAATAGAAATAAAACGAGTATAATATGTTTTAAATTTCTAGTAAATAAATTTAAATTCACAAAGCGGTTTCGCGCGAGATTCGAGTAGAGATATTATAATATGGCGTACGCGTATGATGTGTAATAATAATAATATATTATAACCGCGCGCCTAATATTTACGGCTCGTCTTGTAATATTATTATTATTATTATTATAAAGCGAATATTATTCGTCGCGCACGCGTCACAATTGTTATTATTATTTTACACGATAAATGTAAGACACACGCGTGTACATAGTTTCGTGCGTGCCGCGCAGGATGCTAAAATTGTTGACAAACTCGGGGATCAAAAGCGGTGACACAAAGGCGAACACAATACGAAGGTCTAAAAACACCGAGTCTAACCAGCCCGTAAGTTTTTCTAACTATTTTAGTAATCGTTCAATGTATATATATCGTCGCGAAACACATTCCGAATGAGACGAACACGACGACGACGACGACGTTTTCACAGCGATCGCGCGCTTTCGTCGTGAAAATAAGACTAGTCGTTTTGACGTTAGATCGTGTAAATGGTATTATTTATCTAAATCGTCGTGCCGATAGAAAACATTCCGCCGAAACGGATGGAAATTATAATAATAATAGGTATAATATAGACGAGCTCTTGATTTAATATTTAGATTCGAGCCGCGAGAGAGAGAGAGAGAGACTTTCGCACGCGCAGGTATACGGTTCGAATAGATTTTCAACACTTTTTCGACCGTTGAAATCACATGAAATGCCGTTCGTCAGCCGTATGAATTCGATCGAAACTATAAGCACGTTTGCCCATAAAAAGCAAACCGAAAAATCATAAATCCGCCGAGTTTATGCGATAAACCGCGAACTCGCGCTAGATTATTGTCCCGAGAACTCGGTGTGAGATGATTCGTCCTCGTTTTTAGTCTAATTTTCAAAATACGATAACATTTCGGTCAGCACGATAGTGATAAACGACCAACGCTGGTGGGGTGGCGAACCTTTTTTGGGTCAAGCGTCAAAATTTAAAATCAAGTTTTTTTAAAAAAGGTCGTGTGCCGAAAAAAAAAAAAAATGAATTTTACAAGGTAAGATGAAAATAAAAAGCATGCGATAATCAGACACATTTTATTAGGTACACATTTAATTGTAAACTTTTATTTTTTATTTATTAATGTGATTTCTGTTGTTGTTTTTTAGAAGAGATAACATTTTAATATCTGGACTATAATTGGTAGTTTTATATCATTACAAACTTATAAATTTGATTCTTAAAATTTCTCATACTAAAATGTTAAAATATAATTTTTTTTTTTAAGAAAAATAATACTTTATTAAGTTTTAAAATTTGGCGTGCCATAGGCTCGCCACCCCTGCTATACATGAATTCGCCTTATTGTAATATTATAATAATAAATAGACGGAAAATAAAGATGGAAAAATATTACTATATTAACACCGCTGCCGTAAAATATAAAAGTAAGAAAACCGTTCGAGTTAAAATAGCTAAGACGCGCAAGCACTTTAATCGCACACGAGTTATATAATATACGCGGTATAATGCGACAGACATGGGCGTAGCTAGGATTTCAATCAGGGGGGGGCAGTGATGTAGCCAACTTTAAATCATTAAAACTCGATTTTTGTAGATATCACTCGGTCCCACTAAACTATTTTTAGACTTTGTGTACTTATATTATCATATTTAATATTTCAATTTGTAAAAACTTACACGTGTGGTATAAGAAATACAATATTGAAGGGTACAGGGGAATAACGGTAGTAGTCCATTTTTTTTTTTCAATATCGATTTTATAGTTTGATTCGATAGCACATTGAGAGTATTAGTGAATGCTGAAATCGATTCGGTGAAAAAAGTTTTGTGTCCGCTATTATTAACGAGAGAAAATTAAGTATACTGGTCAAGAAAGATTGTAGTCCATGCGGTTGTGGGGAAAACAGGTTGTGAAGTCCGACTCCGAAATATTTATATTTTATTTCCCGGTCTGTTTTATCTACTACAGAACACTGTCTTATTAGTTATTACGAATTATTGTTTATTATGTAATTCTAATATTATTGTACGATAACATTAATATTTTTCGTTATTACGTTTTCGTCATTGCTGTTGTTGTTTCGCTGTTGCTTATGTTAATCTGTTTCATTAGTTTTCCAAAAGTAATATATTTTACTAAAATAATACTAATAGTCATAAGTAGGGCCCGGATTTAAATGCACTTAAAACCATACAGATATGCTCTAAAAAATTGCCAAAAATGCCTTTAAAAAATGCATTTTACCACAAAAATGATCTTAAAAATGCCCTTAAAAAATACAATTTACCACAAAAATGACCTTAAAAATGCCATATATTTTTTTTATACAAATTATAATTTATAAATGAGACATAATAATTATTTTTACATAATTATTTTATTAAAAAAAAAACTGAAAATTTGAAATTTTGACTAAATAAAACCCGATAAACCTTCTTAAATATCAAGAAAATAATTTATCTTAAGATAATTTTTTGAATAGTCCAAGTTTTATATCTATATTGAATAAATATGCATTAAAAACCAACAAAATGACCCAATAATGCTAAAAATGCTCTAAAAATGAAAAAACGTCGAAATATGCAAAAAAAAATGCAAAATAAAATTTGTAGCTTTCAAACCCTCGTTACATGAAACGAATTATGTACTTAGAAAGCATTGTGTATGATCAACCAAAAAAATATGCACTTTGCATTGAAATCCGGGCCCTAGTCATAAGGCATTTTTTTGTTAAATTATTATTATATGGGTAGGAAACTATAAACTTTGTTTTTGCTGTCCTGAAAAATTTACAAAAATGGACTATTACCGTTTTTCCCGTTGTACCCTTCAATTTAGTTTGTAGTGCAGGGGGGGGCACTTGCCCCCCCCTGCCACACACTCGCTACGCCCATGGCGACAGATATAAATGTAAACATAATGTTTTCTTTATAATAATATAATCATCGCTAGCAATGCTTCTGCAACGCACTCGCCGTTTCTATAATAATAATAACAATATGGCGGAGGTCTCTATTATTATGCGTTATAATATACCCTTTGCCTCTATAAATATGTGAAATATTTACCGACGCAGATTAATACTTTAGATAACCACTGTTTCCTATAACATGGCTCCTTTTCGCTGATTAAAACACGAGGTCCGTACACCGCGCGCGCGCGGCACGTGATTACTATTTAACTTGCGACGAGTACCGAGTACCTACCGCGTGGCGATGGCGGAGGTTAATTTTTGACGACCGTAGAGGAGCTCGAGTCTTTTAAGATCGGATGGGGGTGAGACGCGTTGGGATCGTTAGAATGTACGTAAATCGTTATGGTATAATAATTACGTTCTAAAGTCATTTTTAAACGAATCAGTTGTCTCTCGACAGATATTATTACTCCGACCGTTTACGACGAGTCATGACGATAATAACACTTTGCGATGGCCACCGTTTTCGTCACCCAAAACGGGTCTATTATTATTCGAATTTCGTTTTGATTTTTTTTAATGATTCACACGAGTAAACGTGTGGAAAAAGGGCTACTGGCTGTGAACATTATTTAAAAGGATTTTTTTTGTTTGTAAATCGAAAATAGTCATTACAGAGAACGCTTGGGTTTTTAATATTTCAAATCGCGATGAATTCAGAATTTACCAAAACGATCATGCCCTAAACGAATTCGATGGTAATATATAATATAAAAAAGAATTTTACGCACGTTTGAGAAAATAAGAAGCGTAATTTCAAAGCTGTTACGAACAAATTCCATTTAAGAATCTATTAAATTTGCGTATCGACTTGATATACACGTCATGATATTGATTATTTCGTAATGAAGCGTAAAAAAAATCGATAATATTATTTCATTTAAATGGCGTCGGATTTTCGTAGAATATTATAGTTGTTTTTCAACGTGAAGACTTTCGGTTTAGAAAAAATCAATTCCAGCACCACTTCGGCGCGCTTCGGAAGTGTTATAGGGATCGTTGGCTGCCCGAGCGATTATTTAGTACACAAAATATGTAAAAATTATCGTCTTATCGATTCGCGGCTTGTGGTTATTGAATCGAACGCGCCGGGGCAAAAAAACGCCGCGTAATGCGCGTTTGAGAAAACGAGAAGCGTAGTTTAAGAGCTGTTACGAAAAAAATTCGACTTACAGAATCTATAATAAATCGCAACATACCAATGTTCAGGATGAGGTCCTTTGCCAACGATTACTGGTCCTCCTCTTTTTGAACATTATAATATGTATCTGTTGTATTTATGTTTATGTTATGTTTACTGTACTCTGGGCCACGGCCCCCGTTTCGCTGCAAATGAAAATAAAATAAATTCGTGTATCCACTTGATATACGTACACGTCATGATATCGATTATTTCGTAACGAAGCGAAACAAAAAAAAAAATCGATAATTATTTAATTTAAACTCTATAATGGCGTCGGATTTTCGTAGCATATTATGTAGTTGTTTTTTACAACGTGAAGCCGTTGGTTTTAGACAAAAAAACCGATCCCAGCACGACTTTGGCGTTTTTCGGAAGTGTTATGGCGATCGTTCGCTGCCCGAGCCAGGGCCGTATTAGGGCATAGGCACTATAGGCACTGTGTCTAGGGCCTACGAACATTTTAGGGCCTACGAAAATAAAACGTTAGGCTACGATTTTTTTTGTATACGGGGAAGAAATATGCAAAATTAAAAATCGTATACAAAACAGTTGCTAAAATTAAATACTTTAAATATTAATAATAATAATTATTAAATATATTTAGAGTAAAATCAAATGTTTTTGAGGATGTGTTAAAATTGTTATCAAATATAAAACAAATAATAAAAGTTATCGTGTAAAAGTTAAGATTTTTATGTTGTAAATATTTTTGATTTAAAGGCTTAACACTGAGATTAAACACTACCTCTGAACCTCTCAACATCGCGACGTTTTAGCAAATATTACGCGAAGGATTCCGCGCGTAGAACGTGTTTGAAAGTGTTTCGCAGAGAGTTGGAGCGCTTTT